>OX401408.1:19619230-19634346 GCA_947846245.1 Cerastoderma edule
TTAAACAACCTCATCCACTGCAAGAAGCATGCGCAGAACGAGTTCGAGTTTTTCTGTTACGACCATGAAGAGCTTGTCTGCTCTACATGCGCCTTCATAGAGCACCGTAACTGCGACGAGGTTGTGGATATAGACAATAACCCGGACCTAGCCACGGATTGTATGCCTGCGTTCATTACGAGGGAGAACACGAGGGGCCTTCACAGTCACGTTACAAGTATCATACACACCCAAGAGAGGTATGAAGAACTGTTACAACATGACCTGGATAACATACCCGTAAGACTGAAGCAGTTTAGAAACATGGTCAACAGAAGAATGGATAAATTTGAAGCCAAAGTCTTGCATGATGGCAAGGAAATGCACAGCGCCCTCGATAAATCCATCAAAGAAGAAAGAAGGCGATGCGAAGTGATTTTAAACAGGCTCGGAGCACATATGAGGATCACTGAAGGCATGTCTCAATTAGGGAATTCGTCCCGAAGGCGTTTTGTACTAACCCGATCATTGCAAAAGGAACGCGAGTCAATCAAGTCAGATCTTTATACGGAAGGGTCCATGTGTTTGCCGGACGAATTCAAGCAGATACAGTTTCAGGCTAATGAAAGTTTTGCAGAGATGCTGAATGATGCGACCAATATCGGTGTCTTACAAAGCATAACGAGAGAAATGGAAAGCTCGCCTGCTCAAGCAAAAGAATGTACATCACTGGGCGATTTAACAATCGTTCAAGTCAAACAGATAAGACAAAGCAAGACCAATAAGAAGTCGCACCAAGCACCAACATGTCAATTTTTGGACGATTCTAAAATTGCTATAGCCGATAAAGCGAAGGTTTTGCATATCGTAGGTACAGTTGACGATGAGAAAAATCGACAGGTCAAACTGAAAAACCAACCATATGGTTTGGCATTCTTACCAGATCAGAGAGTAATAGCTATAACCCATCCAACAGCGAGGAAGATAAGTTTTTACAACGCGGATGGCGAATATACTCTTTCCCGTGAATTAAAGACCAAGGCAGAATGTTATGGGATAGTTCCACTGGAGGATGGATTCCTGGTCAGCCTCTGCGAGAATCTAGATGACTGGTCTCTTTACAGAATGAGCATCAACGGAAACGTCATACAGACGCTAGATGCTGATTCTAATGGCCGAAAGTTTGAGACGCTCTGGTTCTTTGCGGTGGATCGTGGCAGGGTTTACCAGTCATGTAGCCAAAGCGACCAGGTGTACGCGTTTGACTTGGAGGAGGGAACGCCCAAGTTCGAATACAGAAGTGATGACCTTAAAATGGTTGCCGACGTGGCTGTTGACATCTTTGGGAATGTTTATGTTTGCGGAATGGCTTCGAAGAATATTCACATCCTCTCACCATTGGGTGAAGCGCTGAAAATCTTCGAGCCGGCAGGTTGCGATGTTCCCATGCATATTGCTTGCAGTAAAGGCGGCGGCCGTTTTGTTGTCGTGGACAGGGACAATAAATATGGACCATTTCTTTACACGTTTGAAATATAAATATAACAGGATTTTGTACTTGGAAGTTGACCGAATGGATCACGTTGGACAGCCTTGCTACGTTTTGAAAACTGGTATTGTCACATTCACATGCATGCAGATTCTTTGAAGAAGCTTTTCTTTACTGAACGCGCCAAAATTGTCAGCATACATGATATACATTTCGGAATTAAAACGCTTTTATATGATGGACAACAATTTTGTTGAAGAAGAGGAAGGTCAAGGTCGCGATAACCACGTCGGTTGTGTTTTTTCTACCTCGTAGAAAATTACGTCTTTTAACAGTTTTTCGTGGTTATTTTACCGCGGAATTTACATCAACGTACGCGGAAACCAACAGTCATCATGATGATGTAACTAATTAGTCATTGTTTGGAGAGGAAAATGTGATAAACTAATGTAAAGAGGACTTCAGAAGAAATCTATGCAGAACCGGTTTATGTGTGGAATGTGCGCGCACGGGATTTTCGACTAGGTGGGCCAGGTGGGCGTGTTTTGTAAACAAAGAGACTACACATTGACTACTATTCAACGCAGTTTTTGGAGTTGTTGAGACCGAGTTAACGTGAGTTTGTAACATAACCATTCTAAGATTATCCCCTTTAACTGCACCGGAATTGTACCGGAATTGGCACAAGACGTTGAACATACGTGTACCATAACTATTTTACAACTATTAAATCTAAAACAATCATGCCGTCAACTCATACCAAGAAAACCAAGGAAGGCAAAGAAAAGAAGCAAGGTAAGGGCTCGGAGGACAGTAGTGACCCAGACCATGCAAGTATGACACCCTCGCCCTCGCCTTTGTCAACGAGATCGAAAAGAAATATAGAACCAAACGAGAGCCAACCTACAATAGATAAACATCTAAAACCCGTAGAACCAGCGGGTGAGAATTTAGAGGCAACGCTTAAACATCTCTCAAGCAAGCTCAGTGAAGTGGCATCACAATCCTTCATAGAAGATAGGCTTAAACAGCTGGTTACAGAAGATTTCCTGCGATCTACGATCAAAAGCTTAGAGAATGAAATCAAGGACTACGTAAAGAAAGAGATAGACAAAGTGTACAAAGATGTGAGGCAGATAAAGGAGAGGGTAAAGGAAGCTGAGAACAAAGTGGAGACAATACAGTCAAAGATGTCTGACATGGAAACGTCCATTGAGCGATTACAGGAGAAGAATAGAAAGATAGCGGAGGACAATAAACTGATGAGAGAGCAGCTCCAGGACCGTGAGTGTTTGATCAGATCCCAGACAAATTCGATGAACAATCTCGAACAATACACTCGCAAAAATAGTTTGCGAATCTATGGAGTTAATGACAACAACCCAAAAGAATCACCAGATGACACTGCCAAACAGGTGATAAACTTGGTCAAGAGTAAACTCAACATAGCCCTCACACAAGCAGACATCGATATGACACATCGATTGGGTCGTTTCAGTGCCGATGCAAATCGTCCAATAATCTGCAAGTTCATCTCGCGATTTAAGAGGAACGACATCCTTCGAGAGCGAAGAAAACTGAAGAACACTGCAGTCATTATTAGGGAAGATCTGACACTTCAAAATGCGAAACTCCTGGAAAGAACGAGTGTGAAAGAATGTGTCAAGTCTGCTTGGTCAGACCAGGGGAAGATAATTGCTCTACTGAACAATGATAGGAAGGTTGTCGTCAGCTCAATCACCGACTTAGATTCATTGTAATTTTAAATCTGAATTGTTACAAGTAGAAATTTTGACATACGAATCTAATTTGATCCATGATTTTTTCCTTTAACTTTGAAATGGGGGTCAATTGTTTCATGACACTTTTAGCTCCTAGTTAAAAAATTATGCGAGTATCACTTTTCTTCAATTAAACATAACGTAGATTGAACTCTGTGATTGGATGTTTACGGTTTTTGGGTCATTCAAATTACTAAGTCAGTTGCTGCACTTTGAACCATAGCTCTTATTTATTTCTGTAATGGGCGCATGTTTTGCACTTCTGCGTTTTGACAGTATGTGTAATAGTATACCGGGTTACCCCGGAATATACCGAAGTTTATGTCAGTTTACAAGCGTTTAGTAACACAGAGGAAAACATGGCGCTGCCCATGTGGTCTCGCACCTGTTACGGAGTACTTCCGGGTCGTAGTACCCAAAAGTAGTCCCATTTAGAAATTTTGAGTTTCAACTTCTGGTGCATAGTTTTGCTGGTAAGAGATGAGCTGGTAGAACACTGATGTGTTTCCTGTATAGATTATAGTCCTGCAATGCTCCCAAAGTTTGTTTTGATTGCTTATTGCAGGACTATTTGTTTGGGATGTATGAACACAAATGCCGGTACCTCGGCTAGATTTGACAGCTAGTGCACTGATTTTCGGACGGTACTAATACACTTTGCTCCGTAGAAAAAAAATGAGACGATTGAGGTGTCCATTTTATTACAGTTTCTGAGAGTTGAATGGACACACTTGATGTTCCTGTTTATAGCTAAGCGTAAAAAACACTATTCTTCATTCAGCAGAGTCTTGAAAATAGCTGATTTAACATTGGAGTCAATGGGAATTCAATATCTCAAAAGTAACAGGTGTATGACCATGTGTCAAGTGGTCAAAAGATTTTTCTGGCTTGAGGCTCTGTTTACGGTAACTTTGCGTTGATTAACCTTTTGCAACGACATTATATTGCTTCTGATTACTCTGTTTGTAGCTGAGCCGCATAATCTAGATGTGTTTGTGTAGAATCAGATGCAGATAGGAGGAACGAAGCGGGTCACTTCGGGTTTTTTTACCAGGACGATTTGAAAATACGATTAACACTCAGGATTATGATATACAGTCAACTCGACAGTTTCGGATCATCGACAGTTCCGGATCATCTTATGTTTGTTGTCAAATTTCTATGAATGCGAGGAAACTCTGGCCTTAAAAACTTAACAGTCATTCAGCATATTCAATTAGCTCTTGACAAAACCAGGATAACATTTCCACTTCTGGTAAAGCGATCAGAATCAATTTGGAACAGTTAATTAAGACCGAGACAAGTCACCGGAAGTTGACCTAATTTCAACGATATTTTTTTCGGCGATTTAGACGCTCATTCAAAAAGATAATGTGCACTAAACATTGATATCATTTGTAAGAAGAATTATAATAGAATGTATTTATGCAAAATTTTCACGCTAAAATGGGTCTGGGATTGTATAATTGCATGATGAATGAAGGCAGGTGAACTCGACAGTTTCGGATCACCTGTTTGATTTATAGGGGTCGTCTCAACATTACTTCCGGTCATTTTCGTACGCTCTTAAAAGGAAAAAGTAAAATAATTCTTCAAAGGGAAATCGCACAAGGCATGTGTTTGATAAAAATAAAGTATTAATTGATGATATTATTTTCTGTTCTAATTGTCTCTTTGTGAAGTTAACCCTTTCTACAATAAATGATATGACAATTAACGTGATTCGGAACTGTCACATTTGATCCGAAACTGTCGCGATGACCCCGATCTTGTTTTCTTCAAAAACTGAAAAATGGTAAATAAAAGCGGTAAATCATTGGTATGAATAGACAGAGGAAGAATTTTTCGTTAAATTCATATGTTGATTTCTACAGTAAATTGGTTAATACAAGAAAAAACGATCTTTTATCTATACGTGATCCGGAACTGTCGAGTTGACTGTATTATGACCCAAAACTGATAACGTTCCATTTCATCGCAATAATTTTAAATTGAAATCGTCCACTTAGTGTCCTACTTTATGTAATCTGCCAATTTGGATTTCTCAAAGTGCAGGGAAATTTAATTATTTGAATGTGACAATTTACTGCTGTCTACTATATATACAAGTATCACACATGTATGAGGTGTATCGATGTTTTTTGTTTTATTTTCCTTGATGATGCATCTCCTATCTTGTATTTGAAAACATTTTCTTTACTTTTCGTACTACTTTTTTCTTTCTATAGCGCTTCTAATGAATATGGTTCTTTGTGGATAATTCATATATGTTTCAGGAGAAACCTAGTATATTGAATTTGTCAACCAACATAAGTGATGTACAGACAATGGGAAGAATTCTGTGTAGAAAGAATGCAGAGAAGTATCAGATTATGGGTGATATTTTTACATAAGGAAGTTGATGCTGACAAGATAGTCTCCTTCCAGGTTTCATTCTGTTTTTCTTATTTTTTGACAAAGTAAAATAAGTAGGTTATTGAGGAAAATAAAGTCTTTTGTTTTAATGCTTCCTAGCTTGTATTATAGATACATTCATGAAACGAGTGAAAAATGCATAGAAAACAACAAGTAATTAGTTGCTGCCATGAATTTTGATGATGTACATGTCATAGTATGTTTTGATAGAAGGTAGAGAGTAAAACAATATTAATCTGAATATTGACATCTTTGACAAACATATGGCCGAAATGAAAAACTTCTCATTTAATAGTAGGAGTGTTGCACCTTTCACATTCTTTTTAAAACATTTCACTTTAAAAATGGCTTAATACTGAAAGTCAGTTGAGTTTCTTGTGTTGAAATTGGCTTAAATAATAAGAACTTCTGTGTGTGTACATAGCTAGCAGTATATTATTTTTCTACCTCTCTCCAAAACAATGATTTGGTTATTCCACTGTGTTATTTAATTGTTGTTTTTCTTTTCTGTTCTTATTTTACAGCTAAATTTATATCTATGATTAAATGTCTTAAACCATGGGGGACCAAGCATGTGACGGATGTCTTGCAGGACAGTCTTTTGCCACATGAAAGCGCTATAGGTACCAGTCTTTGTATTTTTACGAAAATAAGTCAACTTTTCCCAGAGCTTCAGAGTTTTTTTAATAACTCTTTTATACATGGCTGAAAAAATTTCATTAACTTCTATGAATGTCCAGGGTTTAGGCGACAAAAGCAAAAGAAAAGATGTGTTAAACTTACTTAAAAGTAAAAGATACTCTGTATGCTTTCTGCAAGATACCCATTTTACAGTTACTGAAGAGGCTTACATCAGGAGTGAGTGGGGCTATGATTGCTTCTTTAGCAACCATAATACACAGTCAAGGGGGGTAGCAACACTTATTAATAACAACTTTGATTGCAAAATTATGAATACAGAAAAGGATACAAACGGTAATTTATTGATTCTTAACTGCAAATTTGGGGAGAAAAATGTAACACTTATCAATATATATGGTCCTAATAGAGACAATCCTGCCTTTTACCAAGATATTATGCAAAGAATGACAAACTATGAGAATACTTCATTTATTATAGGGGGAGATTTCAATATCAGTCTTAATCCAGACATAGACTGTTACAACTATGTTAACCTAAATAACCCAAATGCAAGAAACAGTGTTTTAACTTTGATGACAGAGCATAATTTGATAGATTGTTGGAGAGAATCTCACTTAGAAAATAAAGAATATACTTGGTTCAGAAGGAACCCCATTAAAAAAGCACGCCTTGATTTCTTTCTAATTTCTGATAACTTATTTACAGATATAGAAGATACAAAAATATTACCAGGTTATAGAACAGATCATTCATTAATTTACATGTGTGTACAATTGGGTAAATTTAAAAAAGGATTTTCATACTGGAAGTTTAATAATTCATTGTTAAAAGATAAAGACTATGTACAGGAAGTCAAGAAAGTAATTCTTGATACCAAAACGCAATATGCCAATAACATTCCTGACTCTCATACTGCAATTAATGAAATACCCTCGACAGATCTTACATTTCAAATAAATGACCAATTATTCCTTGAATCGCTGCTTCTGGCTATTCGTGGTATGTCTATATCATATGCTTCTTATAAAAAGAAGAACAATATAAATAGGGAAAATAAACTTTTAAAGGAAATTGAAAAACTTGAAAAGCAAACTATTATAGATTATGACATTTTAGATATTAAAAACCAGGAGCTTCTGGATTTGAGAAATAAGAAAATGGAGGGAGTTTTTATTCGCTCTAAAGCTAAATGGATTCAAGAGGGAGAAAAACCTACAAAATACTTTTGTAATTTAGAAAACAGAAATTACGTCTCAAAATTTATGAACAAATTAATAACAGCTTCAGGCGGTTGTCTAAATACACAAGATGAAATACTGAGAGAAACTAAACGACATTACCAAAACTTATACAAGGAGGTTGAAACGGATAACATTAATTTAAATGAAAATTTTCATCATATAGAGATACCCAATTTAAATGAAAACTTAAAAGACTCCATTGAAGGTGCTTTAAGTTATGAGGAAATGCTAAATAGTCTCAAAAGAATGTCAAATAATACAAGTCCTGGAAATGATGGTTTTACTGTAGATTTTTTTAAATTCTTTTGGAATGACATTGGTTGGTTCTTGGTAAGATCAATTAATTATGCATACACTGTGGGGGAACTCTCAGTTACCCAAAAGCAAGGAGTAATTACTTGTATTCCAAAGGGAAATAAGGATAAATCTCTATTAAAAAATTGGAGACCAATAACTTTATTAAACGTTACTTATAAACTTGCATCAGCATCAATTGCCTTTAGACTAAAATACATCTTAGGGAACATTATTAATGAAGATCAAACTGGGTTCCTTCCAGGAAGACTTATGGCATCTAACATTAGATTATTATATGATATTCTATTTTATACTGAAAAGAACAACATTCCAGGGCTTGTATTGTTGATTGACTTTGCAGCAGCTTTCGACACTGTTTCATGGAATTTTATGATGAAAGTCCTGGAATTTTTTAACTTTGGACCATCTTTAAGGTCATGGGTAAAGTTATTTTATACAAA
Source organism: Cerastoderma edule (assembly GCA_947846245.1). NCBI lineage: Eukaryota > Metazoa > Mollusca > Bivalvia > Cardiida > Cardiidae > Cerastoderma > Cerastoderma edule. Next base: position 19,627,536 of record OX401408.1, read on the forward strand.
TGTTGAGTCTTGCGTAACTGTTAATGGGCATATGTCAGAATGGTTTTACTTGCAAAGAGGCTGCCGCCAGGGAGATGCTTTGTCGCCATACTTATTTATTTTGTGTGCTGAAGTTTTATCTATTCTTCTTAGAAATAACCCTAAGATAAAAGGTATTAAGATAGACGGAAAGGAATACATCGTATCTCAATATGCTGATGATACAAGCCTTACTTTAGATGGTACAGACGAGTCATTGCGTTATACAATGTTGGTTTTAAAATTCTATGGAAGAATCTCCGGCCTTAATATTAATACGGATAAAACAAAAGTAATTTGGATCCTGTAAGAATAGCCAGTATATACTCTGTCCAGAATCTAAACTCTTATGGGAGAATGGATTGTTCACAGTTTTAGGAGTTAGATTCTCAACAAATCTGTCTGAAATGGTAAATATAAATTATGACTCCAAAATAGAAGAGATTAATAAGCTGTTTTCTGCCTGGTCAAAACGAGTTCTATCACCAATTGGCAAATTAATTGTTATCAAAACTCTTGCACTTTCTAAATTGAATCATTTGATTTTATCAATACCAAATCCATCAAAGGAAAAAATAGACTCCATTCAAAAATTATTTTTTAAGTTTCTATGGAGCAACATGAATGATAAGATTAAAAGAACAGTTATAACACAAGGATATAAATATGGAGGATTGAAAATGGTAGACTTGAATGCCTTTATGCTCAGTCTGAAAGCAACTTGGATTAGGAGAATTTTTAATCTGGATAACAAATTTAGTCAATTGGTGAACTTCACTTGTGAGGCAATGAACGAATTTTATAAATATGGCTCTGATTATACAAAAAGGCATTTAAATAATGAAATGAATCCATTCTGGAAAGACGTGTTACATAGTTACTACACTTTATGTCGTAATTTGAAAGTGGCAAATGAAAGGCAGTGCTACTCGACTAACATATGGTACAATCCAGATATTAAGGTCGGAGGCTCTAGTGTTTGTTATAGGCGATGGCTTGCAGCAGGAATCATTTTTCTTGGAGATCTAATAAACCAAAGAGGAGAATTTTATTCCTTCAGAGAATTCATGGCTAATTTTAATATAAGAACCAACTTTATTGAGTATAATGGGCTTTTGGCTGCAATAAGAAACTTCCTTGAGGTAAAAAATGTAACATACACACCAAGAAAAACTTATCATCCCCCCATTCCAATAGGACTTGCTATCATCAAAAAAGATCTCAAGGGATGTAAGACCATTTACAAGTGTATTAGAATAAAAGAGGAATTTCCTAAGTCATTACAAAAATGGAAAGATGAACTTATTGCCCAACCAAACCCAACAATTCTAATGCATGAATCCATATATGACATAGCATTTAAACATACTAAAGATCCAAAATTGTTGTGGTTTCAATTTAGAATAAACCATAGAATACTTGGCACAAACTATTTACTTAAAAAGATGAGTTTATCAGAAGAAGATATTTGCTCGTTCTGCAAAAGTGCTCCAGAGACTATCCTACATTTATTTTGGTCCTGTGACATAACCACACAATTTTGGGTGGCATTGTCAAACTATATCAGGAATAGATGTAATTTGAATTTTTCAGATTGGACCACTTGTGAGATCTTATTTGGAGGCAATAAGTTAGACTCAGTCATGAATATAATACTGCTGCAAGCCAAAACCTTCTTGTTTTCTTGTAAAATGAGAGATCAAATGCCATCTGTTCAGGCGTTCTCCAAAATAGTAAAATCAAGATACCATGTAGAAAGATTTCTGGCAAAGAAGAACTTAAACATGCCTAAATTTGAAGCTCAATGGGAAAAGTATAAAAATCTCATTACAACTGACTGACACTACCTTTTTCAATCTTATTGTTTTCTACCAATTCATAGCTTTTCGTATTAGCTTTTCACTGTATATAAATGTTTAAATATTATTTCATGGAACATTTGTGGGCTTAAAAAATATGAATTTGATTTGTCGTTTATGAATTATGTACAAAAATATGATATATTTGGTTTAGTCGAAACTTGGAGCGATTTTCAGGGGGAATTTGATGCAATGTTTTCAGCATACAAACATTATGACAGTGTAAGACCCCGTAAACCTCGTGCAATCCGCAATAGTGGCGGAATCAGTGTGTTTGTAAAAGACGAACTTGTTCAATGTGGTCTCGTTTCTCGTGTTTGCCACGACTTTAATGATTGTGTTATTCTTTTGCTTAAAAGCAGCACTTTTAATCTTGTACATGATATTATTCTTTATGTATTGTATATTTCTCCGGAAGGATCTTCTGTCTATATGAACGCACAAGAGGATAATGGGATTTTACTGTTAGAAAACAATTTGTTGTATTTACGTGCTAACTACCCAAATTGCTTTCTATTCTTAGCCGGCGATTTCAATGCCAGAACTAAAGATTTGAAGGACTATATCCCTTTCGACAACCTTGATTACATTTATAATTCCACTGTTGATTACAAAACTGACACATTCGATTTGCCACGGAAAAATACAGATGGAGAGAGGTACAATACTTTTGGTAAATCTTTAACTGATCTCTGCTGCACTCATGATATACATTTACTTAATGGCCGGTTATTTGATGATCTAATCGGCAACTATACATGTATAGCGAATGGTGGACATAGTGTTGTAGATTATCATATTGCGTCATCAGAGTTGTTCCCCTTTATTTCATATTTTAATATAGACAATATTGATTGCTCTGATCATTTCCCTTTACATGTACAATTTACCTTTAACTGTTTACAGCCGCTATCGGACAAATTTTTTATCGAGGAAATTACTTTAAAACATGATAGCTTTAGATGGAGGGATACCAAAGCGGCTGCCTTTAACGAATTGTTTCAAAGAAAATTAGATAACGATACAAATACTATTTTAGAGCAAATACAATTTAACGTTAATTCTGGCGTTCAATTGATCCTTAAACTTTACCAAAGCACTGCTTTGTCTTGTGATATGAAATTGACGCCAAATCAACACCATGCTGCTAATATCCAACCCGCGTGGTGGGACCAAGAATGCTGTAGAGCAAAACATGCAAAATATTATATGCTTAGACGTTTTCGTTGGACAAATTCACAATTAGACTTTAACAAATATAAAGATTCGAGGAACGAATTCAAACGTATTTGCCAATCTAAGAAGCAATCATTCCAACATAACAAAAGAAAAATGCTGATAAGTAGTAGAGGAAATCCAAAGCTATTCTGGCAACTTATTAATAATAGTAAACCTATTAGTGACAGTTCGAACCAAATTACTAATTATGAATGGATCAATTATTTTAAAACATTGCTTTACAAGGAAAACCAGGAATCAATATATGATATTGACACTTTACAACTAGCGATGCAAAATAACGAAACGGACCAAATTCTGAATGTACCTATTACACATGATGAGATTGAGAGGAGTATAAGAAAATTAAAAACTGGTAAAGCTCATGGAAAGGACGGTATTGGTGCCGAATTCTATAAAAGCACAGCTCAATCTATTGTTCCTTTATTACATGTTTTATTTAATCAAGTATTCGATTCTGGTATTTTCCCGGACACTTGGGCCGAAAGCGTTATAATACCCATATACAAATCGGGGTCAAAATGCGACCCCTCTAACTACAGGGGCATCTCCCTTTTAAACATTATGTACAAAATATTTTCACATATTATTACCGAAAGATTAACTAGATGGTCAAATGAATCTAACATTATAGATGAAGCTCAAGCTGGATTTAGAGCTGGTTATTCAGCAATAGACAATATATACTGCTTACAAAGTATGATTCAAAAATACATTTCCAAGCGTGGAGGACGATTCTATGTACTTTACGTTGATTTCGAAAAAGCTTTTGATTGTGTTAACCATTTCAAACTATTTTCTTCTCTGTTACGCAAAGGTGTAAATGGCAAACTTTTAAGTGTCCTTATGTCAATGTATTCAAAATCTAAAGCACAGGTTAAAATAGACAGAGAACATGTTACAAGCTCATTTTCGTGCAATATCGGAACAGTTCAAGGCGATTTGTGTTCACCATTAATTTTCAGCATATATATTAATGACCTTTGTACACAATTGAGAGAACAATGCAGACATGGTATTTTTATAACAAATGATGTGCCCAAAATTTACTGCTTACTTTTTGCAGACGATGTAGCAAATTGCGCCGATACGGCCATAAATTTACAGCAACAGCTAAACATTGTATCTAAGTACTGTAATGATACAGGAATGAAAGTCAACCTAAAGAAAACAGAAATAATGGTGTTTAGAAATGGCGGTCCTTTGCGTAAATATGAAAATTGGAGATACAACGGATCACTTATTAAAGTCACTTCTTTTTACACGTACATGGGCGTCATTTTTACACCTAAGCTTTCTTGGTCTAGTACCAAATCAAAACTGTGTGCACAAGCTAGAAAGTCTATATTTGCTATAAGACGCTTTCAACAAAACTTTGGCAACTTCCAACACCAAGAGATATTTAAATTATTTGACTCAATGGTTGTGCCTATCTTGACATACGGTTCAGAAATATGGGGCTATGAATACGCAAATGAAATTGAAAGAATTCAGATCGATTTTTGTCGATTTTATCTAGGAGTCAATCAATCTGTAAATGATTGCATGGTTTTGGGAGAATGTGGAAGGTACCCACTCTTTGTAACATACTATATCAAATGCATATCATATTGGATTAAGCTTTTACGCATGCCACAATATCGTTATCCCCGAAATTGCTATCTAATGTTAAAAAGAATAGACGAATCTGGAAGAGAAAACTGGGTATCAAAACTCAAACATATGTTATTTTCCTATGGTTTTGGTTATGTCTGGGTATCCCAAGAAATTGGTGACACTTCACATTTTTTATCTATTTTTAAACAGCGTATCAGAGATTGTGCAATTCAAAATTGGAATGAAAATGTTAACACCTCTCCAAGATGTGATTCTTATAAATGTTTTAAAACACTTTTGAACCCGGAAAGATACTTAAATATAGAACTTTCATTCCAATTACGGAAATGCCTTGCTAGATTCAGATGCTCTAGCCATAAGCTCAATATTGAAATAGGCAGGCACTTTAATATTAACAGGGAGGATCGAATTTGTCTTCATTGTCTTTCATATAGTGACTCTCTTCTAATAGAAGATGAATATCATGTATTTTTCATATGCACACGATTTGATTCTGTAAGGAATACTTTCTTATTTAATTGGTACACAGGAAATCGTGAACGCCGTGGATTTTACCTATTGCTGCAGTCTAACAATGATTCAAATATACGAAAACTAGCTATATACATCTGTAAAATTATGGAACTTTTGGATTTAAGAAACAGATGAAATTTCTAGCATTAAATGAATATGACCACTTACTGGGACACAACAACAAAACAAAATGTAGTTATAAATGAATGTTGTATTTTGGGCCAGAGGCCTCTATTTACAAATAAAATGTATGTTATGTTATGTTATGTTATGTTATGTTACGTAGCTGTGAGGTTTTTTTTCTCTTCATCGCAACGACCCTCAAGACACAGCCACATGAATTGGTCAATTTAAAAAAGAATTACTTTTTTGACCCATGGTTTTTTGCCGTATTACTTTAAATTTTGCTGTGGATTTTTTCTTTTTGTTTCTTTTACCTGTTTTTGTATTTTGAAGTTTTTTACCTGTTGATGTTTTTTGCTTAGTTGAATATAGACCATTTTGAAAGTTAACTCTGCTACTGTGAGTGTGCAATCATACATTGAAGTTTTCTTTCTTTATGATGCTTTTATTAATAGTGTTCTATGTTGATATTTTATATGAATAAGACAAATTGGTGCACTCATAAAGAAAAACATTTTCTCGCAGCTTGCCTTTTTTTATTTTTAGATAGAAGACTGAGATATACTTTGAAACTATAAGCTCTATCCTCAAAATAGTGTCCTTAGACAAAATCTGATTTAGATATGGCCTTTGGATAATAATCATTTGATGTTTTTGATAACATTATCAAACTTTATACAACTGATAGGACAGTTCATATAAACGTTTAATCTGGGTATAAGTTCTTTTGAAAAATACAACACAGATACTTGTTTTGAGGTTGGGCCTGAGTCTTTTGAAAAGTTTACTGAGAACATTTTTTGATAATACGTCTTTATAATTTTGAATTAGCTGATAATATAAAAAAAAAAAAAATAAAATCCAAGTACAGTAAAAAATGTATACCTATGTTTTGGGTTAACCCAATTGTAGCTATAACACCTTTATAGGTTGAGACTAGTGACCAGTACATACTTGAATTTGTTGGTAAAATACAATGTCTTTTACAATACATGGATATGACAATTCCTTGAACAATAATGTTAATAGGGAGCCTCACAATATGTGCCTCAGTATAGGACTGCAACAAAATAAGTCCTTCTAGTTCATGTCTGTACTCTTCATTAGTCCTAGCAATTAAGTTTTAATAACACTTTTTTATTTGGGGGAATTGTTCCAGCTTTACTCATAGATGTTGATTAGACAATGGCTCAGTACATGTGTATCTATATATATATATATATATATATTTTGTTTTAGTTGTTGTTGCTGAAGGGTCATTGTGTAAAAATATTCTATGTTATTTACTGTTTTTGGAAATAAATGGGCTGCTATGCAGCTGAAATTAAAAAAAAAAATTTTGTTGAAGAAACTCAGAGTAGCAAAAAGTTTAGATCACAGGCCAGCCGCTAATTTACTTGGCGGTTAGACTTGATCTAACCTTTTTGCGTTAGCATGAAGTC
>OX401408.1:19634846-19649846 GCA_947846245.1 Cerastoderma edule
AAACTGCTGCTATAGAATAGTAAGGCATACGCCTGACCACCATTTGCTAGGCTTTTACAGGCTTCAAAACCAGCATTGAATCAATAATTTGTATTATTAGATCTGAAGAAAAACGCTCAATGTCTGATCGACAACTATATGAGAACTGCCAACACATCGAACGATTTTACCATCTGTCTCACACGGGAAATGGCGAATGTGACACTTAGCTCAATGGACCTGGTTCCACTGGAAACCCTCTGCATGTACGTATTTCAATACACCACACCCATTTAACCCTTAAAGTGTCGGAACCGACTTCATGCTTAAGCAAACAGGTTAGATAATAGGCCAGCCGCTAAGTAAATTGGCGGCTGGTCTGTGATCTTATCTGTTTGCTTCTCTGAGTATCATTCCTTAACAGAAATAAGCAGATGCTAAGGTTTTGGAAAGCGTTTTGCATGACATTATGGCCCCCTTGTAATATAACGGAGACATAAATGGAAACTTGTTCATAAGTTTCACACGGGAAATGTTATTCTGACTTGAACTTTTAGTTAGTAAATCATTTTTTGCCAATCATTTAGCTTACATAAATCAATAAATTAATTAATTAATTAATTATTCATTCATTAATTAATTAATTATTCATTCATTCATTCATTCATTCATTCATTCATTCATTCATTCATTCATTCATTCATTCATTCATTCATTCATTCATTCATTCATTCATTCATTCATTCATTCATTCATTCTTTCATTCTTTCATTCTTTCATTCTTTCATTCTTTCATTCATTCATCTACAATCATTTACAAAGAAAAACAAATTTTCTCTTCAGCAGATCTGTACACGTTTTCTAGTTTTCTTGCATTGCATGCATGTACTACTTTTGTTCCAGGGGCGTTTCCTCTGCGGTTAAGTGCTACGCACCAATAGTGTCTGGCTGCGATAAGAACATGCAGGACAAGTTCACTCAGCTGTTGGATGGCACAAAGAAAAGCTGTAACAACCCAGGCTATACTTTGGAGTTTAATGCTGGGTCTGGGAGCGGTTATTTATCCAGTGTACCTATCTTAGTTGGTGCATCAATGCTCATATCATATCTTTTATACTGAACATTTGGACGTATACTGAACACTTAACAGTGAACTGAAAATGAAGACGTGTATTGAAAATTAAGACGTTAATTGAACATTTGGACGTGTATTGAATATTTGGACGTGGATTGAACAATTGGACGTATACTAAACATTTAGACGTTTACTGAACATTTGTACGTGTATTGATCATTTAGAAGTATACTGAACATTTGGACGTGTATTGAACATGTATACGTGTACTGAACATGTAGACGTGTTTTGATCATTTAGACATAAACTGAACATTTGGACGTGTATTGATCATTAAGACGTATACTGAACATTTAGACGTGTACTGAACATTTGTACGTGTATTGATCATTAAGACGTAAACTGAACATTTGGGCGTGTATTGAACATGTATACGTGTTTTGAACATGTAGACGTGTTTTGATCATTTAGACGCAAACTGAACATTTGGACGTGTATTGATCATTTAGACGTATACTGAACATTAAGACGTGTACTGAACATTTGTACGTGTATTGATCATTAAGACGTAAACTGAACATTTGGGCGTGTATTGAACATGTATACGTGTTTTGAACATGTAGACGTGTTTTTATCATTTAGACGTAAACTGAACATTTAGACGTGTATTGATCATTTAGAAGTATACTGATCATTTGGACGTGTATTGAACATGTATACGTGTTTTGAACATGTAGACGTGTTTTGATCATTTAGACGTAAACTTAACATGTAGACGTGTTTTGATCATTAAGACGTAAACTGAACATTTGGACGTGTATTGATCATTTAGAAGTATACTGAACATTTGGACGTGTATTGAATATGTAGACGTGTTTTGAACATTTGGACGTGTTTTGATCATTAAGACGTAAACAGAACATTTGGACGTGTATTGAACATGTATACGTCTTTTGAACATGTAGACGTGTTTTGATCATTTAGACGTAAACTGAACATTTGGACGTGTATTGATCATCATTTAGACGTATACTGAACATTTAGACGTGTACTGAACATTTGTACGTGTATTGATCATTAAGACGTAAACTGAACATTTGGGCGTGTATTGAACATGTATACGTGTTTTGAACATGTAGACGTGTTTTTATCATTTAGACGTAAACTGAACATTTAGACGTGTATTGATCATTTAGAAGTATACTGAACATTTGGACGTGTATTGAACATGTATACGTGTTTTGAACATGTAGACGTGTTTTGATCATTAAGACATAAACAGAACATTTGGACGTGTATTAATCATTTAGAAGTATACTGAACATTTGGACGTGTATTGAACATGTATACGTGTTTTGAACATGTAGACGTGTTTTGATCATTAAGACATAAACAGAACATTTGGACGTGTATTGAACATGTATACGTGTTTTGAATATGTAGACGTGTTTTGATCATTTAGACGTAAACTGAACATGTGGACGTGTATTGATCATTTAGACGTATACTGAACATTTAGACGTGTACTGAACATTTGTACGTGTATTGATCATTAAGACGTAAACTGAACATTTGGGCGTGTATTGAACATGTATACGTGTTTTGAACATGTAGACGTGTTTTTATCATTTAGACGTAAACTGAACATTTGGACGTGCATTGATCATTTAGAAGTATACTGATCATTTGGACGTGTATTGAACATGTATACGTGTTTTGAAGACGTAAACTGAATATTTGGGCGTGTATTTAACATTTAGATGTTTTTGATATATATCAATATGGAGTAATGAGTAGAAAAGGGTAGACTACAGTGATGACTCGTTAATCCGAACACATCCGTTCCCAACAAAATGTCCGGATTACCGAATCTTCCGGACTAATGAAGCAGAGCATGTTCTTATACACATTAAGACATAAACGGTCAGTATGCACGTGTGTACGTATAACCCTTTAGCAAACGCGGAATTGTCGACCGTCCCAAATTGAAAGAGTTAGCAGACGACATTTCAAAACGTGATAAAATTCAAAAATAATCTTCTGATATGGCAGAAAACATTGTGGGAAAAGGAGAAATTGCTCGTCACGAGCAATTTCTCCTTTACCCACAGTATTTTCAACAGTCGTCTGCAACAAACTGCTCAACTTATTCCGTTCCCTTCCAATTTCGTTCGGATTGCGAGACATCCGGATAATCGGGGTCCGGATAAACGAGGCTTCACTGTATACCCAAATTAGTTATGTATAACATATTGAGATAACCATTGATTCACATGACATCGCCCCTCGACTTCAACCATTGTGGGCAACAGTGATGCAGTGGTAGAACGTCGGCCTCTTGTACAGAGAATCTCGGGTTCGAATCTCCATTAGGCGAGGAGAAAATTGCCAGGACTAACCCACGAATCGGTGCGAGTGCTGGCTTAGTATCAAAGAAGCTGTCATCGAGAGTGAATTAAATAAGCTTCAAACTTCTGTCACAATCGATAAGTTTTAAAACATTGGAGCAACGGCATATGATATTAATCGCCCCACGATGGAAAGAATATGTATATAAAACAGTTTAAATTCGTTTCATTTTACTTCAAGCCGCTGCTAATATATATACACACAGTGCTTATCTCATGACTACATTAAACACTTTAGATAAGTGTAAATGCTGTTTTTTTTATTACCTATACGATAGAATCAAAGATTTAATTGTACCCCTACCCTTTGTTAAAGACTACATTGTGCTTCTATCATACAAAAAGACGATTCATTCATTCTGTTCTTGTTCTGGGATGTATTGTTCATAACATGTAACTTTTTATTAAACCATGTTTCCCCCATTATGTGAAGTGTTCCTATCCATACCCAAGTATCCAATTACTGGTCATGTTCATTCATTTTGAATATGAGTCAGATACATTTAGAAAGTCATTCATAATGATGGCGAATTGATATTCGAAACGTAATTGAATCCGTTAGGTTCTTTTAACCTATACTCTGTAATGTTTTATGAATATATTTCCTATTTCAATCCAATTTTATTTCCCTGTTAGGGGGATTTCCAACACATAAATTGAAATGAGAAACAGCAAACATGTGGCTTATAAAAGGCACACAACATCACCGAGCAAGGTTTTAAATTGTATTGCATCTCTGATCATGATCAGTTGTTAAATAAATCGAGTATGTTATAACAATATAATATGATCCTGTCAGTGTTAGTTATTTGCATATTTCGGTTATTGAAGCAATCGAAATAAATTTCTTTCTATTCTTTACCTGTTACCACAATTAGAAATGTTTCTCAAACGAAACAACAGAAGATAAAGATTACTATGAAAAGATACATGTGTTATATGTTGATATCCAGAAACTACTGATCTAAAAGAATAAAGTTGCTTATATGGGGGTAATTCTTCCAAGATACATTTATCTCGTGTCAAACCCTTAAACAGCACGATTCACGAACCGGACGGGAACTATGATATGGTATTGGCCTGTAAGGGATGCACTCGCATATATATCAACAGTTCGCAAATAAAGTTTGGATTTCTCTCATTAACATCAAGTACGTATTGGTGCAATAACTATGGAGGTTTACTTTACGTTAATAACTGGAAACTAGTGACCAAAACGGATAAACTTACTTATTCGGGCAGTTCTTCCAAGATACACTTATCTTTAGTCAGTTTCATCAACAGCACAATTTAAGAACTTGACTATCATATGGATTTGGTCTGTGAGGGATTCATAGATAACTCGGATTTCTTGGCGTTAACATCAAGCAGGCAGTGGTGTTAAAACCACTAAGGTTTAACCCAACCATATAAAATTCCATTTATATTATTAACATCTTTTTCCTGTTCCTACGTTAGGACCAGCATATGCAGATCTTCTACAAAGTCCCTGATATATGAAATCGGGTAGTTAAACGGAGAGAAAATCTTTGCAAAAGTTAAAGAATGCAAAGACAATCACGTTGACATTTTAGATGGAACGGCTTTGATGCACTTGATCGATTTGTCTACTCTCTGAACAAGGCCATATCAAACTCCACAGTTTTTTTTGTACTCAGTGTGAGCGATGAATCATGCATACACCAGCCAAAGTACATTTATTTCGAGTCATATCTTCGACAGCACGATTGACCAGCTGGACGTGCACTGTCATATGGGAATGGCGTTTAAGGAATGCACACTTTGTAAAATAACAGTTCGCATGGACAGTTACGGAACCCTTCCTAAACATTTCATGGTCATGAAACGGTTATAAAATGAAACACCATGCTTAAGTTATGCCACATTACGCCAGTGCAGGAGCCCAAGTATTGTTCACAGTATTTACTATAGAATTGTATTAATTACATATTGTATTAATTACATGAGTTAAGAGTAAAGAATTAACTTAGTATTATTTTTGTTATGACTTCAAGAGTAAGATATAACTAAATAACATCTATGTTATAATCTTGAATAAATAAATAAATGATCAAGAAGGGTTTAAAAAAACATACAAAAAGCAATGGATAAAAGATTCTAATTTAAGTAAATATTCTTAAATCATAAGTATCTAAAGACAAACACCTACGAAGCTGAATCATTCTGAGTAAATAATCATTAAAGCGTTAACATACATAGATAAATAGACCGATTTCTTGGTAAATACACTTGAAACATTCAACAACAACAAGCAAAACAACCTTTTCGAGACAGTGCTCATAAAATAAAATGCACGTAAAATAAGTACATATGATCATACGTTTGAAAGTAAATCCTAACGAAATACTTCACATGGTTTATAAAAAAGACAACAATATAACAATATTGTAATTGAAACATTTTGAAAAATTACAATCAGAAGTTATAGAATATATTTTGGAAATAACAAACAATAATTTGGAAATAACAAACAATAATTTGGAAAGTATAAGCATGGCTCTTTCCAAATGCCTGGTAGAAGCAATTCATGCACCTTGTAAAGTGAACATTTCTTATAAAACACGCGGCTATAGGGTATCACCAAGTCCGAAATAGAATTGATCTTATTCGAGGATTTGCGGTCAATTCATCTAACAAAGATAGTTGTAAATATCCAATTTAGGATAATTAAATGTTTAGAAAGTTTTTGGTCAAAACTATCTTTTACAAGATTTTCAATAAACCGCACCAATGTAAATTTAAAAGAAAAAATATTATTCTATAGTTGATCTTATATTTCTAGGGAAGGTGAATTCCGTACTATTTTTTTCTTAACAATATCAAGATTTTGAATTGATTTAGAACAGGAAATTTTCCAAAAAACAGATTTACCAAGATGTTATATGTCAATTGATATTATCACATGAGGTTATTCGAAAACTCTAAAAGAAATACGGCTTTTATACATTTCTTTCGTATTTCTTTTAAAAACAGACATACGGTGACAAACTGAACAGCATCTTCAACGAATGAAAACAATTGCATAACGTACATATGACAATGGCGCGTTAACTATTTTGGGTGCGTTATTGCCTGGCAAAATGCTAAGGCTTTGAGATGGTCATCGTAGGTCATCATAAAGCAAATCCCAATATATCATAGGCAAAGAAGTTGTTAGATATTTGCACACTAACATAATATAGCTTATCATAAACGTAATGCAATGCATTAAACATACTGACAGCAGTCATTCCTTAGTTAAACCAGTGTAATAATCGTTATTGAGTGTTCAATAAAATAGTGTCATCACGGACACAAAAAATTTATCTTTGTAGACTTCCATCTCGGCCAATATGTCCAGAAATGCGGGCCTCTCAAAATATATGATTTCCTACCTAGTAGGATATTAAACACATCAAATAGTAAATCATCAAAAGCAGGAACGATTCAGTTCTTGTCTGTTCTATGTCACCGTTTAAAATACTTTTAAGCCTGACTGTTGAATCAAATATCTGTTGATATTCGAGTGTGACTAGCAGCAGTGGACTGACGTCCATAATAGGTGTTGTTCATTGAACCTGGAGCTGTATTGGTATACCTCTGTTGACCATAGTTCTGATGTCCTCCATGAATTGGACGATGCTGCGTTTTTCCCATCGATTCAATGCCTCGATGTGTACCATCGAAATGGGAATTCACTGTTTTTGCAAACTGCCAATCTGATGAATATTGCATTGGTGCAACCTCCGGCCGATATTGCATCTGATTATTTTTCTTGCCTTGCGTATATCCATATGGCTGTGGTTCTTTTCCCGATGTTGGCATTTGGTGTGTAGTCGGGCTCAAACTGTGTAACTGGTTTTGTGGTGACCTGGTTGCTGTTCTATCGTGTTTATTGCCGGGGCTCGATGGTGCTGGAGCATCCTGTCTTGGTGTATCTTTGGGTAATTCGTCCGACCCTTGTGCAACACCTTTACATAGTATCGGACCGCCGTCGTGCAGGTATACTATTGGCCATACAATAAAGGCGGTGTAGCGACCTCGCTTTGTGTACTCCCTGTACAAGGCCTTGTCAAACTCAATGGGTTTGTTTGTACTCAGTGTGAGCGGAGGATCTTGCACGCACATCAGCCAAGATATCTCGACACACTTCTCCAGGTACTCTATGACGTTCTTCGAGTTGTAAGGCTGTCTGCCGAGATACTCTAATCCCCGTTGTTTAAGGATGCCCTAGATAAACCATATGATGTTTATATTAGCAGGGACACATAAAAAGCACATTACTCTCTTAATCCTGTAGAAAATCACTTAACTAAATACAAAAAAAAAACATGAAGGGGGATTTGCAATGGTTTTTGTATTATTTTTTGTTGTTATTTTTGTGAACCAAATAATGTGGTTTAAATGTTGGTATTGCATTCCATTTGTGCGGTGTAACCCTTTCCCAAACAACACATTTTTGAATGTCCCAAATTGAAAGAGTTTGCAGACGACATTTCAAAATGCGATGGAATTGAACAATATTCTTCGGAAAGAGCAGAAAGCCTTGTGGGTAAAGGAAAAATTGCTCGTTACGAGCAATTTCTCCTTTTCCCACAATGTTTTCTAAAGTCATCTGCAACAAAGTCGTCATATGTCGTTATTGTTTGGCAAAGTGTTAAAACAGTTCGCATATAACACGAAGATATTGCTAATAGAGAGTATAAAACATATCTGAAAACATGCTTACTCTTAGTTCTAAAGAGATATTTTAGCAAGATGCAAACTTAAGAAGTTATGAACCATGGGTTCTAATCATATCTAATAATACCATCCACCTTAAAAATGTTTGTGTTGTCAAATAACAGACTAAACTAGTCGCGAAACTAAAGAGAAATGACCATGCATACCCAAGTACAAATAATAGTTTAAATCGACACTTACTCGCACGATTCCCTTCATATTGTTGACTGCGCTTAGCTTCCTGAATTCTTTGATTTGTTGTCGCAGTGTATCTGGTAGGTCTGAGCGATCATGTATTGTTGCTACTTGCATCTGAAATAATGGGTAGATTGTGATTTATCATTACTTTACATGACCGATCATAAGGCCAGATTGCATCAAAGCCAAAGGTTTTCTAAAGAAGAAGTGCCAGTAGAACATTGATTAGTCAAATGCACTTAGGAGAAAGAATGAATTAAACGAAATGATATAGAAAAAAGGTTAAAAAATATTATATTGTCGATTTCGCTGTTAGAAAATGATCATTGGATACTATTGCATGTTTGCAATACACTCTTCGATATACTTGTCAATGTTCCCATTCCTGTTCCAACTTGGGACATTGGAGTGACTTGTGATCTACAGCTTGATGCAAATAATTTTATTCACTAGTAACGGACAATATTGTTGCTATCAACAGACGAAAGACTTATCTTTGCCTTTGTACGGATGAGTTCGATGCATCAACATGTGAGCC
The DNA here is from genome assembly GCA_947846245.1 of Cerastoderma edule. Lineage (NCBI taxonomy): Eukaryota > Metazoa > Mollusca > Bivalvia > Cardiida > Cardiidae > Cerastoderma > Cerastoderma edule. Next base: position 19,643,767 of record OX401408.1, read on the forward strand.
GGATCGTTTTCAAATTACCAAGAACAGTTATGGGATTAACATGACCGGTATTGCATATTTGTACAAAATCTGATTAAATGTTTTTAGGCGTTTTCCCTTTTTGTTTCGAATATGAGAATCGATTTTTATGGATATTTGACTAACAGCAATATTACTAAGATTATATTAAGAGCATTAAACATTTAGTGGAACAGTAGATAGCTTGGTTGTCAGTAGCAACAGCGAATCTTTAGTATTATGAGACATAGGCGTAGGAGCGTTTTCAACATTGGGGGCAACTTCAGATGAGGACCGGTCTAAGAATAAATGTTCCTAAACTTTTTCATGACTATTCATCCCCCCCAAGTCTGGATATTGGGGGGGGGGCCTGGCCCTACGCCTATGTGAGAAACATTTTGTCTTGAGACAAATAATCCTGACTAGCTTGCTATATGTGTTTAAAGAACTTAAATTCCTTACATAACCAAAGCAGGTACATAATTTACATGTGTTAATTCTTACCACATCGGTTTGTTCAATACACGCCTGAACTCTTTCAAAGAAACCATTCGTTGTCATCTGCTTACATTCTGCGAAAATATCCTGCAAATAAGAAATGTATGTTTTTGGGATAAAATTCCGGGCCACGAGCTTTGAGAAAGGTTGAGTGCAAATCTTCAGCAGGATGTATACCATTATATTGTAAGATTATAGTAGACATGTTTTGATATATTGATTTTATTCTTGCGAGTAGGAATCAATTATACCATATAATTCGCAATGAGCTAAATTGCTTTTACTGAACGCAATAATCTTCGCCAGATACAAGTTTTGTATAGATGTAAGCTTTTACACTTTCCCAGATATCAAAGTCTGAATTACCATAAAAGCTTTCAAGAGGAAGTCGATCATTCCATATTCCGTATAACTAAAGTTACTGTCCATTTCATCAAAGGCTTCCGTCCATTCGTTGTCGTACATCTCGGACATTTGTTCGGCGAGTTTTGTTGGTCGGTTCTTGTCGCTAAGATCGGCTATGTTTGGGTTGTTGTCCCGCAGTTTGCTCGACACAAGCTCACTCAGTCTGAATTTACAGATACGGCATTGTCAATTAACTATCACAGTACAACATTTTTCGAAAGTTTAAAGCTCAAAGGCCAAATGTTTATTGCTTTAAATAACGGCCACAGAACTATAATACATCATACAACGGAAACAAATATATTAATGACGACTTATGTCCCTAAACAGAAAAAAAATAGAAACTTTTGTAATAAAGATTAGCATATAAAACAGTTTGCAACCTTCCGGATTACGACAGTAATATGAGACTATAGAATTGATGAATGTCATTTCCTCCACTATACCTAGTATTTAGAAGAGTTTGTCTTTCCGTACTGTATCTGGCATATGGATAAAGCATGATACTCAGTTTCGAAGTAGAAACATTGTTTAGGATTACAGTTGTTGGCATACGCAACAGTTTAGACCAATATTTAACCACATGTTTGTGGTACATGTAATTAACATACATGGGCTTTCTTCCACATTCAAAACTGTTGGCAATGAACGTCGACTTTGTTTTTGAATGTTAATGTTAAGCAACAAAAAGCAAAAGAATCAGAGGAAGACCCAAAGAGACTTATAGGCGTTTCATCTAAAAGGAACATTAAAATAATAAAAAGTCAAGGGAACAAATACAGGGAAAGCAATGGTGAGTTCTGGTAAAAGCCTTGTATACTACATCACTTCATGACAAGATTTGAGTGAATGTGTATGATGATTTTATTCATCTATTTAATGATTAATGGTCATTGGACAAATAGAAATATGGACCTAGACCAGAAAGCAATGGGTGGCTCTAATAAAAGCCTTGTGCACTACATCAGTCGAGGTGATCATGTGACCAATGTTTACGAAAAATGTCTAACAAGATGGCCACGCCACAGGTATATTTGCTTTTTTTCAGAAGATTACTTTTGTTTTCAACTATTTTATTACGCCATGTTCCGACCATCAACTCTCCTGTTCTAGTGGTATAGCCGAAATGCAAACGACATTCACTGGTGGTTGCGGACCTGATCGTCGGAACATGGCGTATATAAAATAGTGGAAAACAAAAGTAATCTGCTAAATGAATGCTTAATACCTACTCGTTCATTGGCGCAGCCATTTGAAATCTGTTTTATATCTTAAACATTGATCACGTGATCACCCCGCCTGTACACCAACAAAACCAGAGAAGAGCCTAGATAGAAAACAATGGATAACTCTCCAGGCGGTCTTGTATACATGTCAAAACATGGAGATGATTGAGAGTTGATGTAATATAATTCTATTCATCTATTTCGTCGTAGTGAAACCAAACGTTCTGTTAAACGGGCAATACATGCTGTTAACCACTTCCAAACTTGACTCACAACTTGTTGACCCCTTCATAGTATGAAAATATTGGATTCAATAATATAAATTGATGTTTTTGTTTCCATCAATGACTAATGAATCTAGACGTTGATGCCTTTCCCAAATCCGAATTCTTCTACTCTAGTCTTTGTCATAGTATAACGAGTCTCTTATGTTTCTTTTCTCAAAGAGGGTCTTAACTTTAGTCTATTGTATTTTCCACGTATCAATTGTTCTTTATTTCGCTATAGTGTAGCAATCAAAACACTATAACAGATCAAGATCGACATTTCTCACATAGTGTTAACAATATGTCAGACTGACCTTCTAAGTGCTTCATCTTTAGCTGTCTCCTCTTCCCTAACGCGCCTCGCCAGACTATCCACATCTTTCTGGAGCTCATAGACTCTTTAATATAATAGATAGAACTCATTCAATTATCTCCCAATCGCTTTACAATGCATCTTGTAGAACCTCGTTAAAGTTAATACAACAACTTCAGTATTATGTTATTAAAACACATGAAATAAATTCGATGTGTTTACAATGTTTCTTAAGAATCTTGATTACATAAAAACAATTGATTCAGCATTGTCTATCCATCTCGTTTTGGAGTTCATAGACTCAATAGTATGGACAAACATTTGGAGTCCAATAAATCGTACCCTTATCTCTTCATAATTAATTTGTAGAACCTTCTTTAAGTTACAGCAACCATTTCAACATTGTGATATTAAAGAAATAATTTATCAAAGACTATCAATGCATTCACTATGCATCGTGTAGAACCTTGTTAAAACTTACACAATTATTCAAGCACTATAGTATCAAAACGCATCTAACAGTACCTCAACACACATTAATTGGTTTATTACATTTCCTTGCTTGAATCCGACATATCCAGATAAAGCTTACACAATGATTCAAGCATTATATTAAAACGCATCTAACAGTACCTCAACACACTTTAATTGTTCTATTATACTCCTTGCTTGAATCCGACATATCCAGATAACATCAAGAGTCTTTACCAGTTGAGGTCTGATATAAATACAGGCAAGATGAAGTTTCTTGCTTTGATAAATGATAATTTGTTTGGCATTACACAGCGCATTTCCAATAAATCAAACTAACTTTCTTCGCGCATCGTCTTCAGTGGCCGACTCGTTTCTAACACTTTTCGTCACTCTATCCACCTCGTTTTGAAGCTCAGAAATTCTGTAACATAGAAGACACATGCCAACGTTACAGTTCGCTTCAACAGATTATCATGGTTCAATAAATGATATATGGTATGCAGAGGTGTTTACATACGATACTACGAATTTATTTCCAGACACTGATATACGATACTTCGAATGGATTTCCAGACACTGATAAACAATAATACGAATGTAATTCACGATATTGATATACGATTAAGTGGCGAGGATTTCCAGACACTGATAAACGATACTACGAATGGATTTCCAGACACTGATATACGGTAATACGAAATTATTTCCAGGCACTAATATAAGATACGTTTATACGATACATATACAATACGCATGATTTTCAGGACACATTTAAATTATGCCTTGGCAAGTTCAATATATAACATAAGAAGTCTGTTTTGTATCAGTGATTTTAGGATATCTATTCAGATATTTCTTTACATGTTACAGACCTTTGTATCACACTTACTTTTTTTTTTTATGAAATTCTAATCCATGTGTACTCTGACACTAATAAGACTTGTCAACACGACTTTGATGAACTACTAAACAATGGGATTTCTCGTTGAGGTTTTGACCCTCCTCTGTGTGAAGGAAAATTAAGATACGTAGGTTATCTGAATTTCTGCCTATGTTGGTATAGGGCTTAGACATTCAGTGCGAGACTCACTTGCTTTCTGCAGTACTCATGTCAATGGCATACTTTTCAGGGTCCACATAGTCGTTCCTGAAACAAGAAAACATTGATTTATGTGATGATATAAAATAATTACATCGTTGTCACAGCAATGTCTTCCTACGATTAGTGCAAAGTGTGTATTATGTTTAGTGTCACATTGTATGCAACTTGTATTTATAAAAACTTATATAAACGCAAATATAATGTATGAATTAAACACAAATATGTACACGTAGGTAATGTCACAGGAATCATACACAGTCGAACAAATCACAAATGTATTACTTACTTACTTACTTAACATAACCTATCGATAACTTCTGTGTACATACTCACTATATTATTCCCATACGGCTCAACGTTCGCATCATCGCGGGGAACAATATCTCTCCTACGTTGATTTTCGTACTGTTAATATTCCTCGCACATTTCTTCTTGCTTCTTAAGTGTGTTTCCTAATTATCTGTCGAAATATATAGTTCCCCCCTGTACGATTTCTGCAGCTCATAAATCAATTGCGTTACACCTTGCTCGACAGTTTCATATTTCTTGTTTTGAAAAAAAGATAAACTTTTTGAATGAAATAGAAAAAGCAAATGCTTACATGTAGGTGCATATGTCATTTTTACACCTTTTACCCCGATACATACATTTTTTCTTCTGTTTTTCTAGTGTGTCTTATTGTCATTCATATTTTGTACAATCCCAGGAGCTTTCCAACCCTATGTTCCATGGCACAACCAATCCATGTATTGGCAAGTGATTGGTCAAGAAACACAAATGACAAATGTATATATATATATATATATATATATATATATGCGTATGTCATGTTTACCTTTACTATTTTGTCAGATACCTTTTGTTTTGACTCTCTAGCTTCTTTATTGTCTGTTGCTTCTGTTGACACCCCATACAGTTGGCAAAACCACCTGTGTCTTCTTGGCCATCAGAGTCTTGTATGAGCAGGCACTTTTTAAATAAACGAAATGAACACAATAATTGATTATATTCCAAAGAGTAGTTACAAGCATTTGTTTTTGAATCGGATTGAAAGTATTTTATCTATTTCAGTTTAATGCGGATCGTCGCTTTAGTTTGTTAACTTATTTGTCCTCGATGGGAAATCTGTCCGAGCTTGGGGACTCATCACATTTTAAAACTGAGTCACACGTGGACGAATTAAAGCGTATGTCAGATTAATGATGTTATATAGATATGGTAAGAGAAGATTTATCTGTAATGCTAGAAAAGTGGAATGGTTGAATGGGTGGCAAATTGTATCAGAAAGGACATACACAGTAATGCTCTGTCTGTCGAAAAATATGAGCTAAGTGGGCATTTAGAGATTGTCGATGAAAGATTCTTTGATTCTGAGATGATAGTCTTCATTCAATTGCATTTTGGATACTTTTACGTGGATTAAAAAGGAATGGCAAATATGGAAAGCGGTTTGAATATTTAATCGGAATGGTAAGCCTGAAGTGTTTTTTCATAGGCAACACCAATTTAGTTCACCATTGGTTGGTTTTCTACATATAAAAGGAAACAAACGATTGCTAAGTATTTGATATTCGTGCTAGCCTTTATATTTACCAATAAATTGCACTTCACGGCAAGTCATTCAACTTCATTCAGGAATGTGCTTGGTTATCAAAACAGCCGTAACAACATCATGCTTTTATAGAATTCCTACATTAATTTTGTTAATGGTATAATAGTTGAACATGGACTCTTCATTGTCTTTATTGTTTATATCTTAGTCAGAATAATCACACCATCGCTTACAATAATTTATCTTA
>OX401408.1:20262846-20292622 GCA_947846245.1 Cerastoderma edule
ACAGAAAACACCCAAAACGTCTTTTATTGTTTACATTGCTTTTGGGAATAGAAAATACCAACAACGTTCTTTATTGTTTACATTTTGGGAACGTAAAAAAGCGGCAAGTCTGGAAGCGTATTCTCTGTTCTTTTGGAACGGAAATTATCGGAAATGTTTGTGAACGTATATACAGTCTTTTGGAAACAGAAAATACCAACAGTGTCTATTAATGTAAATAATGTCTTTGTGAAATGGGAAAACACCGACAACGCCCGTTAATGTGAATATGTGAAGAACTTGCTATTGTCTTGCATCAAACCCTAAATAAGTATCGTATCTCTTTTCCAGGAGGTTTCCCGGTTGCCTTCTGGGTGGTGGCATATCAAATGCTGATTTTTACGACCAGTTGTGTAGAGGCGTCAGGGGAAGTAACCAGTTTGATGTGGACTACCAGTGCAAGTCGGCTTCCAAAATACAGACATCCGTAGCATGCTCGGTATGTGTGCTTTTCTTCTTTATATATGCCGTTTTCAACCTTTATTAATTCAAATCACAGTGTTTTCTGGATCCATCGACATTCTATTCTAAATGAACACAAGCCTTTTATGCTATTTCATGGATTAACGCGATTCACATTGACCGCTCCTGTAAGATACTTTGAGTAAGTAAGAAAATAAGTAATACATATATAAAAAGTAAAAAGTATTTTTTGACATTTGTACAAATTTTAGTCAAATGGTTATCATAACACAGTTTGTTACTCTTGGCCAACAGGTCTATAAGTCACTTTCTATGATTCGACCTACTAACTCGAAAAAACGACTTAACTATATTGTTATTTCAACTTACTAACTTGGAATAACGAAATAAAATGAACGCATACATGTCGCCTCTGTGACAACCGTACAAATACCCTGTCCATGTAAAAAGTTTTATTCCTTTTCATTACGGCCAACCTCTACAGCAACTTACAAGAAAGAACATATGAATATCGAATAATACAGTAACACTGTAGACACCCAAATACCCTGTCCATGTAAAAAGTGTTATTCCTTTTCATTACGGCCAACCTCTACAGCAACTTACAAGAAAGAACATATGAATATCGAATAATACAGTAACACTGTAAACACCCAAATACCCTGTCCATGTAAAAAGTTTTATTCCTTTTCATTACGGCCAACCTCTACAGCAACTTACAAGAAAGAACATATGAATATCGAATAATACAGTAACACTGTAGACACCCAAATACCCTGTCCATGTAAAAAGTGTTATTCCTTTTCATTACGGCCAACCTCTACAGCAACTTACAAGAAAGAACATATGAATGTCGAATAATACAGTAACACTGTAGACACCCAAATACCCTGTCCATGTAAAAAGTGTTATTCCTTTTCATTACAGCCAACCTCTACAGCAACTAAGAAGAAAGAACATATGAATATCGAATAATACAGTAACACTGTAGGCATCCAAATACCCTGTCCATGTAAAAAGTGTTATTCCTTTTCATTACGGCCAACCTCTACAGCAACTTACAAGAAAGAACATATGAATATCGAATAATACAGTAACACTGTAGACACCCAAATACCCTGTCCGTGTAAAAAGTTTTATTCCTTTTCATTACGGCCAACCTCTACAGCAACTTACAAGAAAGAACATATGAATATCGAATAATAAAGTAACACTGTAGGCATCCAAATACCCTGTCCATGTAAAAAGTTTTATTCCTTTTCATTACGGCCAACCTCTACAGCAACTTACAAGAAAGAACATATGAATATCGAATAATACAGTAACACTGTAGACACCCAAATACCCTGTCCGTGTAAAAAGTTTTATTACTTTTCATTATAGCCAGCTTCTACAGCATCTGACAAGAAAGTACCTGCTAGAGCCTGCTGGGATAACGGTCAGATCCTCTGTACAAACGCCGGTGGTTCCTGTTCGAACTTTGTCTTCACCGTATACGACGGCACGCCTTGTATTGGGAGCAACCCATCGACTGACTATGTGAGTATTAGAGCTATTTTTCATTTTCAATTTAGTATAAGCTTGATTCTTAGGTGATTTAAAGGACGTGTGGCTTAATTGCATATACGGGGTATGTGAAGTCGGAAAAAAAGCATCGGCATTCTGTAGGTCTGCCTATATTAAACCGAATAGTTCCGGCTCCGACCGGTGTTTGCCGAGAACGACCAAAGTAATACTAATGTATATCTTGCTGTGATGTTAGTGCATGACCTAGTTTGTACCTCTGTAATAATCTCTCAAGTTTTTCTCTCGTATAGGTATGCTTTCGTGGCGATTGCTTGCAAAAGGTGGACGTTTGCGCCGGCCGATCGACACAAGTACCGACAACCCCGGGCAGCACGCCACCGCCAACAGCGCCGCCGCCAACAACAACCGCAGCGCCAACAGTGCCCCCTCCAACTCCCTGCTCATGCGCGGGAACCTTCATATTCTTCCGGTTCGGATGCTGCGACTCGAACCGCGGGCCAAACAACTCTTGCTGTCTCGGCTGTAGGCGAAACGGTGGTGGTTGCACTGTGAACTGGTTTGGTTAAAGTTGCTAAGTCACAGTTTAGAAATTAAATTGGAAGTCAAAATTGAATGTCGTTGGAACAATTAAGTTGTTGTGGTGCTGTGTGCTATTCAATTAAAGGTACTTATTGAAAGCATAATTTCTTGAGGAAGCATCAAGATACACGTATCTTGGTGCTTCGTCAAGTAATTCTACTTTCAATAAGTACTTTTTAACTAAATAACACACAGCAGTACAAAAACTCTATTCCACGAAGCGTCAATATATCTAAGTATGAACCGCTTATAAGCGGTAGGTCTCATACCTGTCGCACGCTTTTCGATCTAAAGACCTATTAATTCATTGTATACAAATTTAGATACGAACTTATTTTCGTTCCTATGGCTATCCTCCGGTGCATAACATACAGCAGTACAGCTTTTAAAGAAATTAAGTTTTATCTTCCAAATTTCTTCACATCTGTGAACAAGCAGCTTTAAGGCTAGTCCGCTTTGAAAAGTTGCGGCAAAATCCAATAAAGAGATAAAATAAATAAAAGATGAAAATCTTATAAAGCTACGTCGTTTGTTCGGATCATACTGTAAATACTGCTGAAACGCACATCTGTGTGGAGACTATAACATTCTTTATTTATCATTTACGAAAGAACAGCACTGTGACAAATAGGAAGAGATGGTCATTATGACCAAGTCATCATTTTTACGTAAAAGTTTATTCCCGATCTCAAAACGAAATTCTGTATCTATACTGTAAATCAATATATATACTGTTGCTTTCAAAGTCGATCACTCACAATAGTATGCCAAAGACGTCAGTTATAGAGTTCTAGAGTTAAAGAGAGAACGCACTGAAAGATGGCATCATAAGTATACCAAATGCTGTACTAATTAGACAAATCGCTATAATTCCTCCAAAAACCATGTTTGGACAAAAATTTGAATTGGTCTCATTCCACAGACGTCTTATACCATATCTTATAGTGTCTAGATGTGATAATAAGTCAAGCTCGCCAAGGTACCCACTGTGTGCCATTTTTCTCAGACAGTGCCATATATTGGTAATAGATGAGCAAAGAATTACCCGCCCATCACAAACGTATGGAATGGGAAAGTGACCATTGGAAGGTGCTTCCTAACCGATTATTTGACAACCCAAGGCCAACAGCATATGTATGCTAAATATATATATAACTAGCCCGCTTACAAAACACCGCTTTTTACCATGCAGCTTTGAGCCCCTACTACTTACTTAATAAATGGACATATCCAGACATGAAATGGAGCTGTGACAAACGCTTGGTGCAGCCAACCCGGTTTTATGACATCCCATGGTCACAATATGCATCTTATGCAAGTGCATCCCGTTCTCGTGCAATGTTTATGTTTCAGTCGAACGATACCGTACCTGAGATAAGGGGTGAATGGAATGTGTACTGTTATCGACCTAACATTGTATTTATGCCTATGTTACCTGTTTAAATTATTAGAACTCGGCCACATACTGCGTTGGACCTATTAATCAGCTATCCGACCTGCTTACACATATATTGCTTACTACCTTGCATCTATGAAACTCTTACTACATGCCCCCCGCCAAACGGAAATAGGTGGACATATGTGGACATGTAATTGAGCTATGACCAACACGAAGAGCAACCCGGTTTTTAAACAACACATGACCACTTTATACATGCTCAATCAGCTTTCCGGCCTGCTTACACAGCACCTCTATGAACCCCTACTACATACTCCCCGATCAAAAAAATAAGTTAGCTGGACATGAAACTGAGCTTTGACCAACGCGAAGAGCAGCCAATCCGGTTTTTTAAACAACCCATGACCACTTTATACATGCTCAATCAGCTTTCCGGCCTGCTTACACAGCACCTCTATGAACCCCTACTACATACTCCCCGATCAAAGAAATAAGTTAGCTGGACATGAAATTGAGCTGTGACCAACACGAAGAGCAGCCAATCCGGTTTTTAAACAACCCATGACCACTTTATACATGCTCAATCAGCTTTCCGGCCTGCTTACACAGCACCTCTATGAACCCCTACTACATACTCCCCGATCAAAGAAATACGTTAGCTGGACATGATATCGAGCTGTGACCAATGCCATGTGAAGCTGCACCAGAATTTAGAACAACCCATGACCACCATACGCATGCTTAATCAGCTATTTGATCTGCTTACACATACATCGCGTTTTACCTTACATATATGAAACCCTGACTATTTTCTCCCCGCTAAACGGAAATAAAGGGGACAGATATAGACATGGCATGAAGCTGTGACCAACGCCATGTGAAGCCAAACCGATTCTAGAACATCCCATGACCACCATTCGCATGTTAAATCAGCTGTTCGATCTGCTTACACATATTCCCCGCCAAAATGAAATAAGCGGACATATATGGGCATGAAATGGAAATGTGACCAATGACCAATATCAATATTGGGCGAAGCAATATTGCAAAGTAACAGATCATTGGAATCGTCTCTCCGAGACGCTTCCAATGACGTGTTACATTGTAATATCGTACTTTCATTAAAGATACTATCCGTGTGTCTCATTTATGACTTACGCAAAAATTGTCCTTCTGTTGTTTAGTAAAACGGTACCCTGGTGAATTTATTCACATTATACGTCTTCCGTCAATACCTCCACTGAGAATCAGTATGGCAATGCTATTTAACACTCCAAACAGATGTACGATGGAATTTCCGCTGTGTAAGATTGTATTCTGAACTTTTCCTGGAATAATCTTCGTTTATTGTTGCCAAATCCCTCAATTGACTTTCAGAAACCTCCGGCTTGAAGGCTATAGCAGTCGACAAATACAACGCATAGTTTCAAGACTGTTGTGTTTTGATTGTGTAATTGAAAATAAAAACAATTGGGATAAAGGAAGAAATTGCTTATCATGAGGTGTTTCTGTAGCAAATCTTTTCAAAACGACTATGCATATAGGCAATGTTGTGTATGCTCCACTAAGACCAACGCATATTCACCCTTGAAGATGTATCTTAATAAGATAAGTGTCCTTATATGGCAATGCAAAGATCAATAGGGCAGCTTAGTGGCCTAGTGGGTAGAGAAATGATATTTAAATCTCAAATCCCCTCTGCCTGTTCGTTAGATCCACGGTAACGATAAGTTCGAGTCCCCCGGCTGGCTAACGTTACACCGATGATTATATCCAATTCGTAACTATTCGGGTATTATCGTGACATGAGAATCACACCTCGTATATAAGTGTAGGGTTACACATTTTGTGTAATGTGCCCAGGCTAATAACACGTTTCCTGTGAGCGTTCACGTTGAAAATTTCTATGTATATGGATTTGTTGAACATCATTAAAATCCGTATTTGGTCGGTAACACATACATAATACGTCATTAATTTTGATGAAAGAACCCGTTATATATATTACAACTTATAATGGCACTATCATGTATGAGATAGCGGAAAAATATTATTTAAAATGATGCTCAACACTTTCATATACACTGAACTACTTAACGTGGATGCTTATAGGAAATGTGTCACAAGCTGGGAACGATTTACCCGATTTTCTTAGCTCACGGAAATACCCGAGTAGTTCCGATTGGTTATATGGCTATCTCAGCTAAGGACGCAAGGCAGTTAGAAAGCTTATACCGGAGCTTACTGCATGTTTTTCGGCCTTATTACGAAGTTACTTGTCTAAAATACCAGTATTCGGTCTCCCTTCTATGATCTATTGAAAGAAGATCGACTGTAGTATCATTGCAAAAAAATCAGATGTTAGAGAGAACGTTTGTACTAAATTACTCAACATAGGTTAAGATTTACAGTATTCAAAAGAATTCGACGTGAAGATTGCTATTTATTTTCTGATGGTGCAATCTAACGTCGAATTTTCGAACGATCCAAATAATGTCGGATTTTGTATTGTAATTTTCGGATTTAAAGCACAAATGCCCTTCCAAAGTCAATTGATATCACAAGATATGTTGAATAAACTTACATACCACCAAACAATGGCATCAATTACCGGTAAACAATAAAAGAAAAACGCTGAATAGGTTTTTCCCATTCCAGTGCGCATGCGCATAAAAAAATTATCGGGAGCAAAAAATCGTCAACTAACGTTAATTAAACCGTTCTTACGAAGTTAATATGCGGAATACAGACATGTAAAAGTGCATGTATTAATTGAAAAGGATTAATTCACAACTTGAGTAAAATAATTCGATAGTTTCTAATAACAATGTAAATATTGGTCTTCAAACGGTGCGACAAAAGTTTTGTCGCAAGTGGCCACCATTAAATAAATGGTTCGAAAGTTTGACGTGACGGGAGATATTGCCCGATACAAAAATTTCTCAATATTTTCCGATCGCGTCAAATTAGTTTGACTAAGATTTACAGGCAATAATAATTTGAAGTGTACCTGCTTTATAAAAAAAGACAAACATGTGGACATAATTTTGTTTTACCAAGTCCGAACTAAGATAAAGGAGAAACAACCTATTCCGTTAAACAGTCGTTATCACATCAAATCACTTTGGGAAATGGGGTTAGAATTACAACTTGAAAACTATTTCTAGTTCTAAATGTTAAACACGGGGTTTTGGACAAGGTTTCGCTAGCATATTTTGTTAATTTCATATATTATAAAGGTTGGCATTAGAAACGATAACGCAAGTACACAAGTTTGAAATTAAAAAGGAAATACTACGGCACAGGGGACTTGTCGTAAACGATAGTTTTTCATTTATTTTGATAAATGAACAAAATATAGGAAGAATCCAATATCGCCTTTGTTTTCGCACATTAATTTCGAAATTAAAGACTACATGTAAAGATAATGAAAAGAATAGAATAGAATTTTAATGACTTATACGTACAAACATATCTCGTCATGCAAACAAATACATTTAAACATAAACATACATTTTAACACTGAAACAAGGAATATATTTTACAAATTGTGTTGCTTACTACAATATATCACCAAAACATATCAGTATGATAATGACACTAAAGCTTTGACGTTTTGTCGATTTACAATAACGGTTTTCGGCAAATGCTATAATGGCAGCCTTTTGGAACCTCTAAATTAACGATTGACGGCCATGTGAAGTCTGATTTTGTTTTATTTTGAAATCGTGGTTTTTTCTAGTGTTAACGCCATTTATACTTCAATAAGAAGCCTACATTGTGCATCGGTATTGACTTGTAGGTTCACCCAGTTACTCATGTGTTCATCCTCATCAAAATAAGCTTCTAGTGTACGTATTCCATCGCAAATAGAAGACAAGCAACCTCCAGTTTTACACAACTCTATTATTCATAATTATGGTCTGGATATTTGAATTGTCGCTTCATGGTTTTAGACAACACAACTCAAATACATATATTCCAATTTTAATTGTGTAGTTTTACAAGCTTTGTCAGATCAATTGAAAGGTGCTATATGTGTAATCTTACGCTGTACATGTATAAATACAAAGCAACACCGGTTACAAGGACAGCGGTCCAGGGATAAAGCGTCGGCTTCTGGACACGAGGGACGTGGGTTCGATTCCCTTGAGTAGCGGGATCTGCCTTGCGAACTTTCATTAATCCAAATTCGTCGAAAGTATTGGTTATGTATCCATTAAGCAGAATCGAGAGTGATTAATTTAAGTTGGGAGAATTTCTTTCACAATCGATGTAAAATGAATAAGTGCAAACTAAGCTTAACTAAACAAAACTAAACTACAAGCATTCAGTGATGAAATATCATTGCTGAAAAAGAAGCTTGATGGTGCCTCCTTTATCCTGCTACGACAACACTTCTATGTTTGCCATTTTGGATTCATTTAGGTTGTCAACCGCAGAGGTCCAGTAATAAACCGTGTTGTAGCGACATAATAGCTTATCTATTTGTTCACTAAATCAATATCATAGGGAATATAATCAATACTCGCAAAATGGAAAAATCAACACACATATTAAAATACTGTGAACAAAAAGACCTTCCTTAGGCTCAATATCAAGTGCAGTCCATATTGATTCAAGCAACCATTCATAAACAGTGTGTGACAAGTATTTATTCTGAGGCCATCTCTATAATTTTATACGATACACATCAATCAGATACAATGTATTTCCAATCTGATGACTTTATCAAGCCCCAAGCTATCTTACACTCCATGACTCCTTTATTTTACTTTGGTCGCTTAAAACAAGATTGGCTGTAACTAGTAAGTCATTTTTGTTTTTTAGTAGGGTTGGCATCAAATCAACGGTTTTTCGATTATATTGCATCGTTTGGCTCGCAATGATTTTAACTGGCATTTGGGCTTGTCAAAAGGGACTTGAACCCATATAGGGCATAAGTTGTGAATGTGTCAGCTGAAATCATAGATGAACATTAATTTGTCATCGTCGAAAAAGAGACGCCGCTAAAGTCCCAGCCACAGATAAGTTGCATTCGTCCAATCAGAGACGCCGCTTAAGTCTCAGTCGCGCGTTAATTTGTAATCGACCAATCGGGAACGCATCCTGTACCAAACGTGCTACGTCGACATCCGAAGCAACACGAATCGTCCTGGTTCCTCTCCGTCAAACAACATCCTATACGACCGGGACCCCTACACGAACACACAGGGGGCGCTGTGGGGCGCCCAGCGCAAACATCAACCTTCTCCAGGCAGTCGCCGCGGTAACACACCTGAATAAAGGATAACGAATACGTGAGGTGGTTATAGAATTCACGGTAGGTATCTGGTATTTACTAGATAACATAAGAGAACCTGGCCATTTATGAGAGAAGTCGGGTATTAATGAAGGGATTTTGGTATTGACGAGAGAACTCGGGTATTTACGAGAGGACTCGGATATTTACGAGAGGTATTGAGCATTTACGAGAGGACACGGATATTTGCGACCAGGGTATTTTGTGGTAGAAGCGGGAACTTCCGAGAGGTCTCGGGTATTTATTAGAGGATATGGGTACAAACTAGACGTCTCTGGTATTCACGAGTGGACTTGGGTATTTACGAGAGGAATCGGATATTTGCGAAAGATCTAGGGTATTTATATAGATCTAGAGGATTTGGGTATTTTCGAGTGGGATCGGGTATTTCCGAGTGGACTTGAGTATTTACGATTGGACTCGAGTATTTACGAGAGGAATCGAATATTTGCGAAATGACTCGGGTATCTAGGAGAGGAATCGGGTATTTACGAAAGGTATTCGGTAATTACGAGAGGACTCGGGTATTTACGAGTGGATCTCAATATTCTTTAAGGAGGTTTTTCACCGTATCAACTATTGACAATAACATTACGGCTTCTCTGGATTCAAAATACTTAGCTTTGGCTCTGAAGTGGCAAAACGACAACCCACAATATTTAACGTGTCATTGGCGCTTGAACCCAGGACCCCCGAGTTCTAAGACCACCAGATCAACCATTGAGCCAACAATATTAAAATTAGAAGGATCGGTCCGAATATGTGATGATAAGACGAATCAAAAACATGCTGAGCGACTTACATATTCTTTGCTCGGATCGCTGCCGTCACATTGTGTACCATCAAAAAGCCTAAATATGCTATCCGAGCATTCGCCGTTGGCGTTCGTACAATTTACCAGAAAGCTGCGCCAGCATGCCTCAGCTGGTACTTTACCCAGAGTAACAGTCTCGTTCGGCTGAAATTAGACATGTATATAGTTCTGTTATACTGTCCTTTATGATTTTGTTCATACACTATTAACGAGTACTGGATTGGATTAACCCGATGAGTATACTTTGACGGAAAACATGATAAACATAATGAAAGGAGAAACGGATAGCATGCTAGCCCCGTCCTTTTCCTTGAGCAATATTTCACAATGTCAATTGTGGGATTTTGTGTAAGGAACGTCAATACTAACAACTGATACGTTCTTCTTCGAAACGCCAACACACCAGTATTTTCAGTGCTTTGATTATTTATTTGTGTATCTTTTTTCCCGTCTAATTTCATAAATACTCCTGAAACGAACAGCAAGATCAAACACAATGCAGTAGTACTGGGGTTTTCGTTTTGTCTGATTGTGTCAGTACAATACCAATCTCAGAATTATAGGTATCCCACGTCAATATGCCATGGTTTTGTATATACACTAGGGTACATATATTACTTACTCGAAAAAACGACTTAATTATCTCGTTATTTCGACTGACTACTCGAAATAACGACTCAATTATCTCGTTATTTCGACTTGCTCACTCAAAAAAGCGACTTATTTATCTCGTTATTTCGAATAACTTACTCAAAATAATGCTCTCATTATTTCGACTTATTCGAAAAAGCGACTTAATAATCTCGTTATTTCGACTTACTATCTCGAAAAAGTGACTCAATTTTCTCACAATTTTGACTTACTTCCTCGAAATTACAACTCAATTTTCTCGTTTTTTCGACATACTAACTCGAAATAACGAGATGAAAAGAGCGCTTACAGTTCACCTCTGTGCCACCGTATACGGCTGAAGACAAGGACGTGTTCTATACATACCGAACAAGCGACGGATTCCTGATCGCGAAAACTCGCTTTGCACTGGTAGTCTATGTCAAACTGGTTCGCAGGCCTGTTGCCTATGCATAGCTGTTCGTAGAAATCGTCATTCGAGATACTTCGGTCCTCTAGGCAACCGGAGAATATACTACGGGAGGGGGAATAAACGTACACGTCATTTGGGACGTATTTAAAGTTACTTGTTCACATATGAGTAAATTAAAAAAAAAAGGCCAACTCAATATATCGTTAATACATCAAGGTTTTTGTAATGTTGTTTGAAATACAATTCATGAAGCCATTGAAAGTAATTTCAATTTAAGAGGCTTCAATTCATCTAAGTATGTACAGTCTTTATATGGTAGGTCTCAAAAGCGATTCAACGGTTTTAGAATTTAATGCGTATTAGTTAACTGTAAACAAGCTTTGAGAAAATAGAAACAAACTGATGTTGTTTCAAATGGGTATTCTCCATTGCGGATCATTCAACACTACACTCAGTGTGTAGTTTTAAAGAAATTTGGTTTTAACTTTCAAATTTACTTACATCTGTGTACAAGCCGCTTTAAGACAACGCTGACATTTGTAACAATCAGGAACGTATATGTACTCAAGAACATATTATTAATGAGCATGGTAACTGCTGAAAATTCTCTACAAAATGCATTCGGACACCTCTAGAAACTGCATAGGCGATTGTATGACCAGGGTATTCATTACATCCGTTCAAATAGGGCTTCCGTGACTGAGTGGTTAGAGTAGTCTACCTAACTAGAAATAACATGGCCCCTCTCCTTGTGTGTTGAAATTGCGGTGACGGCATTTTCATTTTCATAAGAGGCAGTCTCCCTACCGACCTACGGTTTTACGGGTAGAATTATGCTTCTCCATGGCTTGACCAGACCTTACGGACAGTTGAGTACGGGGTCTTCCTCCATCACTGAAAATCGGGCATCGCAGCATAACTGAAATAATGTCGTAGCGATGTAAAAGCAAACCGTATAGGGGGTTATATACAAGACTATAGTAAGTGCTTCATAAACATGAACATAAACATAAACATGAACATGAACATAAACATGAAGCACTTACTATACTATTGCATTGAACTTTCGGTGTATAAATAAATTAACGTCGATTGAATCAATTAAAATCGTCGCTATATGTCGGCTGTAAGCGCATAGCTCACAAAAGTAACAAGTCCAATACCTGAGATGCGAGATCATCTGTCGGACACTGCATAAAGACCAACGGTTAAATGTGTCCTTCTTTGACTCGTCTGGATCAAACTGGAACGGCGACATTATGTTCGTGCCAATCGGGCAGTCCTCCAATCCAAACGCTCCATCGTGGCGGCATGAAAGCCTGTAACAAGCAAATAGTGTCCAACTTATGTTAAGCGACCATCCATTGAAGCAGTCAACCTGCTTTAAGCAACCACTTCAAAAAGTTGGATTTATAGTGCACATCAATTTGTGTTAACCCATTACCAAACAATAATGACATCGAACATTTTTGTTGCAGACGACTCTGGAAAGCATTGTGGGAAAAGGAGAAATTGCTCGTGACGAGCATTTTTCCTTTTCCCACAATGTTTTATGTCCTATCAGAAGATTTTTTTTCAATTTCATCACATTTTGAAATGTCGTCTGCAAACTCTTTCAATTTGGGACAGTCGACAATTTGGCGTTTGGTAACGGGTTAAGCAACCATCTATTGAAGCACCCAACCTGCATTAAACAACCATTATAAAAAGCCCTCTTGTTGGATTTAGAGTGTACAACAATTTGAGTTCAGCAGTAAACCTGTCTTGCCATTTTTCCAAGTTCCGTAGACTGACCTCTTAACACAAGTTTGACTGTATAGTTATTATTCTTGTTTCGTACATGAACAATTGCGAGGTTGTTTACTTTACAGTATGATTGTTTTTCATTCATACATGAATAAATAAGTAAATTGTTTATCATAGTGATAAGTGTACAATTGTTTAACAATTGGTAATCATAATATAGTTCCTTCCATCCGGCCCCAGGGGCCTATATGACACTTTCTATGGTTTTGATGATATATATTAAAATAAATACATATTTACTGATGGAGTTAATATCAGGGTTTTATCTGAATAATAATTATCAAAGGAAGAACTCACTTTGTTATTCTTGCGCTATTTCAAAGTGTGTAAAGCCTTGGTAGTTGTCCAATGGTTTAGAATAGTGTGTTATCATAAACGAAATATATCCTGAAATAAACTTCTCTCTGTGCCGATGGTACCTCATAAGATACGAAAAGAAATGTGTCATTGAGGAGAGAAAGAAAATACTTCGCAGTTTTTCACAGTGGTGTAAGATTTTCGTTTTGCCAGACCTAAAACTTCATCCATATATGGGGACATATCGAGGGTTCAATGCAAAACTTCAGTAAGTGCTCCATTAAAGGCAGGTCAAAGGAGAGGAGTACAAATAAATTACTGAAAAAATATATGGAGTTTTTTTATTATGTTCATAAAAGTGATGAGAATAATTTTAGCAATGCATTGAGACCCTATTAATGAGACTCATTTGAAAAAAGTTATTTTGTGCTTGAAATATAGTTGTCTCCAATTCAATCATGTTTATCAACAACCTGTTTGTTTACATATTCAAAATAACGAATTTTGATTGGTCGGTTAAAAAATGTGTGTATCAACTGTCAAGGTCAGAGGTGAAAAATCAGTAAATCTGAATTATAAAACTTGCTAATCTGGGTTATTTCTGGTTTACTTTCACATTTACGTTGTTCTGATGGTGTTTTCTGGTGATAACTATTTGAATCTGCCCAAAAGTTTACCAAATAATATAGTTTGATATAGCATTAATCTCCTTTAATGGGCCCTTAATATGAAGCACTTACTAAAGTATTGCACTGAACCCGCGATATTATTGTTGCATATACCTGCAGTAAAATATCTGTACCTCGAAATTCTAATTATCGAACTCTTCTATAACTCGAAGTTAAAACGGGTTCCCGAATATATTGATCTCCATCTCTATGTCTTTATATTCAAGAATTCTATATGACGAGCCCCTCTATGTCGAGCATTTTTATCAGGGTATCGTTTTACTAAACAACTTACGGAAAAAAAAAAAAATAAACATTGATAGTATCTTCAATGAAAGGACAATATTGCAATGTGACACGTCATTGGAAGCGTCGCGGAGAGACGATTCCAATGATGTGTTACTTTGCAATATTGCTTTGCCAAATATTGAAATAAAAGGACTTGTTGTTTTAGACTTACGCAAATCTTAAGCGTAAACTGTTTGGTAAAACGGTACCCAGGTCTTTTTAACTTCGAGGAACAGAGATTCCACTATAGATGGCTGGCTGAGATTTCTGGCACATTTTAGAACAACTCCAAAATCCATGGTAACAAAAAAATCGCTTACCCGTGACCCATTTCGTGGACAACAGTCCTGGAAATCTCGGCAAAGCCATCAGAAACGAAGGAAACAGTTTTATCAGTGAAGCTAGGATTACACGTAGTTGCCAAATATGCTACACCTGAAACAAGAAGATAAGTCGTTTCCTATGTTCGTCCACATTGAGTAGTTTAATTAGTATGGTGGTGTTGATCATCATTCTAAATCAGTATTTTTGATGGGTTACTAATTCATTATAGTTTATTTTACTTTAATATTTTAGTTTAATTACGAGTTTAAGTTGTTTCCTTAATCAAATTAACTAAATATTAAGATTTTACATTTTAGATCTTTATTTGAAAACGAAAGTACAATGAAAGAAGTCTCGCGAGAAACAATATGGCGGCATCCATATTACTTCAGAGGTATTTTCATCGGATAAACCCGACAAGTTCAGATTGCACTTCATTATCGAGTGGTTAAATGGATGAACTTTAACCTGGGTTCAAGAGTTCGGGTAAAATCGGCGCCGCTGATGTCTGGGAGCGATCTCTTGAAAAGTTCTTCAGAGCAATAACCTAGTTCGTAAAACCCAGGAAAGCTGTAATATAACTGAATTGACTTGGCTTTAAATCGCATACAAAAGTATGGCAGCGTTTATCACACACATAACAATGAACCAGTTTCCAGTTTGTCCAATGTATGTTAATAATTGCAATATTATTTCCTTACCTAGCCTTGAAAGTCCTCTGATTCCAACCACACGCCTGCAATAAAATACATACACATTATAGGCAAGTTTTAACCCATATAGTGCTGGAACCGACTTCATGCTTATGCAAACAGGTTTGATCCAGGCCATCCGCCAAGTAAATTTGCGGCTGGCCTGTGATTTAACCTGTTTGCTACTCTATCCAGTCAAATCAGTGTGTATACAATTAATCTAGCTCTTAATCCATTCTCGACCCACTGCATTCAGCGCCTGGGAAGTACCGTGATATGAATATACTGGATCTCCCTGAAATCGCAGTTTTCTATGATGACATTTTTAGCAATTCAATTCAATTCTTTATTGGCAATCATCGACAAAATTTGTCTATGGCCATTTACAATAACATAGAAAATGGCTTAGACAAAAAAAGATGATCAACAAACATTGGGCACAATATACAAAAAAAATGAAATTTCAAGAATGGTAATACTATAAGAATTAAGAAAGTCGGTGGTTAAGGAACAGCAATAGTGTTTAAAGTTTCATCACGAATAGCAAAGCTCTCCGAAAGATATTTACAAATGCTTAGAAAAGTCTTTATTTTTGACGACGACATTAACTGTATAAAAATATTTGAACTAGCCCGTAGTCCGCTACAAAGATGCTTTCTACGTATTTGAGTGTACTTTGAACATTCTAATAGCAAATGGTATTCATTTTCAACTAATTCTTAGCGATGCATCGGTTTTGAAATTGACATCGTTACATCTGCATTAACAAAGATACAATGATTCTCTTCAAACCAAATAAGCTATCGATTATAAATTTCCATTCCTTTTAAACGCCAGTATAAAACCCTAAATGTTTTATTTTATTTGTTCATCTGTCCATTCCTTCGTCCGTCTTTCTGTTTGTCTGTCCGTCAATCCGTCTGCTTGTCTGTCCGTTCGTCCGTCCGTCCGTCGGTCCGTACGTTCGTATATACGTACACCCGTCCATCCGTCTGTTTGCCCGTCAATCCGTCCGTCCGTCCGTCAGTCCGTCTGCTTGCCTCTCCTCCCGTCCGCCACCCGTCCGTCCGTCTGCTTGCCTCTCCTCCCGTCCGCCCGTCCGTACGTCCCTCCGTCTGTCCGTCCGTACGTCCGTCTGTTGGCCTGTCTGTATAATCGTCTATCTATATAACCATCAATTAATCATGCGTACGGTGTGATGAGAGTGGCCGTATCGAACGGTCCGAATTGGTCAAGGTTGCCACGCTCTACCCATCGGCCGAATGTCGATAGTGCCCCAGCGTCCTCAGTGAAAACACTCTGCTCTGCCACAGCATTTACAACGGTCGGGGTTACCCAGGGCGTAAGCCAGGTCCATTCCGTTCCGAGCTGTAAAAGGGATTGTCTAACATGGAACAAACATGGCTATTGATGAAGTACTCTGTGAACCTATTACCAAACAATAACGACACATGACCATTGTGTTGCAGACGTTCTGGAAAACATTGTTTGAAAGGGAGAAATTGCTCTTACCGAGCAATTTCTCCTTTTACAACAATTTGTTCTGCCCTTTCAGGGGGGTATTTTTAAATTCCATCACATTTTGCAACGTCGTCTGCAATCTTTTTCAATTTGGGACAGTCGAAAATTTGGTGTTTGGTAAAGAATTAAATGTTTTTAATGCAATGCACAACATTAGAGGGAACTATAAAAAATAAACGTACACACACTTTATCACCCCTTAGCTTAAAACAAAGTATTAATTGTAAAAGCCAACGACATCGAATCTGAGGTATCATTTGAGTCTCCGCTCTTAAAGTGGTACAAGAAACTTCTGAATTTATACTGCCTTCATTATTTTAGGATCCAAGTTATATTATATTAAGCGCATTAGGTATACTCAATATATATCATTAAACTCGACAATAAAAACTTGAGAACAAAGTCGTGAAGTTGATTATATCCAGGTTTTTAATGGAGTCCTTAAAGGAGATTATGGGTATTCTACCTTAAAGTAAATTGGCCCTGCATGATCATTTACATGACAAGAAGCCTGGAAACATACCCAGGGGAAGTAGAACCCTTTAGCATAGGCGACGATATCCAGGTCTGGTATGGAACTGTTGCTCTCCGTCAGTTCTTTGATACCCCGTAAGAAGTAGGTGACCTGAAAGAGCAAGCGTATTGAATCCTACATAAAGGCTTAGCACTAGAATGGTTTGTCTCTTAAATGCTTATTACGTATGTTCTGATGGGTCTCTGGCCTACTGTATCAATAAAGTATGCATGGATCTATATCTTTGTATAGTATTGGCCCTAAGTAAATGCTGCAACTTAAAGGAAAGCTGCCGATATCGAGCAGCATTTATTATCTTAATCGCGAAAAAAAAAATCATTAATTTCTATTTTCTGCGTACACATTATAAACAACTAGGTACAAACTAATGTATGTAACCCCACATTCATTCATTTGAAGGAAGGTAACCCATGAAAGGGAGTGTTTCACAGATTTTGTTCAGCTATTGACAACGGTTTAAAAGGTGACTTAAACAATCATCATCATCATCAAGCAAATGATCAGTTTAAGTTTGTTTATCTCAAGGATGCAGAAACCTGTCTTTTTATCTTTTATTTATTTATTTATCGATTTATTTAAAGAAAAGTATGGAACGTGCTAAGCGCCTTTCAGTACTTTGATTGAAAACTCGGTTCATAGATAATCATTGGATTGCTTCATAACGCCCATTGTTAGAGTCACGTGATCAAAGTGTTGACCCTTTGCGTTTTCTATCTCCCAGATGCTCTCAACCATGTGGATGACCCCGCAAGATGGAAGGAATAAATCACATCATATACTGTCAGATAAATGAGCTATGATTTTACCAAACATTTACGAACGGGGCTAACCAATTACCAAACAATAAGCCATTTGACCAGTTTGTTGCAGACGACTTTGGAAAACAATGTGCGAAAATGTAAAATTACTCTTAACGAACAATTTCCCACAATGTTTTCTGCCCTATCAGAAGGCTGTTTTACAATTTTATTACATTTTGAACTGTCGCCTGCAAACTCTTTCAATTTGGGACAGTCGAAAATTCAACGTTTGGTAAACGGTTAGACAGTTTAATGTATATCTGCATGATAAATGAGCTATGATTTTGCCAAACATTTACGAACGGGGTGGGTTGAATAGTCAGTCATTAATCCTAATGATCAATCCAATAAAGATCTGTGTTGTTATTTTATCCGTAGATGAGTACATTTTCAAATAATTAAAATCTCAATCTGTGAGATGGTTGTTTTAAGTTTGATAGTATTGTTAACATATATCTATAAACACGATGTTCACCTCATTGTTCGTCATGAAGATATAATCCTCGGCGTCTTCAATGGCCGTGTTGTCATCCCCGCTAAGATCTCTAAACCTGAAAGAAATGGAAAACAACAGGTAAATGGGTGTTCAATAACTTAATAGGTTTTTTGATAAGTTTGTGGGTTTTCAATAAGTTAATGGGTGTTCAATAACTTAATAGATTTTTCAATAAGTTTGTGGGTTTTCAATAAGTTAATGGGTGTTCAATAACTTAATAGGTTTTTTATAAGTTAATGGGTGTTCAATGAGTTAATGGGCTTTCAATAAGTTTATTAATTTTCGATAAGTTAATGGGTTTTCAATATTTACAATGGTAAGAGGTTTTCAATTAGTATATGAATTTCTAATAAGTTAATGAGGTTTTGGTAGGTTAATTTGTCCCAATAATTTTATGAGTTTTCAATATATCATTGGTTTTCAATAAGTGTATAGGTTTTCAATAAGTTTATGGGTTTTCAATAGGTCTTTGAGTTCCAGGTTCTTCGAAACTAAGGGCAACACATTTTGGTAAACATTGTCTGAAATTCGAATTCAAAGGTGCAAATGTTTAATCAGGAACATATCATAAGTCAATTCATGTCTAATCGTTTTGCAATAGTTCGAACATCAAGTCGCCAAGGAAGATTGAAATGATATCCCGGCGAATGCATTTTGGATACCTCGGTAAACTTTGTCAATCATTATACGTCTGCATATACATCGAGAAAGTAACACATTTGAATCTATCTGTTAATCCCACAAACTAAAAAATACCCATACCAATCCATGAATGGTTTATCCACGACATAAACAATCTTTAAAACCCGGGTAATATTGAAGTCTGTATAGACCAGGGGATCATCAACAGTCCGCTTTACTCGGGATTCAGTCTCGGTTGACATGGTATCTGGCAAAAAGGAAATACACAAGTGGCTTGATTATTGGTTCTGTAATGTATCACTGAACTATGAGTAACCCTTAGAACGCTGGGTAATTTTCTAAATATAGATTTTTGTGTCGTCTGCTTTTCAAAATCTTAAATATCTGCTTCATTCTGATAAGGAAAGATTCTCAGAGTACTAAAGAAGCAAACATGTAAGATAACAGGCCAGCCGCCAATTTACTTGGAGGATGGCCTGGATCCAACCAGTTTGAATAGACATGAAGTCAGTTCCAGCACTATAAGGGTTTACACGGTGTAGAAAATACTTTGGAACTCAATGGTCTCTCTCTCACTTCCATCATAGTAAAAGAAACAATAGAAAGACAAATGCTCGTGAAAATAATGAAAACAATAACAACAGTTTTAAGAACATTAATTAATCACATGCATTGTTTACTAAGAAGTCATGACAACCATAAATTAATGATAATAGACCATTACATATAGGGTTGAACAAAATAAGTTATTTTGATGCTCGAAATGAAGCGTTTATCAAATCAATGGTGTTAATCAACATCCTGTTTGTTTACAAATCTATCTATGGACATTTTCCGGTCAATTTCGAGTAAGTTTTCAGAAATTACCGACAAAGCATTTTGATTGGTCGGTTTTAAAAAGGTGCGTATCATGTGACCGTGCCTAGCGTGAAGAAGCTGTGCAACAAAAACAAAACTAGCTACCGTTGATAACAAAACAATTGTGTTTTGATCAAATGAAATCGTCAGAACAAGAGCACATAAAGAACGAAGGTGAATATCAAAGAGAGTGAGAATGTATGGAAGGTCACAGTTGTAAAAAAGAAAATGAAGTGAATCAACAAACGGTTTGTTCTGGGTTATTCTTCGACACATACTCGGTCTAGGATGTCTTAATAGTATATTTTTATATAGACTATGACAAACAACCAAACATCATTTGACGTATAAAGTTTGATATAGTTCTCATCCCATTCCATGGACTTTGAATATGGCCGAAGGGCGATAGAGTACAGACTGGTAGCAAAGAATGTTAAGGTTCGTATGACGTGCAATCAGAAAGAAAGCGTCGACAGTTTTAGTCAAAAAGGTTTTAGTATTTAAAATCCCAAAAGCAGGACCGTACGATTAACAAATGTTGTCCTATGATAAGGCTCGTCGATGAAAATCCCACAACTGCACAGATTAGAAACGATATACATGTATTTACCTATGGCGTCGTCTTCCAATGGAATTGTCGCGTAAGAGCCCCCGCCGTCTATTCTCCAGCAATGACTTTCTCCTCGAGCGTAGAAGCATTTTTCTCCGTGATCGTTTTTGTACATGGCTTTCTGTAGTGGAAGATGTAATTTGGAAATAACGATCGATTTGAAACTCATTGAAAAATTGAAAACTAATCAATTGAATCTTTTATCAAGTCTATAATTGGATGACTTTTAGATGCCTTGAGCTAGGGCTTCTCTCAATTGAATGTAAATGAATAATTTTGAAACCTGGTTAAGTGTTTTAGTTCAGCTCACTAGCACATGTCCACATGTCATTGTTCTGGGTAGCATTTGGCAAAACGATTTAGGGAAAAAACTTGCGTAAGGCAAAACCGATAAACATGGATAGTACCTTAAATAAAAGAATAAGATTGTTATGAGACACACCATGGAATCGTCTCGAGGAGTTGGCTCCATTGATGTCTTATTTTAAAATATTGATTTTCAAAACATTGAAATAAGAAGGAATGTTGTTTTGATCTAACGCACATTGTTGCTGAATATGTTTAACTATTATAGTGCTGGGTAATTTTCTTAGAATATATTTTTCTGTTGTCTGCCTTCCAAAACATTAAATAGCTTCTTTATTTTGATAAGTAAAGGTACTGAGAGTGTCAAACAGGTTAGATCACAGGCCAGCTGCCAATTTACTTGGCGGCTGGCCTGGATCTAACCTGTTTGCATAAGCATCAAATCGGTTCCAGCACTATAAGGGTTAATAAAAAGCTACCCATAAGATTGATTGCAATGTTACTATTCTGTAAACATATCCTGTTTGTGTTGATGTAAAGTCGACTGCTAATAAGAAAGGAGTGTGTCGATCAAATTGACATCGTGATATTTCCGTGTTGTCTCTGTTTAAACTCCTTACTCTATTGTACCTTAGTTTGTCGCAGCATCCTTAACAGTCTCAAGATAACTGTGACAAAAAATAGATTGTATCCAGAGAGCATGTTATATTTTAGTCACAATGACGTAAAATCCCTTCAACTGCTACATGTGTTTAGTGTCGGCTGTTGATGCTTTGAATTTGGACTAGTCAAATCTTAACATTAGAAGAAATGGGTAAACAGGCACGCACGTGAATCTGCACTTGGTAACATCTATGGTGAGGTAAACTTGTTTTGTTTGCGATTTAAAACCATCTTCATGTTGCGTTTTTTTCTCTCTTCAGATACCCCTCAGCGACGTGCAAAGTTAAGGTAGAATACCCATAATCCGCCATTTTGAAACTTATTCTGTCGTCGGATTACTTCGATCGTTCGCGGTATGCGTCTGTCTGAGTCGGAACTATTCGGTTCAATGCGAATCGTTCCGACCTAGCCCGATGTTTAACGAGATCGACCGTTTCTATAGATCACACAATCGTTGCGCGTACCTCTTAGTATTGGGTTTCAGTTTTGTTTCTGTTTTGTTTTTTCTTCATAATTTTTTCGTTTCTCCCTTTTTTATCATACATTTATCTATCTTTTATTTTAAATCCATTGAGGTAACAGGATGAATAGAATGTGAAAAGTTATCGGGCTCGGCTTCGGATGATTAACTGATTCGCCCTCGGCTCGACTGATGATAACTCCACCACCTTGCCCGATAACATTTTCGATTCAAGACTCCAATCTTTAATATACTATGTTTCTCATAATGTTCCAAATTTGGTCTATGATCTAACTTGGTATTGGCTCTAACCAAAAACTCGTCCAAACAATATGCTTCCGGTCTAAGCTACCGATATGCTTGATAGAATGGGACGAAAATGGTCTCAAATTTAACCGAATTTGACCCAAACAGTGCTGAAAACAATCTTTGGATTTTCTAAACTGGAAACCAGTTTTTTATTTATGGAATAGAGTGACCGGTATGCTACAAATATCCCAGGCAGAATTCTGGCTGGTAACAGAAGGAAGGAAAACAGGATATTCTCCTTAGAGAAGAGCGTTTGCCGGTTCAAACGAACTGTTGGCCGTAGTACGAAGTTCCCTTCACGAAAATATTGGTCAGAATAATTTGGAATTGAAGTTTGACAAGTATTTGATTCAAATAAGTGAATAATTAAAGTCTGATAAAGGGCTGTCTGCTTTGAAAATCGAAAAGCAATGATTCAGGGGTAGAAACAACCGCGCCTGTCTTGTTGTTGTTGTCGTATTTGAAACGTTGCATTCTGGCCAATCAAATCGCTCTGAATTTGTAGGTTGCCCGTTGCCTATCTTGTGGAACATAGTGGAACCAGTAAACAGCGGGGGACTAGTTTTGTATTTACTTAACCCTTTCCCAAACAACACATTTTCGACTGTCCCAAATTGAAAGAGTTTGCAGACGACATTCCAACATGTGATGAAATTGAAAAATATTCTTCAGATAGAGCAGAAAACCTTGTGGAAAAAGGAAAAATAGCTCGTCACGAGCAATTTCTCCTTTTCCCAAAATGTTTTCTTAAGTCGTCTGCAACAAAGTGGTCAAATGGCGTTATTGTTTGGGAAAGGGTTAACTTACTATGTCAGTGTCCACAAAGCCATCTGCTCTAGCGCTTGCAGAAACTTGGTACGCACCAGTATCCCCTACATAAAACTGCTGCTTCTGTAAAAAAGAATTATTCTTGCAATATATATGTCATGAATATATAAGATATAGACGTTCCAAAGTCACATAGATTGTACATGATTGTTCAAGTCGTGGCATGTCGCAATACACATATGTGACACATTGAATTCCATCAGCTTTTTGAAATACTTTTCGTGCAAGAAAAAGAGAGAGATCAGGACGATTTCGATAAAAATCAACTAAGTACGTATTTAACCAAAATCTCAACGAATTTGAGTTAGGCACCCATTCTCAATTAAAGGCACTTGTTCCCTCATCAGGTAACATGCGTGCCAAAATGAAATATCTGAAAAAATACCGTTTTTGCACTTTGGTATGATATCTAATGAAAATAGCTACTGAACGCATCAATTGATTCAGAATGGGTGTGTATATTTAAATGTTTACAGACAATATTCGATTCATATGAAAACCGTTGCAACGGTTTTGGATCTTAAACAATATCTATTGGTATATTATATGCTCTAAAAACTTAAATACGAACTTATTTTACTTCCAATGGCTATTATCATTTGATCTCTCACTCTCACACATATAACTGGTGCTATAAAGTTTCAGAGAAATGACATTTGAATGTCCAAGTTCCCTTACGTTTGTGAACAAGCAGCTTAACCCATTACCAAACAATAACGAAATTTAAACATTTTGATGCAGACGACTCTGGAAAACATAACGAGTATTTTTTCCTTTCTCCACAATGCTTTCTATTCTATCAGAAGATTGAGTTTCAATTTCATCGCTTTTTATAATGTCGTCTGCAAACTCTTTCAATTTGGAACAGTCATAAATTTGGCGTTTGGTAAAGGGTTAAACTTGACACGAATTATATCACCTCCTGTCAAAACTCTCCTTCTCGAAGTGTGCAGTATGAAAGACAGTATGGGGGTAATTACCTAAAGAAAACCATATACAGTAGAACTTCTATATCTCGATATTGAAGGGGCATCATGAAATTGCTCGACATAAAGAGAGTTCGACATATAGATGTTTGGAATATTAAGAAGGAGATATATAAAAGAAAGACTTCGGGACCCAGTATTAACTTCGACGTATAGAAGTGTTCGGTAATCAGAAGTTCGAGTTATAGATATTCTACTCTATTATAGTACAATGTCAACTAGATACATTCGTGTAGCAGTGGTAGAGCGTTGACCTCTTGTACGGAGGGTCCCGGGTTCGAGGTGACAATTGCCGGGACTTACCCAAACTCCTCACAGTGATCTCCCTGTATGGGGATGATCACTGCCATCACAAATGTCACGTGACCATCTACTTAGAAACGAAAATGGCATAAAAAGATGGCGGCAAAACTAAAAAATTGTAATCCATTAATGCTTTATTTATAAACAAAACCAATTATTTTTTCAACTTTACTGGTCAGAAATCAATACAACAAGATATTGTTACTAAATTAACTAAGAAATATGGTAATCTCTTAACAAAACAGCATCATTTGAATATCATCCAAATCTGGATGAAAAATCTTGTGGTGGCAGTGGTTGATGCAGCGTAGCAAGGGGAGATCACTGTGAGGAGTTTGGGACTTACCCACACATCGGCGCGAGAACTGTTGTATTATCCAGGAAGCAGTCATCGAGATTGAATTTAATAAGCTTCAAGCATCCGTCACAATCGATGTAAAAATAAATAAGTTTAAACTAATGTGAAACATTGATATGATTCACACTACCTTTCTATCCCGAGTATGTTCCCTTCCACTGCTGTCGAATGACGGCATCGGTCGGGGTTCGGGAACCTTTCGCGACCTTGACCTTAAGGGCGCTTCGCCATCGACGATAAGGTCGAACTCCAGTTCCTCTGGAAAGCCGTTTTCGCTGGATAGGCGACTAGCGGGAAATCCATCGCGCACCAAGTTAATTCTGGTTGCCTTCTTTATGCTTCCCTTCTTGGTGCCATCTGCGAATGTGTTTTACATATACATGTGATCTCTCGTTAATCCGAACATGTCCGTTCCCAACAAAATGTCCGGTTTACCGAATGATCCGGACTAATGAAGCAAGGCCTGTTCTTAAACATATTTAGACATATACGGTTTATATGCACGTGTATACTTATAACCCTTTAGCAAACGCCAAATTGTCGACCGTCCAAAATTGAAAAAGTTTGCAAAAATAATCTTCTGATATGGCAGAAAACATTGTGGGAAAAGGAGAAATTGCTCGTCACGACCAATTTCTCCTTTACCCACAATGTTTTCAAAAGTCGTCTGCAACAAAATGGTCAAATAATTCCGTTCCCTTACAATTTCGTTCGGATTGCGAGACATCCGGATAATCGGTGTCCGGATAAACGAGGCTTCACTGTACATGTGATATTCTGTCAAATAAAGGTTTTGTTACGTTGAATTTTCGTTTTGAATTCGGTTTAAAGGGATTCCAATGTGTTAAGCTTTCACCATGGCGAAAGTGGTAAGCGTATTTCAGATCCATGTTGGTATTCTACGAGTTTAGTGATGCTTTTTCACGGATGAGACAATTTACAAGTCAGAATGAAATGTCGTTGAAACAATACTGTTTTTGTTTTGTTGTATGGTATACAATTAAAAGAAGTTGTTGAAAATATACTTACTCGTAAACCAGGAAGCGTCAATATATGTACGTATGTACCTACTTTATGTGTTGTAACGCTTTTAACCCTTTCCTAAACAACAAATTTTCGACTGTCCCGAATTGAAAGAGTATGCGGACCACATTTCAAAAGGTGATGAAATTGGAAAATAATCTCGCCACGAGCAATTCCTCCTTTTCCCTCAATGTTTTCTAAAGTCGTCTGCAACAAGGTTGTCAAATGTCGTTAGTGTTTGGGAAAAGGTTAAACATAGAAGTATTTTGATTCACGGTGTAGGTTCTAAAACCTTTTATGATTCCGGCTGATATTCGCCAGTGCGTACCATACAAAAGTGCAGCTGTTGTACATTTAAAAATAAAATGACTTCGAAATGTACTCACATCTGTGCCCATTACAAAACAGAGGCATGTGACGGTGTGTTTGCCGACGACTCTGTAAAACATTGTGGGAAAAGGAATAATTGCTCTTACCGAGCAATTTCTCCTTTTCCAACAATGTTAACTGTCATATCAGAGGATTGTTTTTTTTCAATTTTAACACATTTTGAAATGTCGTCTGCAAACTCTTTCAATTTTGGAGAGTCGAAAAGGTGGCGTTTGGTAAAAGGTTAATGCAAGTTACTAGTAGGGGGGCGAGGACACTCCGCGATGGATTAAAGTAATCAGCCACTAATGGGAATCGTTATGTATCAAATCCACAAAAGCCATAATTTGTCGGAATATACGTTTCCTGTATTAATGATGTATGTTAATGGATCATTAAGGGATTTCTTGGAGTTATCGTGCCATCTACCGAACCAAGGGACAACCGAGAGAGGTCTGCATTTACAACGTCAATAAGAAAATATCCATTTTGTTCGATGAAAGGAAAAAACATTCCCTTACTGCACCGGATTGAATAAACGTCGTTTTCATAAAATTGGGTGTTGGAAAACGATGTCAAATTTTTATTTGAACTGAATTGCATATCCCAACTTAACGTTAAAGGGTATCCTATGGCTTTACAGTGGACAAAACCATCTCTGAACTATTTCCCAATATCTAACCATTCAAACTCATTCCTCTGAGCAGAAAGCAATCATTGATTATAACAGCTAAACAAAATATATATATGAAAGTTAAATGGTATAACCATAGTGAATTCGTCCAACGGTGGTTAATTGATATCTGTGCGCCAATGAAAAACGGTTAATATGTTGTGTATGAATGTTCCTGTCACTGTTTAATATGGTGTTATGAAAAAAAAAGAGAACACTTCGACTGTTATGAACCCGTTTTCGGATTGTCATTTCATTTTGTAACTGATGAAGCTGAAACTGGCAAGACATGATACGTAATTAAATACGTAATCTCAATAGACGTTAAAAAAGAATATATCTTATTTAGATCATTCTTGAAATATGACATTTTTCTTTATCATTCTTCTGTAACGTAAACCATGATAATAATTTATGTAAAAAGCATGTTCCCATCAGAGATCACATAGACAGTATCCGTATCTGACGCCATCTTTAACCCTTAGAATGCTGGGTAAATTTCTAAAAAAAGATGTTTGTGTCGTCTGCTTTCCAAAACCTTGAATATCTGCTTAATTTGGATGAGGAAAGATACTCAGAGTGGCAAACAGGTAAGATCACAGGCCGGCCGCCAATTTACTTCTATCTGTTGCATGAGCTTAAAGTCGGTTTCAACACTAAAAGGGTTAACATCTGTAAAAACACGTGGGCAGATCTTTTCTTCGACACTAAACTCCTAGAAAGCAATAAATTCCGTCTCAAACCAGTTCTTGTCAATCACGCGGGCATACCTTGGTTGGCAGTTCACACACATTTCATAAAAATACTTTTTTTTCGCAAGAGATGAAAACAAATTATCGAAACGCCTACCTGTAGGTAACGCACTAATGCTGTTCGGCAAGAGAATTATCAGCAACCCAATAAGCTGTTTAATCTTTGATGTGTACATACTGGAGAGCTCTCTGTGTGGATGTGTCTCAATGCGGGCTGTAAGACGGGGTACTACTTTACGCTTGGACGCACCACCGACCTTACCATGCATGTAAGTTGGTGACCCGATATCCCTCTGCTTGGCTTGCGTCAGTCATGTCGGACCATGACCAATGCATAACCGCAGGTGGTGTATCTCTTTAAATACGGGGTAATTTCCTGGAAATATATTTGTGTGACGTATCCAAATTGAAAGAGTTTGCAGACGACATTTCAAAATATGCTAAAATAGAAAAATAGTTCATCTGATAGAGCAGAAAACTTTGTGGGAAAAGGAGAAATTGCTCTCCTTTTCCACCAAAGTTTTCCAGGATGGTCTGCAAAAAACTGGTCAAATGTCGTTAATGTCTGGTAATGGGTTAAAACAAAGGTTTAAAGCAATACCTTTGTATACGTGCACTTGTATGCGCATATGGCATACTTTTGTGTCTTGATGCAGAAACATTATCTTACATTGGCGTTCAAACTAGTACAAAATAAGTCAGCTGGAATTAAATAAAAAAATTGATTTTGTTATCATTCGCTTGATCCCCTCTAGCGTAGCTGAGATATTTGCGTAAACATGCCAAAATGATTTACATGTAATAAACCCGGTCATGATAAGGTTAGATAAACCGGTCCCTCTAAATACGGTCAGGATTGGACAACTAGCTTTATATACACACAAATGTATCAAACGTTTAAAAGATGTTTACTTATTCCTCAGAGCGCTTGGTGCATTTTAAAAAATAGATTTTTATTTCGTCTGCTTTCCAAAACCTTAAATATCTGCTTAAATTTGATGAAAAAGGGTACCCAGAGTAGCAAACAGGTTAGATCACCTAACCCTGGAAGACGTTTTATGTTTTCCTGGTTGTTTGTTCAACACATATAACCTATTATGTACATCTTTTAGGTCATTCGGTTAGTATGTTCGTCCGCTGAAATAAGTGTGACATAATATAATATCATTGTTATCAATCCTTCCCAATAAGAAGGTTATACATAGCTATTCATGGAGTTGATGTCACACCGCGTAGATTGCGATGTTTATGTTCAAGCGAAGAATCATTTCCCAATTGCAGACAACAGTTAAAAGAGCAATAATAATAATAGTTGTTAAAATGATACTTTCATTTCTCATGTGACTCTTACATTCGCAGTAAGACCTGAATGAGGTGTTCTTTCGCACTTTTTAAAGGTCATGTCGTAACAAAGATTTAATTAGATTAGATTGGAGCCATTAACTGAAGCAGGTCCCATATAGGTTCTCTTCGTCAGTGCCATACCTACATTTTTCAGTTCTGGAGGGCTTTCCTGGATGCACCAGTACTAGGCTAGGGTTCTGCAGTGATTTGCCAAAGGCCACTCCCACGAAACCAGAGGTCTCGGTGGGGCTCGAACCCGGGACCCCCATGTTCTGAGTCCACCACCTTAACGACTGAATACAGCTGACTTCTTCAATTCGGCTCTCAACACTTGACAACTCATTTTTAGATGAAACAGTAAGTTTGGCAATACGGATAGGTGGACAAGTTGCCGTGATATAAACCGAAAGCCTACGCAAGGCCCGTTTCAGTAACCTCTGACACACACGCCGAACATGTAACTGAATATATGTATCTTTCTCGATGGACATGGGACGCAACTCATTGCTGTAGTAAAAAAAACATTTGACTTAGATTACCTCGCTTTACCTGTCACTTTCAATAATGCGCAAGCTGCAGTTCACGGTTTACGGTTTCTATCACGGGGTGGGGTGTGTGTGCGTGTGTGTGTGTGTGTGTGGGGGTGTCTTGAATCAATGTACAACCCGCTGCTATGTAGATGACTGTTTCGCTTCCCTTTACCAAACATTAAGTTTTCGACTCCCCCAAATTGAAAAAGT
>OX401408.1:20293122-20603122 GCA_947846245.1 Cerastoderma edule
TATTAGTGATCCAGAACTGTCGAGTTCATGTTCGTTTCTCAACAGCTTTTGTAGGGAATCATTGTACGCACCCTCATATTTTAGAAAAAATAATATTTGACTGACCTTTACCCCTCTCAAACATTACGGAATAGTCAAGCATGCTGTCTTAAGGACAGCTCTTGTTTCTTTAAGATTCACATATATTTTATTATTTATAAAAAACTTTTTTAAAGAGTTTCATGCTGTTTGCATTAATGATGCTTAAATTTTTAAGTCTTCTGTTGGTTTTTGATGCTTTCACTTTAGGTAATTCTGACAAATGTTTTGCTGGAGAAAGTCTATGAAGTTTATAGTTGAGTGTTTTTTGGGGTTTTGTTTTTTCAGATATAGACTTTTCAGCTGTTAAGCGCATTTCATGGTCGAAGGATGGTAGACCATTCATCATAGTAGGAAGGAAGCAGTTAGACTGCCAACATGGGCAGGATAGAAATGAGACCCACAAAAGAAAACAAAAATTGGTTTGTATTAGGTTCCAATAAGTATTAGGTAATAATAAGCATGCTCTTTTTGACCACTTTTGATCTTTTATTTCCAAATAACAAATGACTTTCATGACGAAAGCATTCATTAGATTATTTCCAGTTTAGTAAGAACTTAGCAGTGGCATAAATTTGTGCTCTTACTGTTGAAAGATGAACTGTATATTGTCAAAGGTTGTGAATCCATTATCAAGTGAACATTATTGGTCAAGTTGTCCTTCAAAAGTTTGCTACACACTATGTTTAAGTAAAAGGAAATGTAAAATGTATTGGGACGGTTTTATCCTTACATTCATTAGTCAATTCTGAAATCTTGCACAATATATGATAAGGGTTCCATTATAGGTAGCACATTTTAATTAGGCTTGGGATAAAATTAAAAAATGAGATCAAGTTTAAATAATATACGAAAAAGATTGTTCCTTATGATATTAAGAGATCCAACTTTATTAAATCTTTTTTTTTTAATGAACTGCATACATCCATGTTTATATTTCAGGTTATACTTATACAAACTTGGCATAACTTATTTATCTTAAAACTTATTGTTTTATCTTTTGTAGAAAAGGGAAACATCCATTGATGTTGATCATGAATATGTAAGAACGAGTCGGTTTCATGCACAACCAACCAAAAAATTGGGCTGCCCTGCAAAAGTGGTTATTAGAGAAATAATTATTTTTCCTGATTTGAAGGTGAATATATATTTATGTACAGTCTAATCTAGTTATCTTGAAGTCGCCGGGAACAAAAAAAAAATAATGAGAGCTTTATATATCCAATAAGGCATCTGCAAAAGAAAAACCACCGGATAATATTCCAAAGCCTTGCCTGATAACATTTCCGATTCACGACACCAACCATCTATTCTCTATTAATTGAAGATACTTGGAAAAGTATTTTTTTTATTGAAGATACTTGTCACCTTGGTTGTAAACTTATAGTATTGATAAAGGTTTTTTTGAAATTGTCTTTAATTGTACTGTGCATTAGGCTTTAAGGCAAAATGATGGAACTTTTTATTTTGTAGCAATGTTACTTTTCTTTGCTGGTCATTTCCACTGTTGAAAAGGATATAATGCACTAGGATTTACTTTTTGAATGATTCTTAATCATTGCAATTTCCCTTAGTGAGGAGCCTCAACACAAGTTCCATCATGAATTTTTGGATGATCATAGGAACTTTACCTGGAAAAACAGATTGATGTGCCGGTTTGGAAACAAATTCATCTCGGATACTGTAAGTTAACTGTATCTGAATTATATTGATATTAAAAATCAAGTAAGTGCTATAATGCAAAATTCTTGTCTTAAGAGCACCTAAGAATGTTCTTTTTTCTTATATTTCTGTTTACCTAAAAAGGATCAGTTCTTTAAGTGCTCATACTTAGAAAGATGATTTGTGATTGAGAGGAAAGAAATATTTTTATGCAGTCAATTTACTGTGAATATTGCCATTTAAAGCTTTGAAAATGTCTTTTTTCAAGACAAAGCCTTCAGATTTGGCCTAATATTCTTATCGTAAAATGGTAGATATGATTTAAAAAAAGAAAATGGTATACAAATTCAACAAACTGTTCTTTCTTCAAATCACAATTTGGTCTGCATTTGTGTTTGTATATTTGAAGAATAAGGAGAGCTATACTACTCACCTGGGCGTCTGCATCACACCTTGGTTAAGTTTTTACATGCAAGTTTTATCTCATTAATTAACTTATGGAATGGGTTGATACTTCACATATGTGTTCAGGGTGATAATCTAAGATCCCTGACGAAGTTTTACATCTCTTGTTTTGAATGCAAGCAAATTATGCCATTTTTTATAGCAAGAAAATCTTGGTTTAAGTTTTGCATGGCTTTTTTACTCATAAACTTTACACATGGACTAAGGGTCTTGCTGTCAGGTAACTTACCAAGTGCATTGACTCTGCTATTGATTTTAAGCAAATTATACCAGTTTCTGTTCTTAAAAAATCTTGGTTTAAGTTTTGTATGCATTCTCATTTTTGAAAAACAAATAATATAATACTGATCTATACCCCTCTGTAACATTATCAAATTGTGGACAGCTCTTTTTTCTGTTCTATTGCAGGATTACCATGAGTTAATGCTGTTTTTAATCTCAGAGAGATATACTTACTACATGAGGGACCAAAAGTAAGACATTTGATAATTTTCCTTTAAAATACCATTTCACCCTTTTCGGTATCCAGCAATATTTAATTCAGTTGCATGACGATTGAAAATGAAATACAAACAATACTAAAGAAATGTCTATGCACAGAACAACAAAGAAAGGGTTGATGCATTTTTTGGATGACCTTGTCAACTTAAGTGTTTGTTGATTTCCTTGGTTTTCAAATTAATATGCCATGCCTAGAAAAATAATGTTTTAAATCGATGTTAATGAACAAGGGGGCTTCAATGCCATGATGGATAAGGTATCCAATTTGATATCACAAACAAAATCAAATGATGTCTGGATCTTGTCCGACTTTTATATAGAAAGTCCTTATACTTAATTTAAATTTATTTGTTTCACACCAATTGTGACAAACTTAAACCTTAAATTCACGCTGAATCAGTGCTTCTTGAGAACATGACCAGTATTTGTGCTGATCTATTGGTTAGTCCCTGTTCTTTCACCTTGCCTCTACCAGGGACCATCAGTACCACTACAGCACTGTCTTTATACTTTGAATCTTACATCAATATATAGCATTTAGTTGAAGACATATGTCAAACCCTAAGAATATATGGAGCAAGGATAGAGCCAAATAGAGAAGAAGATTGTTACTATTAGTATTTTATTGTCTTCATTATGTGACAATAGTTCTTATAAACAGCCTTAAGCCATTAAATTTTATGGATATCATGTCTTTCTTTTCTCTCTTTCAATTTAGAAATCCTGTAACAAGCATGAGGATTAATATGTTCAGAAATCTGAGAAAATCATCTCGACTGTATAAAGTTTTGTTCAAAAATAAGTAAGTTGGTAATCTGTCTGTCTGAAAGTGTTCTTCACCTGTCTGTATGTCTCTCCTTTGCTTTTAATTTTTACAAACTTTGTCTATGTCTTTATCCTGCATGAATTTCTTTACTTGTTTGTTTTGTTTCTCTATCCATATTTGTCGGTCTCTGTGATTGGAAGTTGTTTTTTTTTTATTTTTTCATCATTTTCATGTGTTTTGCCCTTATGCGACAGAATCTTTGATACTATTTGGCTATTATATATACATGAAACACATACGTAAATCATTGGATTTCTTTTTTCTCTATTGAATGTTCTTATACAGAGCTTGTACAAACACAATCAGGTAGATGCACAAACACATGTGCATATACACACGCCTCATACACCCATATCTATTTAATAAGCTGTCAACAGCTAGTTTTAAATTCTGCTTCAATGCCTTTCTTTTCAGAAACTCCGATGATTATATACGGCATAGTCTGATCAAAGATGTTTTAGTAAGTCTTGTGGCATTGAAAACTGGAATGCCATTGGAGCTGTCCTTCCAGAAGTGCTGCGAGACAGAAATGTCCATCAGTGACTTACGATGGCAACTGTAAGGATGACAAAGACACCCCCACGCATGTCAAGGTGGATGGAAGAAAAAATTAAATAACAAATAATAAGGGGAACTATAGACACATATAAAAGAGAACACCATTGTCAGTGTCTTTAACATTATCCCCATAACCATTTAAATCATAAATCTTTTAAAGGTTTTTCAAATTCAAGATTATTTATGTTTACTCCTGTAATTGCCTTTTTTTAACAGAAACTAAGAAACAAAGTGATATTTGTTGCTTAACTTGACTTCGAAAAGGAGAGCTATAATACTCACCTTGGCGTCACAGCATCACACATTGATTAAGTTTTTTTATGTAAGTTTGTATCTCATTACCTACTGTATAAATGGGTTGATACTTCACACAGGTGTTCATGGGTCATTATGTACGGTCTCTGACCAAGATCCCTAAGTCTTCTTTTTGTTTAACCTTTTACGAAATGCAAAATTTTCGACTGTCAGAAAGTAATAGAGTTTGCAGACAACATTTCAAAATGTGATGAAATAGAAAATTAATCTTTATATAGGGCACATAACTTTGTGAGAAAAGGAAAAATTGCTTGGTACAAGCAATTTATCCTTTTACCACATTGTTTTTCAGAGTCGTCTGCAACAAAGTGGTTAAATGTCGTTATCATTTGGTAATGGGTTAAAGCATGATATGCCCCCTTTTGTATTTAGAAAATCTATGTTAAGCGCATCAACTGCAGTGATCAGATTACTTAAGGTATAACTCTCTTAAGGTATATGGCACCTAATAATCAATCATTTTCCAATGTTTCTATAGATGGAATGATTTTAATAG
Source organism: Cerastoderma edule (assembly GCA_947846245.1). NCBI lineage: Eukaryota > Metazoa > Mollusca > Bivalvia > Cardiida > Cardiidae > Cerastoderma > Cerastoderma edule. The sequence continues at coordinate 20,298,024 of OX401408.1, forward strand.
CTCTAAAATATGAAGCAATTAATATTCCATAGCCATATTGACTCATCATGGTATGGTATAAATTATTGTTGTTATTATCCCCATTGTTTTCTTTTTTTTCATGAGTTGTCTTCCCTGAAAAATGATAAAATTGATTTTCTCCTGTTTTTCATGGTAAAGTTTTGATTTCCTTTAGAATTATTAATTGGAATCATAAAAAACCTCATTCTCCTGGCAGTTTGTCTAATCAATCAAACAAACAGGTTTATCATCATGACAGAAAGATTAAATTTCCCATAGGCTTCAATGTTTGAATTGATTATCTCCCCTATTTGATGTTATGATGGAAAAATATTTTGGTAAAACCGTTTCATTTGTGTAGATCTTCAATGTGACAAATTTTCATAAATTTGCTACAGTTCAGTGCTGAGATGTGCAACATTCTTTTTAGGGGGCCATATACCTTAAAGTAACATATAATCCTTGTCATACTCAAAAGATTTTAGTTAAAATGTTGTGTGCGATTGTATATTTTAGAATTAATTTACTGTTCACCAACATATATCCCTATCCAATATTTTCTTAAATAGTTGATTGCATTGTTTTATTGGACAGTTTTTGATCACATGTACAGCCACATACATGCATTTTTCTTGAAATTACGAATTTCTTTATGTAAATGTAGAGTTTCATCTCATGAACTTGAAGTCGAACGAGGGCGATATGGTAGAATTCCAAGAAGAGAAAGATACTGTAAAATTTGTAAAAATAATTATATCGCAAACGAATATCATTTCCTTCTTATATGCCCAGCGTATAATGATCTGAGAAAACAATATTTAAACTCATATTATTATACCTGGCCAACTATTCAAAAGTTTTCAAAGCTTATGATGACACAAAATAAAAGAGAAATACTATTTTTAAGTAAGTTCATTTTTCATGCAGGCACATTTAGATTGTCTATCATTAATTGAGGTCTATACTCGTATTTATGTATGTATTCACTTGCATAGCTTCTCGCCAACACTATTATCATGTTCTTCCATTAATTTACTTATTGTTTTTGTAAAAAGTACTTTGTGCTTTATACTGAATAAACTGAATTGAATTGAATTGAAAGAAGTTCATTATATAAGCATGGTTTTGTTGGTTACCTAGTGTAGACAGAACAACTTCTTAACCAATATGCCCTCATGGGATTTTTGAAAGGTCCTAATTAGAAGCCCGAGAAGACAGAAAATAGCATGCATAAACTTTATGATGATTGGTAGATATAGTTCCTAGAATGATTTAAAGAGTATTTTGCTTGCAGATACACCAAAATTGATATAATTAAGTATTAGGACTTAATGGAAGACCTGGGTATTGGAGAAAGGTCAGAATAATAGAATTAAAGATTTAACAGAACAAATGCCGTTTTAAAGTCAAGTTTCATATTATTAGAATCTTTCCTGGATTGGAATTCTTATTTGCCAACTAGATTCATGTAATTTTAGTTTCAATAAGAAAATTAAAGGGAAGTATTAATATAAAATTAAGAACAAAATTGTTGATATTCATTTTATAAATATGAATTCAAAATCATGCATATTTTGAAAATTGGCTCGTTGAATGCCTTTGAAATGATAAATATTTTTCGAATTTCATTTCAACTTATTCTTTAACCAAAGCAATTGTTTGTTTTCCATTACCCAGGTCCTACCTTAATGCCAGAAAAAGTAAAAACATTCATTGACAGGAATGTCCTGAATTGGTTCTTTTACACAGATTAGCAGTTCGCAATACATGATTTCAAAATGATTCAACATTAAACAATAGGTCATAAGTATAAATGTGTTTGTATTTATCAATAAATCATTGATCTTTTATGGATGTACATAATATTATGTTGCAGTTAATGTTTGTTTTTTTTGTCAATGTCTTCTGAAAATAATAAATAAACTATACATGCTTTATTTTGCAGTTATTTATTTGTTTGTCTCGTAATATCGCAGATTCAATTTTGTTACGTACACTATCGAAGATGTTTGAACTAATGATTAAGATTTGTCTTCATTCTGTTCGTAGAAGACATTTTATTCCAAAAAGTTTAATATCTCAATCTGTGATATGTTTATGAATATCTTTGGGAAACATTGCTCATGAAAAGCGTTATATTCATTTATCATTGAGCATAGAATCGAGAAGCATTTCATTTGATTTCACAAGAAATCACTGATGTCGTTTTTTAACTTGAAGCACTTCATCTAGCTGCATTTCACACATATGGGAAATGCACATATTTAAATATATTTCAACCCTGAGTAGTCTCGGGTCGATGAAAATTAACACATCAATTACACAGGATGAAGCCATCCCAAGTGGCATATAAACCAAAAGGGTGAACTTTTGTGATCACCGTTCTTGGTGACGTACATCCAGAATGTGCGTTTTCAACTATCTATTCGCATTTTGAAACGTGTCCCTATGGCAGAACATACAAAGGGGGCGATTTTGTTTCGAGTCTCGTGCACAAAGAATTTATTCCATAGAGATGTACATTCAATAGGGATGCTTTTGTAACTGCCCTGTTGGTTTAAACTAATTCATTTTACATCGATTATGACGGAAGCTTGAAGCTTATTGAATTCACTCTCGATGACTGCTTCCTGGATAATACACCAGAACTCGCGCCGATGTGTGGGTCAGTCCTGGAAATGTTCACCTCGCCTAACGGTGATTCGAACCCGGGTCCTTCTGTACAGGAGACCGACGCTCTGTTTGTTCAGAATACCTTCCTTACGGACATACATTCAATGGGGGCGGTTTCATCAGTTCATGTATAATATTCTGAGGGCGTGTTCTGAACGGGTCCCTTGCATGTCAGATACTTCTCTGTATGGTATACTTTCAATAGGGACGAGTTTGTACCGGGTCCCGGGGTCCCGTGCATGTTGGATATCTTCTTCTTGGTGTATATGCAATAAGGATGGTTTGAACCAGGTCCATTACTCGTAGAATACCTTTTGGATGTTACTTCAATACGGGGGTATTTGTACCAATACGGATATTTGTACCTTTTGTATCAATAGGGACACACGATCCCAAGCAAAATGTGCCTTCAAAATGAGTATCTTTGATGAATGTGCGATACCTTACCTATAGAGGCTAATGCCCTCTTGTCTACAATGTTTCAATATGTAAGTTCAAACATGAATTGAAAGACATTTCCGTACTTCTGTCCGTATTCGTATATAACACATATTCCTATTCAAAGAACACATGTCGTTATTATGTAGGCTAAATATCGAGGGTTCTTATGGAATATAAAGCAGACAATATAGGTGAAGAATAAGGCCTTATACATATGGACAGAAGAACACATGGTCATCGTGATATATTTATATTAATGATAGTGATTTAGACGTGGTCAAATAGCGCCAAGTTTTGAAAAATAAGAAGGGAAAAGTAGCAAGGTATAGGCTGACACCTTTTTTTATTTCTCAAGTCTTAATATAATAATAAAAAGGTATGACCCTTTGTTCGTGTGTCCGTCCGTATGGGGCATTATTCATGACCCCTATTTTCCTGCCCAAAATGACTTGACTTGGTTGGAAAATGCGGTATTTGAAGTATGTTCGACACCATCTGTATGGCCATTGTAATGGCTTCTTTTTCCCAAACGTTTGTATATTCTGTTAGAAAAAAAACTAGCAAAACATTATGACATGCGATATATCACCATATCTTTGTTCGTCTGTCACGGGTACGAAAGATTGTTCGTGACTATATTTTGCAAAAGACATACGGACATATGACAGAGACTTATGATCAGGGCTTTTTCTTGTTATATACAAGAGGCCAATAAAAGGGGTTGGTGCCTTCCCAATTGGATGTTTAAAAGTCATTTCCAGTTATATGTCTCATATTACTGAGTATTAACTCTTTTGAAAATGAGATAGTTGTGCCGAAATGATCCTTAAAGTTTGGGTTTCTTTTGAGATTTCTTATTCTTATTTTTTTTTAAGACATACAGACAAACGAACGTGTATGAATGTTATTATTTCTTAAAACTTTCTGGTATATTGGCTTGATTTTAAGAATAAGACGGGGTTTGTCATGAAAGAATGATTTCTTTTATTAATATATTCCGGACCGTGAACCCGTATCTTGGGGTATAAAAAGCGAATTGAGGGGTTAGAACATTGATTTATATAACTTTAAAGTTTCGATGGGAATATTTTAATGGTAATGTATTTCAATTACACGTAATGGGCTTTCAGAATATTAAAAAAATGATGATAGTTTGCAATATGAAGAATTTTACGTCAGTGTAAAAAAATAAGGTGAGTTGAACTAAGACTAGATTTATAAGGCGTTTTAGACTGGTTTTTGAAGGGACGTACGGACGGACGAACAGAAATAGGATACGGGTCAGACACGGAAACAATATAAAGTTATTTGAAAATGTGACCCATTAGGGACGTATTTAATGTTAATTTGAAGTAATTATTAGCAGTATTTATAATTTGACAGGATATGACGGACGGACAGACAGACAGACAGTCAGACAGTCAGACAGACAGACAGACAGACAGACAGACAGACAGACAGACAGACAGACAGACAGACAGACAGACAGACAGAGGACAGACAGACAGACAGACAGACAGACAGACAGACAGACAGACAGACAGACAGACAGACAGACAGACAGACAGACAGACAGACAGACAGACAGACAGACAGACAGACAGAGACAGACAGAGACAGACAGACAGACAGACAGACAGACAGACAGACAGACAGACAGACAGACAGACAGACAGACAGACAGACAGACAGACAGACAGACAGACAGACAGACAGACAGACAGACAGACAGACAGACAGACAGACAGACAGACAGACAGACAGACAGACAGACAGACAGACAGACAGACAGACAGACAGACAGACAGACACAGACAGACAGACAGACAGGACAGACAGACAGACAGACAGACAGACAGACAGACAGACAGGACAGACAGACAGACAGACATACAGACATACAGACAGACAGACAGACAGACAGACAGACAGACAGACAGACAGACAGACAGACATAGACAGACAGACAGACAGACAGACAGACAGACAGACAGACAGACAGACAGACAGACAGACAGACAGACAGACGGACAGACAGACAGACAGACAGACAGACAGACAGACAGACAGACAGACAGACAGACAGACAGACAGACAGACAGACACAGACAGACAGACAGACAGACAGACAGACAGACAGACAGACAGACAGACAGACAGACACAGACAGACAGACAGACAGACAGACAGACAGACAGACAGACAGACAGACAGACAGACAGACAGACAGACAGACAGACACACACACATTCACAAAGACTTTCAATGTGAATGATGTTATTCAAATCGTGATTGTAATTTAGTTCTTTCAGTACTTTTATTTAGGACGACATCGACAAAACCTCAAAACTGCTATGTCATTATCTTCACAAATAACTTTTTATTTCGAACGATATGCGTGAAAACGAAGGTATTATTGAACATCTCTTAAAGTTTAATTCTTATTCAAAATAGTTAAAATACTACTGTTTACGACATGTTCGCTTGTGCTGTGAAACTTTTGTTTTTATGATAAAATGGTTGGAAGCGCATTTGTATATAGGGCCAATCGTGGAAATCGCTGTACGCGGCCATTTTCATCTTGTAAAACCGGTTAAAATAAGACAGATTTCCATTGAATCTACGGTATGTACGAAAACCTGTATGTCATTTAACGTTAAGGACTGTATTCATTTAACGATTGGACGCAAAATTGGTCAATTAGACGCCATATTTGTAAAGATACACTCGCGTTTATCTACGCCATATTCCGGACTCGTCCATATGCCTAAATTTCCGTACCAAGCGAACTTTACTTCTCGTATGCGTTTAAAGACCAATTTAAAGCGAATACCTAAAATTTGCCTGTGCGAACTTGTTAAGAAGACCAATTGACACATAATAAGTCATTTTAAAGGTTGATCTCCGTATTTGTTTATGTTATGACAGTTTGATTCAAAGTGTTAAAATTGAAAATCAAGTGTTGATTGTTTAAATCAAGAAAACATTATTGTTACTCTGTCACGATACAAAACGGTATGTGGCAGAGGTGTGTGTTTGTTTAGGTATTTGCCAAACAATTTGTAATGTCCGATTCTGCAGTGGTCATTTGTCATACTTATTGGATTTAGTCAAGTATTATTCAGAGAACACAGTGACAGTTCAGAAATGATCGAAATGGTCACTTTTGAATGAAGGAAATAACTTTTAGACTAAAGTTCATTGACATTGCTCGTAAGGATTATGTTATTGCAACGTAAGATATGGTAATTCGAAAACAAACCCATGGCAAACATTTGTGTTAAATACATAAATGGAGAGTTTAAATTAATACAAATTTTTAAATAGAATGTACTGTTTGATGGTTTCTAGTTAACTTGTACCCTTGTCAACTCGTACCCTTGTTAACTCGTTCCCCTGGTCAACTCGTACTGTAGTCAACTTGTACCTCATATATAATGTATCATTCTTTTATCAATTTGTTGATCAATATATGTGTAGTAAGTCGTCCGATTATATGGAACCAAATAAAACTAAGGACAGATGCGGAATACAAGATATGTTAATCCCATTAGCCATTTTTCATCCAGAAAAATGTCACACTGTCAATGGGAAGAAAGAAAGAGGATAACAGACAATATAAACTTCATGAAGATCTAGCATATATGGAGAGATCAAACAGAGAGAAGGATGTTGGAGTAGTATTTGACAACAAGCTGACCTTTGAGAAGCATATACTTGAAAAAGTGAATAAAGCCAATTCTGTACTCGCAGACTTCGCGAAAACCAACGGTCCGACGGTCCCGACTGCAATTTTTGTCCAAGGACCGACAAAAGTTATAAGCTTGTCGGACCGCATGACCGGCGAAAAAAAGCTCCGACAAATAAAAAGACTGTGCAATAATGAGCTTTTCATTTACCCCTTTTCATTATCGAGGTCCATTGTTATTACTTTGGTGCTGATCTTTTTCAATGAATATAAAAACTCGCTATGTTGTTGATTCGATTATTTGTTTATACTCTTCCTTGTGAAATGTCGATTTGTTTTCCCGCTTAACATTGGACCAATACGTCTACAGCGAGCCAATCAAATACCTAGATAGATACGCGTACTTGGTTTTGATGAAAGTGACGTCATTCGCGATTGATAGTTATGAACTGAGGGCCAATCAGATTGCGCGATGTATTTATAGAAATAACTATTTCGGGGTTTTCCCACAGAAGTTCATCTGTTTACACATATATACTGTCGCTCAAACGACGGAATTGGCCGTTCCTGACCAAAATGTGACTTCGTTTCCATTCTTTTGACAATTTTACCAGATTAGTCCCTATTTTCTGACTGACAGATTTCATTTCGGACGACAGTAAATGACTGCCTGTCGGTCCAAATGACCTGTTGACCCGAACAGTTTTCATGAAGTCTGGTACTCGGTGTTATGAGAAGATCCTTTGAATATTTAAACTTACAAACTTTCAAGCTGATGTATGTTGGTCTAGTGCGACTGCACATCGAGTATGCAAATTCTGTCTGGAGACCCTACAAAAAGAAAGATATTCTTATGATTGAAAATATACAGACAATCCACAAGAATGGTACCAGGATTGTCAGAGATGACATATGAAGAGAGACTGAAACTTTTAAAGCAACCAACTCTTGCCTACCGTCAAACGAGAGGTGATATGATCGAGGTCTTCAAGATAATGTCAGATCAGTACTATTTCGACAAGTATAAGTTATTGAAACATAGAGAAGGCAACACCAGAGGGCACCAATACAAGCTATTCAAGGAAAGACCAAGGCTGGACGTCCGGAAGTACTCATTCACCAACAGAGTAGTAGACCACTGGAACTCCTTGCCAATCAGTGTAGTCAGTGCCAACTCCGTGCAGACCTTTGAAAAACGTTTGGATAAGTTTTGGGGCCAAACAGAACATATATTTGACTGTAAAGCACAAAATAGCAAGCGGACACAAATCGAACAAAGAAGAGCTGGAGTTAGAGGCTGACGATGGCCTGTTTCCAGAAGTCAACTTGTGAGAACTTGTGAGAATTAGCTGTGATCAGCTTATCAAATGCCTCGTGTAACGCTAATTAGCTATTCACACCCATGATGTCAAAGTTAACATGCCGGCATTTGTGTAACAACAAGATACTCACTCCTTTCCTACAAGAGATGCATGGGTGTTCTGGCATTATAGCAGCAGATGATCACAAAACGATTCAAGTTATCCACACAATAAACCACACAAAAACTTGATGTTTTTTACTTATTATAAATGTATAATCCGTATGCAAATTAACGTTTACACAGACAGGAATATTTCCGTATTGGCGCTCTTCATGAAACCTTGATTATATATATTTTGTGGGCGCGGTACGTTCAAAAGAGCTCTCAGATCGATTTTTACTGATTATCTAATTTGCACTACTCAATATCCGTATCAAAAGGATTTACTTTTTGATGTTTTAATTAGTAAAAGTTGACTAAGTAATCAATTAATCGCACACAAAACAATGCCATTAAGATTATGGTATTACCTTAATGACATTAATCAATGCGATATCATTAATTGCCGACTTTCTTTAATTACATGCCTTTAATTATACGATGGTTATACTAATAAAGGGCAATCCCTTTCATTGAAGTTTTCACGCTTACATAATTTTTTTCTCTCCTCACAAACAGTTGACAAATAGGATTGAAAATGGACAATAAAGCAAAGCAATCTATTAACGTTTAATGCTATGCCATTTACATACCATTTGAGGAAATTATTATGTATCTATGTAACTTTCTTTGTTTGTACTTGTGTACTGTGTATTGAATCACATATGTAAATATAAATATAGGTACTCATAGTATGTATATATAGGTACAAGTTAATCTAGAAAATACGAGTTAACCAAAGATTTGGGTATGAGTTAACCAAAAAGGGTACGAGTTAACAAGGGTACGAGATGACAAGGGTACGAGTTGACCAGTAACCCTGTTTGATCACTGAAAGATAGTTCTCAAATATGGAGAAGTTTTAATAGTCACATTGGTGATAGTAAAACTGCCTTGTAATTGAGACATTTCCCTGGTTTATATGTTGTCTTAGGAAGCCAAGATGTCAAAGAGAGTCCCGAAGGTTGAAGCGGAGAAGGATCAGTTGACGAGGATTGCTTTTCTCAATACTGACAAATGCAAGCCGAAGAAATGTCGGCAGGAATGCAAGAAAGCATGTCCAGTTGTGAGAATGGGTAAGAGCTTAACTTGTCAAAATGATTTCTAATTGTTTCCCTATTGACATCTAGTTTAAATGATAGGAGCTTAACTTACATGTATGTTATTCAAATTTGGTATATTCTCCTGTCCAAGGTCTAGATGATGTTTGGGTATTTGAATTTTGACTTATTCAGGATTTCTTTTTCGTTGATTTTTGACAATTCCTAAGCTGAAATTGCTTAATTGGGAACCTCAGGAAACTAGTGTGTATTAATTTAAGACTGAACTTCATTGATTTAAAAGAAACTTAATTGGAAAGGAAACTTCTGTGAATAAACCCTGATTTTGATTGAATCAGAATTGATTTTCATGTGTTATTATGCTATCAATTCTCAATTTGGTTACAATGTTCTCATGTATCCTAAGATTTTACTAAACCATCTTTATCTTGATTAAGGCTTTAAACCATTGAAAATTTGAGATTGCATTTTTCATGATATATAGGAATATAGTGATATAACTATGTGCCCTGATCACTCGAGTTGTTACAATTGTGTGACTTTCCTTATCACAAAAAAGTAATTGATTCAATCTTGACTAGATTAATTTCCTCTTCTCATCTTTACAGGAAAACTTTGTATTGAAGTAACACCAGCAGACAAGATTGCATTCATATCTGAAGACCTCTGTATTGGATGTGGTATCTGTTCTAAGGTAAATATATATTTAACTATGGTTAAACATAAATGTTTAAAATATATGAAAATCTTTTGTTGGGATTTTTTTCTCTGCAAAATGAATGCCTCAAGATGAAATCAGTCATTTACAAGAGTTTTCTAGTTAAAGGTTGATGATTTTTTCAATTAAAAGATATTGTCTAGTATACTGTTAAAAAATGCTTGAAAAATAAGGATATGTTTGTATGAAGCTAAGTTTTTTATTTTTTCTCTTTTCCAGAAATGTCCCTTTGAGGCCATAAGCATCATCAACTTACCCAGTAACCTGGCTAAGGATACCACCCACAGATACAGTGCAAACAGCTTTAAACTCCACAGGTAACTGTTGACCTGTCACATTCCAGAGACAAACTATTTGCAAGAATAAATGAGTTGTTTCTTTAGCCTCATACAATTAATGAGTTAGACTGTTTTATCAGTTACTATTTATGTAACAGACCAGTCAACTTCTACACCAGCATGATCATCCTTAAATTTGTATTGTCTTAATTAGTTTGAAAGATTGAATATTTGATATGAGTTCATTTTATGAAGCTTATGTGAAGGATATGATAGAGGCCTCAGCAAACTAACTAATGATTTGTTCTATTCTACAGGTTGCCTATTCCCAGACCAGGAGAGGTTCTTGGTTTAGTGGGAACCAATGGTAGAGGAAAGTCTACAGCATTGAAAATTCTGGAAGATTTGCGGTTTACAAAGTTATATTTTTGTTAAAGCCTTTTGTTACTAGTGTTATAAAACAGAATGATTTTAACCTTCAATTTTTCTAAGCACTCACCTTTATATCCAAAGCATTTACCAGTGTTGTAGCCAAAATATAGCATGTATGTGTAAAAGTAAATACTTTTAAAGAATAACAATATGATTGGTTCTTCAAATGCAAAAATTATCTAGATTACTTTCAAACTATTGTGGTATCCAATTAAAGAAAAATCAATCAGTGGTATCACATTTTTCAATCTTACTATATACTACATGTGTGTGGTAGTGAATCCATAATGTTAATCCATTTTATGTAAAGGGTAGTCAACAATGTTTGGTACTCATGTTATGATATAGACCATCTTTGTCTTATTTGATAATAAACTCAAGGTTAACCTTTCATTCTCTCTCCTTTCCCTTTCATTTAGATTTGTGACTCAAAGAATAAGATGAGTTTAACAGTGTTATATTGTCATATCCCATGCTTTCTATTTTACAGGAGCCTCCAGATTGGACAGAAATTCTGCAGTATTTCCGAGGCTCTGAATTACAGAATTTCTTCACTAAGATTCTGGAGGATGACCTCAAGGCTATCATTAAACCACAGTATGTGGATCAGATTCCAAAAGCTGTTAAGGTTAGTGTACAAGCAGCAGATAACTTTTTCACTGCTCTTTGTTTTGTACAGATGGTCAGAAGGAAGACTTCTTTTCATTGCTTACACTTTTTACAGGACCATTATTTTTCCTTAAAACCATATTTTGTTGGTAATGCACATAAACGAAGAAGATTTGTTGAAATACAGCTTGTGAAAGGCCAAACCAGAACCTTTGTATGAAAATGCCCACTATGTCATTTGGTTAATCACATATAATTCATCCAGAGATGATTCACATTTGTTTTATTCCAACAATTTTGTTTTTGTTATAGGGATCTGTACAACAGTTTCTGGACAAGAAAGATGACTTAGGAAATCAAAAAGATGTTTGCAGACAACTAGGTATTATAAATGTGATTGCTTATAACATGTAGAATGCTTGATAAACAGTTATGACGAAAGGCAACAATCACTTTATTCTTGGTGCACATTGGTCATCGCCTCAGATGCATTAAAATGAGTTATTGTGCAGTTAATGGTTAAGCCATTGAACTTAAGATCAGTTCTTTGAAAGATAATAAAGAACCATTTTTCCATTAAACCATGACTGTCATGCTGGAATATTGTTGAACATTGCTTCATGTTACAGTACTTCAATACCATACTTGTTTCTTTTCATAGTTGTGGATTGTGGATATCTTGAAGAATTGTCTTATAGAGACTAAATTAAGTTTTTAAGAAATGCATATTAAATGCTTTGATATAGCTCCTGATAAGGACTTCTTATATGAGAGAATACATAATCAAACTATTGACAAACTTATTTGTATGTTTTCAGATTTGCTTCATGTAATTGGCAGGCAGGTTGGAGACTTGTCTGGTGGAGAGTTACAAAGGTTTGCCTGTGCTATGGTCTGCATACAGAGGGCTGATATGTAAGTAATTAAGTCCTTGCTTCATATATACTCATGTAAATGGTCCTACACCAGGAGATGTACATGATTGTGGCATGGGGAAAACTTGTTCAGAACATCATTTAAAGGGTTTCTATCCAATACTACAAATATTATGTTATCTTTTTACTTAACAGTTATGATCTGCTGATTAATGCTGTTCACAAACAGAACCATGGTCTAACCTTATAGAGATTTAACCATTATGCAGTTTTTAAACTTGTTGTGTGTGATTTGTATTTTCTTTCCTTTCATTGGGACCTATATCAAATTTCAATTTTAACCTTTTTTAAAAATAATCTGTTTCAATATTTTTAATAAATGTTCCTTTATCAATGGATATTCATTAAACATAAGTTTTTTTTTTGGAACATGTAATTGAAATTATAGAAACAGGAAATCTTTATGTTGTTGCTTTGTTTTTAGATTCATGTTTGATGAGCCCTCCAGTTACCTGGATGTGAAACAGAGGTTAAAGGCTGCCATATCCATCCGAAACTTGATAGCAGCGGACAAGTACATTATTGTGGTGGAGCACGATCTTTCAGTACTAGATTATCTGTCCGACTTTATTTGCTGTCTATATGGTGTCCCAGGAGCCTATGGTGTTGTGACTATGCCCTTCAGTGTAAGAGAAGGTAACAATTAAAATTATTTTATATCTTTTTTTTTAAGAGATTTTCATCAAAATTATTCAATGGGGGTTCTATTTGGCCCAGAAGTGGTTGAATTGTAAATCCAGGGTTAGAGTCCAACCACCAGCACTGGCTTTTTTTTTGGGGGGGGGGGGTCTTTTTGTGATACACTTCAGAACCCTAGATGTGTTAAACCCAGAAAGATATAATATAACTTTACAAATTCATAAATCCCATATACAACAATATCATGGAAGTGGGCATTTTTGTTATATTTGAGTCATAAAAAAGTGTAAATGTTTTAGATAATGGCCATTCCACAAATACAACAACAAGCCAAACAATCAATATCATACTGTAAAGCCTTACACATCCAAACAAAAAAACATTTCTATAGGATCTGGACCTGCCACTTTCTGCCTCTTACTTTGCTGTTAACCCTTTACGGTATATAGCGCCGTTCGCCGCCTTATCGATTACCGCATTAAACGCTTTTCGCCGTTATACCTATTACGTATAAAACCTATTTTGACGTTCTATCGATGACCGCATAGAACGCTTCTTGACAGCTGAAAAATTGATTGAACTTTAACCCTTAATTACACACATAAACACACACGTCACTTTCTCCAAATTTCATTTTCCTCTTAAGTAAATATGTTTTCTTTCATTTCCGATGATAAAATCATAGGGTCAAAGTTTAAACTTTTGCTCTAGAGAGAATCTTTTGATAATGGTCCCACGACACCCTTCTGAAAAAGACGCTATCAAATTGAGATGAAGGGAATTCAAATTACCAACCCAATTAATATGAGAGCCCTTCAATATCCGGTCATAAAAGATCAAAACAACGCCGATTTGTAAAGACTCAATAAGGATTTCATGCAATTCTTTAGAAAATTAACACATTTCTAAAAACACTATCCGATTAAAATGAGAGCGAGCATACGGCACGCGACCCGTAAATGATGTTTATGCCACGGAGCTGTTGTTCAAAGTTGAACGGCGAATGAAAATAAAGCCGTCTAATAAAGGAAGTTATGAACACGGCTACTCAAAGTATTATGTCAATTTTTGTGCTACCGATCGCAGGTCAGACATCAATGTAGATTCAGAGCAGTCATTTGATCGGTCTTTTGAGCATGAAGATGATGAAATGCTGATCAATTTTACCAATTCGCGGACAAGCAAATTAGATTATTCCTCCGACTTTGACTACAACAACGAGCTTTTGGTAGATTCATCACCCATGGATACATATTTTACGGAAATATAAGCATGATTCGTTGCCATAATGAATTGATTTATACAGTTTTACATGCATTGAAGGACCAGGTTTGACTACTTTATGAAGCAATATTGCGTTGAAAACCATTTTTTTTATTTGGAAACGGTTTTTATGGAAATAGAAGTAAAACGATTCAGTTTTGTTGAGAAATATACAAAGACATAGCATGTTTCTCCGTCATGAATGGCATTTTTCGTCAACAAAATTCCCTGCAATTGATGACAAAACAGAAAAACAAATTAGGGATCTCTCAGGGGAAACACATACGTCATTTATTACTTTTGATTTTGTATAATTGACACCGCAATATATAGTTTCATTGTTTGTCTCATTTTCTTCACCTTAATCCTAATATGTATGTGTCACTAAAATATAGAAAATAAAATAAATTTAAAGGAAATTTTGTTCTCGTCGTCCTTTATTCTCTGTGAAAATCTATTGGATTAACGAAAATTGCATTAATCTTGGTTTAATTAACAGTACCCCAATCAGTGACAATTATCGGAGATAATCCTGTGCAAATAGGTGCCTAGGGTGACTGATTATGTATGCATTAATGGTCTCTGATAATCGGATAGTTTATACCTATGGTGTCATTGATAAGCCTTATCTCTATACCTTAAAGGGTTAACAAGTAGCACTTTTTTTTTCTTCAGGAATCAACATATTCTTGGATGGGTTTGTACCAACAGAGAATCTGCGATTTAGCCAGGAGTCTTTGACCTTCAAAGTCGCCGAGACTGCTATGGAGGAGGAAATACAGAGGATGTGTCGATATGAATATCCAAAGATGATTAAAGAATTAGGTAGGTTTTGCATGGAAAACACTTTTTAATTGACATGTTTACAAAAATTGGATAGTTTCCAAATCCACTTAAAGGCCTAGTTTAGTCTTTATTTAAGTGACCCCCAAAGACCGATAACCAGATGCCCACCCGGGGTGATGACCAGCTGTGATAATTAATGGGGATTACGTCATACCATGTATCACTGACCACGTTGTCAAACTGAAAGGTTGCTTTTGACCAACTATTTTGTAGAGGGCATTTAAGCGACAAAATTGATAAAAAAAATCGATTAGGCTTCATTTTTTTTTTGAAGTTGGAAAGGTTTGTTTAGTAGGGGATTATCTTTGTTTTAAAATTGGTGCCTTATATAATGATCAATATATGTCATTATTGCTTACAGAATGGTTAAAGTTCCTCTGTAGTATATCATCAACATCATCATCATCATCATCATCAATGTTAAATTATAACAAGTGCTAATTTATTGAATAACTAACTCATTATTTTCTTCACGTTTCTTAACAGTTTATTAGCCCTTTCCCAAACAACAAATTTACGACTGTCCCAAATTGAAAGAGTTTGCGGACGACATTTCAAATTGTGATGAAAATGAGCAATTTCTCCTTTTCCCACAATTTTTTCTAAAGTCGTCTGCAATAAAGTCGTGAAATGTCGTTATTGTATGGGAAAGGGTTAAGAAAAATCTACTTATCCTATAAATCATTGTTATAAATAAAGAACTCAAGAATTTAATACGTATTTATTCAATATTCCACTTTATTAAAACCGAAGCAGAAGTACATTTTTTTTATATAAGACTTCAACTATATTTTTGAATTTTGGATGGTTTTTCTTAGACAATTTGGGGATTTTTTCTTTAATTTGCACCTTATAATATAGATTAATTTATGTAAGAATGACTTGCAGCAGGGAATATTATAGATCCTCTGTAGTATATCATCATCATCATAGTATATCATCATCATCATCATCATCATCATCCATTTTATGATTATAACAAGTGTTAATTCATTGAATAACTAACTCATTATTTTGTTCATATTTCTTATCAGTTTATTAAGAAAAATCTACTAATCATGTAAATCATTGTTTTAGATAAAGAAAACTATATCCAAACTCTTATTTCTTATCAATTTTCTACATCATGAGAAACCGAAGGGTTGGGGTATTACGTAATCTGACCACTAAAATGCCCCATTCCTTATCAAGTAATATACAGGAAATTTGCACCATGCTGTGGAACTGTATTGTTGCCCTGTAGGGTGCCCAGTGGGAGATAAGATACCAGACATTCCAAAGACTAGGCCTTTAAAGGCCTAGTTTAGTCCTTCTTTAAGTGACCCCCCCCAAAACCAATAACCAGATGCCCACCCGGGGTGATGACCAGCTGTGATAATTAATGGGGATTACGTCACACCATGTATAGCACTGTGTCAAACTGAAAGGTTTCTTTTGACCAATTATTTAAGAAACAAAATTGACAATAAAAAAAATTAGGCTTTAAATATTTTTTTTGAAGTTGGAAAGGTTTGTTTAGTAGGGGATTATCTTTTTTTTGTTAAAAATTGGTGCCTTATATACAGATCAATATATGTTATTATGGCTTACAGAATGGTTAAAGTTCCTCTGTAGTATATCATACTCATCATCATCATCATCATCATCATTATTGTTATCTTTATTATTATCATCAATGTTATATTTACAACAAGTGCTAATTTATTGAATAACTAACTCATTATTTTCTTCATGTTTCTAACCATTTTATTAAGAAAAATTTACTTATCTTATAAATCATTGTTTTAAATAAAGAAATCAAGAATTAAACACTTATTTCTATTCAATATTCCACATTATGAAAACCTAAGCAGAATCAGAGACATAGATAATATCTATGTCTCTGGCAGAATGACATTTTTTTATTATATTATTAATATATTTTTTGAATTTTGGATGTTTTTGCTTAGACGATTAGGGGATTTATTTTTTAGATTTGCACCTTATATATAGATTAATTTATATAAGAATGACTTGCAGCAGGGAATATTATAGTTCCTCTGTAGTATATCATCATCTTCATAGTATATCATCATTATCATTATAATCATCATCATCATCATCATCCATTTTATGATTATAACAAGTGCTAATTCATTGAATAACTCATTATTTTGTTCATATTTAATCAGTTTATCAAGAAAATATACTAATTATGTAAATCATTGTGTTGGACAAAGAAAACTATATCCAAACACTTATTTCTTATCAATTTTCTACATTATGAGAAACCGAAGGGTTGGGGTATTACGTAATCTGACCACTGATATGCCCCATTCCTTATCAAGTAATATACAGGAAATTTGCTCCATGCTGTGGAACTGTATTGTTGCCCTGTAGGGTGCCCAGTGGGAGATAAGACACCAGACATTCCAAAGACTAGGCCTTTAAGGGTTTACATTGTATAGGTGCGCATAATGGTTCGCTCTTTGAAATAATCTAAATGGTTCCTTTGCACATTCTACTGTTAACTGAATAGTTGTATTAACAGTATTTAATGATAAATTTCCCTATGAATTAAGTGATTTGTTAAAGTTTCTTCCAAATTAGATGTAGATTGTAAAAGATATCGGATAACAAATCTTATTTTTGAATTCTTTTGTATGTCAAAGAACTGGAAGAGTTTTTATTTTACTAAAGATTGATAAACATGTTGGGCCCTTCACACCAGGGGTGCTTAGTCATTGCTGGATAGTTTTTGGATTTGAGGGAGGGACACTCTTTTGAAAAAGTGGGGGTTCTATCTAGATGTTTGATGATCCAATATAATCAATTCAATAGGCAGAATATTTTTCGATCATAGATGAGCTGTGCAATGCTATAAAGCAAAAACATTAAAAACAGTCAAAATTATTGAAATAAAGTCACTTTGACTGTTCAACATTATCATAATTGTTTTTATTTCATTTACTCCAAAGGAACATTCAAGTTGACAGTTGATCCAGGACAGTTTACAGACTCAGAAATCATTGTGATGTTGGGAGAAAATGGTACCGGAAAAACTACCTTTATTCGAATGCTTGCTGGGAAATTACAGCCAGATGCTGGAGGTAAGGTTTTTTGTTCTGATAGATGAACAAATCATTTAGAATTTTCCTTCATATAAACACATGATATGGTATTAGTAGTGAGATATTTAAGAAACAAGTTTGGGAGAGATTACCCATTACAAACAATCTCATCTTGTCACAATGATCTTTACGCCATATAACGCAGCAGGAATTTTTTCCAGTGAATTCTGCTGTTGTTATTATTCCAGTTTCACAATTATTTATCATGAAACTGGCTAATTATTTTATACTATGAAGTGCTTCAAATTAAAAACCATCCAGGGAACTGATTTTTTTTATTGAGGTCAAAGATATTGTATGGATGGATAAGGCAATTATGCAGCCTGAACATATAGCTTTTGTTAACAGTGATAATAATAAAATGAAACTGCTGCAGGAGATATTGCTATAATTTTTGGAAAATAGGAATGATACTTCTTTTGCCATAAAAGCTTTAGATATGACAAGAATTTCTAACATCTTTGTCTCTTTGAGAATTAAATGGATTCTCTTAAGTACCTTATCAGTGCCATGTAAACTTAGTTGAGGCTGACTTGCAATACAGGAATTCTGAGGTTCAGAACCTGTTTCCAAAATATCCTAAGATTTATTTGAAGTCAAAGATAGTGTTATATGGTAATGTATGAAATGCCTTATTTTGGGAAAATCACATTTTATTGTCTTTAAAACTTTCCCATCCTTAAAGAACAATCAATCTGATGTGATGTTCCAAGTGAAAGTATGTTAGAAATGGATTTTTTTCTCTCTCCTCTAGGATCATGTCAAGTGCTCAATGTGAGCTACAAGCCACAGAAAATCAGTCCGAAATCTCAGGGCAGTGTAAGACAACTGTTGCATGAGAGAATACGAGATGCGTACATACATCCTCAGTTCAACACAGATGTGATGAAGCCATTGTTGATTGAGGCCATTATGGATCAGGAGGTGGGTTATAAATAGTTTCATTATATTGCTGCATCCAGATAGGTGCATTATTACCTAGACAATGTTGAAACTGATGCCAGACCATGATAGGGGCATTTGATTCTTTCTTGATCAATTTAAGGCTGTTTTATGCCGTCAGTACTAGAGAGATATATGGTTAGGTGAAGGTTGGGCAAAAAAGTTCTATTGTCTTGTGTCAAATATGGAGATTGCTCAAAAATTTTACTTTTTAGTAACTAATGCTTTTGCTCTCTTCAAATATTTCTAGGTCCTTTTTCTTTGGTTTGTAATGAGAGCAGTTGTCCTATTGACCAATTGTATGCTGATATTTCTTCCAAGCTTTATCAAGCTAGTGGGCAACAGTGGTAGAGCGATGGCCTCTTGTTCTGAGGGTCCCGGGTTTGAATCCCTGATAGGCGAGGTGAAAGTTGCCAGGACTAACCCACAAATTGGTGCGAGTACTGTTACCAGGAAGCAGTCATGGAGAGTGGCTCGATAGGCTTTACTAATTATTCTTCACAATCAATGTAAAACAAATCAATCAAACAAAGACAAACAAAGCCCTTAATATGTGCCAGTAGTAAAGCTTTTTTGGACTTCCTTCATCCGTGCTTCTCAATATATTTGGAATACTTTAAAGGCACATAAAAGGAGATTAATGCTATATCAAACTATTTTATTTAGCAAACTTTTGATCAGATTAAGTTAGTTATCACCAAAAAAACCCATCAGCAAAACTTGAACGTGAAAGTCTACCAGAAATAACCTAGATTAGCAAGTTTAATAAGTCAGATTGCCTCATTCTTCACCTCTGACCTTGACAGTTGATACACATCGACCAATCAGAATTCTTTATTTTGAATATGTAAACAAACAGGTTGTTGATAAACATGATTGAATTGGAGACAACTATATTTCAAGCACAAAATAACTTATTTTAAAGGAATCATTTTAATAGGGTCTAAATGCATTTGTGAATTAATTCTCATGACTTTTATGAACATAATTAAAGAACTCCATATATTTTTTAAGTAATTTATTTGTACTTATCTCCTTTGATGTGCCTTTAATGCAATGTACACACCTTAATTATTGCATCATTACAATTTGACAGGTCCAGCACTTGTCTGGAGGAGAATTGCAGCGTGTGGCCCTGGTGCTATGTCTTGGGAAACCAGCTGATGTCAATCTGATTGATGAACCCTCTGCCCATCTGGACTCTGAACAGCGTCTTCACACAGCAAAGGTCATCAAAAGGTTTGTTGATTAATTTTGTAATATTTAGAGAGTTCATTGCTTTACAGTAATAAATTCTTTCACATTTATAAGGAAATCCTACAGATAGAGCTCACTTTTCAATACACAAATACTGCTTTAGACTTAACATTTGTAAAAGATAATAAGAATTTCTTTGTTATCAAGTACTGCATTCATCACAATACTTTTTAAATAATATGAAGATGAAAAAGTATAATTTTATACCGAAAGTCTTATGCTGTTGTTGTCAGTTTTGTCTTTCATACAATTTTGCATATCTAATTGTTGGTTTTGAATATTCTTTTTCTATTAAGATAGTTTGAAGGCATCATTTATTATTATTACAGGTTTATTCTGCATGCAAAAAAGACAGCCTTCATTGTAGAGCACGACTTTATCATGGCAACATACCTGGCAGACAGTGATTGTGTTTGACGGAAGCCCTGGTATTGACACAAGGGCTAACACGTGAGTATTTGTTTTAACATTAACCCAAAGGGAAATTCAAGGTATTTCACAGCAAGTTCATTTACTTCTGCCTCTATAACTGTGGGTGCTTGAACATATGAACAACATTTGACTAGGAGAATAATTCCCATTCAACAGCTTTATACATTATATGTCATTGTCTTAAACTTGAGAATAATTACCATTCAACAGCCTTATACATTATATGTCATTGTCTTAACCTTGAGAATAATTCCCATTCAACAGCTTTATACATTATATGTCATTGTCTTAAAATTGAGAATAATTACCATTCAACAGCCTTATACATTATATGTCATTGTCTTAAACCTTTGAATAATTCCCATTCAACAGCCTTATACATTATATGTCATTGTCTTAGACTTGAGAATAATTCCCATTCAACAGCCTTATACATTATATGTCATCGTCTTAAACTTGAGAATAATTCCCATTCAACAGCCTTATACATTATATGTCACTGTCTTAAACTTGAGAATAATTCCCATTCGACAGCCTTATACATTATATGTCATTGTCTTAAACTTGAGAATAATTCCCATCAAACAGCCTTATACATTATATGTCATTGTTTGATACTATTAAGTTATCATGGCTGACCTTTTCCAATATCCCTTTGTTAATCTTTTCGTTTACCAATGAATTGAACACCATTTCTAAAGTGTACTTTTATTGAAAATTGACTTAAAGACGATCTACTTATCACAAGCGATTTGAACTCTTTTTCATTCATTTTTCTGGTTTGTTGTTAGATATATACATAATAAGAGAAACAGTTGATTACATTTATCAAAACATTGGAAACTGTATTGTGTAAAAGGGACTACCATGGACGATTTGGTTGAAATTTCGACTTACATTCTCAAACGTGACATATTATCTTCCTTGTATTTCCACAGACCACAAGGCCTACTGAATGGAATGAATAAATTCCTCCAATCCTTGGATATCACCTTTAGACGAGATCCAAACAACTTTAGACCTCGAATCAACAAGCTGGCATCTGTTAAGGTACTGCTTTCATTCATTTTTAAAAACTTTATTGTTATCAACATATTAATGTTTTTAAAGCATTTTTGGCTTAGTACTAAAGAAAGGAATTTTTATTTTAAAAAAGAAAAAAATGGATCTTTATATTTTTAATTATTAAATATATATTGAAGAACATATATAAAGAACTTTGGGGGTTGACTTCATAAAGATCTTTATTCTTTGTTTTTTATGAAAGCTAAGTTAATTAGAAATGTGTATCAATAACAATCATTTGATGCCATGTTTATCCACAGCAGGTCTTCCAAGACTTTCTATTAGCATTAATGAAATAAACATTTGAAAGTGTGAATACATAAGACTTAACAATTTGTCGTTTCAGGATGTTGATCAGAAAAAGACGGGGAATTACTTCTTCTTAGAAGACTGAGGCGACCTAGATGAGGCCATGAAACCATTTGTCTTCAGGCCCAGCCTGCAATATGAAGGGAGGGTTAACATCACAGGGAATGGAGGTCATACACAAGGTCAAAAACAAGGTCATCCAAGGTCAAATATTACCATGCAAGGTCACCAGGATAGAAGGAATCAACCTAGAGGGGATCAGATTGAACTTTGCCAAAACAATGGAAGGGATGGCATTACAAAACTTCATGCTTTAACAGAAATGATGGAGATTATTCATCTTGGCATGGTGAATGATGAAGAGAAGCTGTTTTCTTTTCAAGAAGTCATAAGAAAGGTTCATCTTTTCATAATCAAAGATGACTTGAAAGTTGGAGCAAGTCTTATTGCCATAGAACTCATTACTGAAGATGTGCATTGTTTAGCTTCTTTGAAAAAATTAAGCATGACTGAATCAACAAGTTACAGCTTAACTCTACTCTTTTCTGGCACCCAATGCAGTCCAGATGGATGAAGTCACTGAAGAACCCCTCCGTTGGTGCGTGTATGATGAATGATGTATAGTGCAGGCTGCGACAGTGGTTACAGCGAAATAGTTGCGCAGTAGCAGGGACAGACAGGTGTTGTACGATCCAGTCATACTCCAGCAGTGTTTCTGTTACTATGACAACTATTTGGAAAATTGGGTCTCAATTACACCCACAATATGAAATGGTTTCATCTTTACTTTTCAATGATTTATTATATATTGTTTAATGCTTTTCAAACTATTACTTGAGCAAAAAGAACTGTTGCATGAAATTATATGCTTGAGAAATACCCCAAACCAGTTCTTTTAGTATTTCTTTGTGTTATACAAAAAAATAAGCCTTATTAAAAAAATTAAAACTTGTTAGGGAAAATATACTGGAAAGTCATTTTCCTTAATTCAATTCTATTTCGTTATTAATCAAAATTGATTTTACTGTTAGAATAATTACTGGTAGAGTGTTGATTCGAATACCCTACCTGGTCTTTAAAACGATGACAAAAAAGTACATTAGCGTAAGATTACACACTGTTTGGTATGCCTGGATTGGACAACACCCGGAGATTGATGCTACTGTTGTATCTTTTCAAGACTTTTTGTTACTGAGTGGACAAGGACATAAACAAGGAAGTGAAGAGAACATCCGAGCTGTGATAGGTGGCGTTGTAATCTACGGTCCTTGATGTGTTCAGCATTTAAGTGCAAGCAAGTTGTGTACAATGTATTTGAGATTTAGACCCCTTACTCCTCAATACCTCACTTTGATGTGTCTGCTGTAGAAGATTAAAAACCAATGTGACTAAAGGATAAATTGCTCAGAAATGAGCAATTCATCCTTTTTCACAATGGTTTTTACCCAATTGGTCTAATGAAATTTATTTTTTCATACTTAATTGTCATTTAATATTTCCCTCGGTTTGGACAAGTCACATATAGGGACTTAATGACGTCAAATATGATCATGTAATTGATCAGACTTTAAAATGTCTTATTTATAATCAGTTGTGAAGATAAAGATGTGTATCTATGTCTTCTTTAACCCTTTACGGTATATAGCGCCGTTCGCCGCCTTATCGATTACCGTATAAAACCCATTTCGCCGTTATACCTATTACCGTATAAAACTTATTTTGACGTTCTATCGATTACCGCATAGAACGCTTTTTGACAGCTGAAAAATTTATTCAACTTTAGCTCTTAATAACACATCTTTGCACACACGTCATTTTCTCCAAAGTTTATTTTCCTCTCAAATAAATATGTCTTCTTTCATTTTCGATGATAAAATTATAGGGTCAAAGTTTAAACTTTTGCTCTAGAGAGAATCCTTTGATAATGGTCTCACGACACGCTTATGGAAATAACGCTATCAAATTGAGATAAAGGGAATCCAAATTACCAATCCAATTAATGAGAAGTCTTCCGGTCATAAAAGATCAAAATACTGCCGATTTGTAAAGACTTGATAAGGATTTCATGCAATTCTTTAGTAACTCAAAACATTTCTAAAAATACTATCCAATTAAAACGAGAGCATACGGCACGCGACCTGTAAAGGATGTATATGACTCGGAGCTATTGCTCAAAGTTTAAAGGCGATTGAAAATCGAGCCGTCAAATAATTGACGTTATAAAGACGGCCTTTTTAAGATATTTAGCCAATTTGGTGCTTCCGATCGCAAGTCAGACATCAATGTAGATTCAGAGCAGTAATTTGATCGGTTTTTTTTAAGCCCGAAGATGATAAAATGTTGATAAATATTACCAATTCACGGACAAGCAAATTAGATCATTCCTCCGACTTTGACTACAACTACGAGCTTTTGATAAATTCATCACCCATGGACACGTATTTTACGGAAATATTAGCATGTTTCGTTGCCAAAATGAGTTGATTTTTACTGTTTTACATTTATTAGAAGGACCAGGTTTAACTTCTTTACAAAGCAATATTGCGTTGAAAAACATTCTTTTCTTCATTTTGGAAACGGTTTGAATGGGAATTGAAGTAAAACGATTCAGCTTTGTTGAGAAATATGCAAAGACAAAGTATGTATATCGAGTCATGAATGGTATTTTTCGGCAACAAAATTCCCTGCAATTGATGACAAAACAGAAAAACAAATTAGGGATCTCTCAGGGAGAACACATAAGTCATATTATTTATTACTTTTGATTTTGTATAATTCACACCGTAATATACATTTTCATTGTTTGTTTAATTTTCTACAACTTAATCCTGATATGAATGTATCACTAAATAAAGAAAAAAACATCAACTTAAAGGAAATTTTGTTCTCGTCGTCTTTTATTCTTTGAGAAAATCTATTAGATGAATGTAAAATGCATTAATTTGGGTTTGATTAACAGTACCCCAATCAATAACAATTATCGGAGATAATCCTGTGCAAATAGGTACCCAGGGTGACTAATTATGTATGCGTTAATGGTCTTCGATAATCGGATGGTTTATACCTATAGTGTCACTGATAAGCCTTATCTCTATACCTTAAAGGGTTAAGACATGTTGCAACATATATCACTAGATTTCATGTTGTGGGTACTCATTAGAATTGTTTTATTGATTCTTATAAGTACAGGCACTAGGGCTTTGACAAAAAAATGGGTAAATTAACTAATAGCAGTGAGAAAAACCATTTTAGAATAAAATCGCTTTATATTGTTTCTATTTGTTACTTTATTGCCTTCAAAATAATTGGTTTTTTAATAAAACATTAATTAAGGAACTGAAAAAAAAGCCAGTGTTAAATGGCAAATCACAGAGGTAGTTTGAAGATGGAAAATACTCATTTGACATGCAGGAAATAATGTTTACAATTGGTCAAGAAATAAAGCTGATAGCCTTTCTATTGGCTTACCAACATTTCTTTGTGTTAACGGAAGATTTATTTAATATTTAGCCCTTTCAATAAAACCCACATGAAGGTAGAAAATATTATGACAGCAAATTCAGTATACGTCCATGATTTTGCATAACTTTATGAAAAAGGGAACTCTAGTTGATGACAAATATTTTGTATTAGTAACATCTTGACAGAGTTGATAGCGAAATGATGAAAGTGAATGAACTTCAACTAAAAAAAATGTTCACCAGTAAAATCATTTAGGATTTATTAATTGAAATTAAAAGCTTTTTTACCTGATCAGTTTGTCTTCAATTCTTTTTACAATGTGGATAGTTTGACACTTTCTTGTAATTTGTGATGATTACAAACTTACAGGAATTCATCACTCACTTTTGCATGTTCAAAATCATGCATGAAATTCAAACATATGCAAAAATGTCATGGACTTTTCTACTTGTCATTGTCTATACTAAACTACTTGTTTGTATAAAGGAATGGGGGAGAGATAGACAATG
The DNA here is from genome assembly GCA_947846245.1 of Cerastoderma edule. Lineage (NCBI taxonomy): Eukaryota > Metazoa > Mollusca > Bivalvia > Cardiida > Cardiidae > Cerastoderma > Cerastoderma edule. The sequence goes on from OX401408.1 coordinate 20,324,155, forward strand.
ATGTTTTAAGAATCTTAATTCATGTAATGGATTTGATTTGCATGGTGTTTTAACACAATATCAACAGCAGCTTTCCTTGATCAACCAGTACTAGGCTATGGCTCTGAAGTGACTTGTCAAAGGTAACTCTCACGAAACCAGAGTTGTCGGTGGGGCTCGATTTCTTAGTCCGCCTCCCTAACCACTGGTTCATGCAGGACCCCCATGTAATGGAAGTGTCATTTTAGTGGCACAGGACTTTAACACTGCATTGGAAAGTGATAATTGATTTATCTCCCTTGTACTAGAGCGCGAGTTCTCGAAGCTTATCACGTTTGTCAGTGTACACAACTGTTAACGTCCAATAATTTAATTTGAATAGCACAAACCAAGACCAAAGTGTATTCTGACTTATACCCTTTACGTTATTTTGTGTGTGGTTCTAACCGATACCAACGATGGAAGACAATTATTATAAAAACTTCTTTTTGGGGGGGAAAGTTGAAACCATTGTGACAAAACCTATTGACGAAAAAAACATGTACTATTTATTAAGTCTTAAGTTACGTAGGCAAATTTACGGAAAGGGTTACTTGTACAATATACCTTATTTCGAATGATCGTGTAAATGATGCTTACGGAGCTAAACTACGGGCATCAATTGGTTGGAAATACTCTTCAATACGGCGGCATAGAAGTGACATGTATGCAATTTTTGTTTCCGGGTTTTTCAACAAAAAAAAGTCGAAATAACAAAAACTTAAGTTGTTATTTCGAGTTAGTAAGTCGAAATAACAAGATAACTTTGTCGTTATTTCGACTTACTAACTCGAAATAATGAGATATTGAAGTCGTTATTTCGAGTTAGTAAGTCAAAATAACAAGTTTGTTAAGTCGATATTTCGACTTACTAACTCGAAATAACGAGACAGTTAAGTCGTTATTTCAACTTACTTCGAAATAACGAGATAATAAAGTCGCATTTCGAGTAAGTCAAAATAACGAGATAGTTAAGTCATTATAAAAAGTTAGTTGACTAATCAGATGGTTTGTTGTATTCAGCGAATTTATGTGAAGTGACGTACAGTGTGACGCAATGTTAACCACATCTGGGTTTTTTTTTGCACGCAGGTACATTAAACTTTTATTTAAAGAGTGAGTGAATCTGATTGATCAACTTACTAGTACTAGTACTACTAATACTAGTAATAAAGACCTAACTATCTTGCTATTTCGAGTTAGTAGGTCGAAAGAACAACTTAATTATCTCGTTATTTCGATTTACTAACTCGAAATAACGACTTTATTATTACGTTACTTCGAGTTAGTAAGTCGAAATAACGACTTAACTATCTCATTATTTCGACTTAATAACTCGAAATAACAACATAGTTTTCTCGTTATTTCGAGTTAGTAAGTCAAATAATGACGAAGTTATCTCGATATTTCTCGTCGTTATTTCGACTTACTAACTCGAAATGACGGCTTAATTTTTCGTTATTTCGACTTTTTTTTTTAAAAATTGCATACATGTCATCTCTATGCCACCGTACTTCAAGGTTATCTCCAATAAAGAAATGTTTGAATGGTCTAACTCTTTAAAGCCTGGGGTCCTGGCCCGTGCGTATACCCTTGCAGTACCCATGGCTATGGTATTTTGTGATATTCCCAAGGTTTATGACCGAGTCTTATCTTTAAACCAAGCTGTCTTGGTTTACGAGGGCCTTTATCAAAATGGGTTGAAAGTTACCTTAACAACCGTCTGCAGTCAGTTTCTGTAAGAAGTACTCAGTCTGAGATTGTATTTAATAATGCAATATTCCTTCAAAATTCTGTTGTAGATCCTCCCTTCTTTTTAATGTATTTTATGGTGAGAATTTCACATTTATGATATGTCCCTCAAATAGTTTGCCTCTTCAATTGCAGATTTGGCGGGTATTCTTAATTTTGATTTAGCTATAATATCAGAATAGACAAACTAGTGGAAAGGATCATGATATGTAACCAAATCAAGACAGTAGCTATTTTTTTATACAGTATTCAAGTTGAGAGGGTAAAAGGGATAGAGGTTACGAAATAATAACAACCTTTGAATTCAATATTTAGTACATATAAAGAAAGATTTTCTGCATCCTCTCCGTAGAGTCCAGTCAAAATTAATTTTATCAAAAATATGGTTTGCAGAAATATCTGCTTGGAGATCACTTCAGTTATTTTAGTCGAGCATGAATAACCAAGAATCTCCGCTCATCAATGCTATAGTGCTTTCGGTAATTGAGCGAGGAATTGCAATTAAAACACGAAAAAAAGAGATAAAATTGGATCATTTTATTTAATTGGAAGGTCAAGCGAAAGAAACATAGTCTTGATTCGGAGAGTATCGTCAGATTTTAGCATTTACCGCCCTCATCATTACTTCTGTATAGTGTTTATTGCCGTATCAACAATCTTTCAGTTATGAAACGGTTTTCCTGGATCCACCAGTACTAGGTTATGGCTCTGAAGTGTCTTTTCAAAGGTCATTCCTACAAAACCAGAGATGTCGGTGGGTCTCGAAACCGGGGTACAGAGTTCTAAGTCGGACTCCTTCTAAGTCCACCACGGTTACCACTGGGCCTCACAGGACCCTTCGTCATTCCTAAAAGTTTAGGTTGAGATGCAGAAATATCGTAAAAATGATCTCTCCATTTCCCATTACTACAGATGGTCCAACATAATTGTTTGCACGATTCTACAAAATGAATACAAACATCATTAAAGAGTAAATTGGGATGAGGGAAAATTCTATATACATGTATACTCTTAATTGGGGACCAATGTCTGTGTTTCAAGTCAAACCATTAAAATCTTCCTAGCTGTCTAATCGTTTATCAAAGACTCGCAATTTCTTATCCTAGAATATGTACGCAAATATGCTGCTTTGTCAAGCTTTCTAACCCACTAAACCAGATAGCGAATGAAAAGAAGATCCACTAAATCAATTGACAGACTATTCAAATAGCATTATAATATGTTTTTTATCTCCCTCCCTCCCTTGAAAAAAAATTGGATTTGTTAAACAACAAGAGATGCCCATAAGACAGCTTGCTCCACTATTCAATAAATGTTTGAGAGGGTTAAAGGTCAGTGAACAATAATTTGTTTCTGAGAAATTGAGATGCATCCAAAACTTAAACAAAGATGTTCTGAATGTAATTACAGAAACTGGTATAATCTGCTTCATATCATTAGCAGAATTGTTTAACTTGGTCCATAATCTTACATCATAATATTTAGTAATCGCTTCCCTAAATTACATTTAGTTTTTGAGAAACAAACTTGTATATAAAACTTGATACAAAAATACAAAGAAACCCATTATTTGCTTAAAATTGAAAAGTTTCAATCTAATCACTGCTGTTGAAGTTGTTGAAAAAGAAACTTGCGTGTAAAAGAGTGTTTTATTACAAAAAATTACATACTTTACTAAAACTCAATACAAGAGTTATGGAACTTGGTCAAGGACCTGGCATTATGAAGTTTCAATCTGATCACTGCAGTTACTGTTACAAATTACATGTTGAAACCCAGGCCTTTTTTGCCTTCAATTGGGAAGAGGCCCAAGCCTGTTAGATTTAGGAAATTTTATCGCTGAAATTGCTTAATTGGGAAGCCTAAAAGCTGGTATGACTGAGTTTTTGGGAAAACTGCATGATTTTAAAGAAATTTGCAATTGGGAAGGTGCCTTTTATAGGAGTCTGTTATATAACACAAAACAGCCCTGAAACCCAAACGTGATTTTCTAAGTACAAAAAGGGCATTATTCTCCTAATTCACATCAACTCAAAACAACTTGGTTTGGAGACCTTAAATGATGACACTAAACACTTGTGTGAAGTATTAACCCTTTCCATAATAACTTAATGAGGTACAAATTGCATGTAAAAACTTAACCAAGGTTTGACGCCAATGCCGGGTAAGTAGTAAAACTCTCCTTTTCTTCTATTAGTCAAGCTAATTAAAAATCACCAAAGGCATGTATGTACAAATGGCACTATCTAATGTGAAAATATATGTTAAAGTGTCAAAAAGCAGTACATAATATATACACAATCACAAAAATGAATAACCAACACAAACAATTCCAACATATGTTCTAAAAACGTCTCCTTGTGGTTGCTGACCACACATGTTTTTCGTATCTTTAACCACACGTCCCAACAAGACATGTATTGAAAGGCACATGAAAGGATATGAGTGCAAATAAATTACTGAGAAAATGTATGTAGTTCATTTATCATGTTTATAAAAGTCATGAAAATGTACTGGGAGACCTTATTAAATAAAATTATTTTTTGCTTAAAATATTGTTGTCTCTAATTCAATCATGTTTATCAACAATCTGTTTGTTTACATTTTTAAAATAACGAATTATGTTTGGTCGTTTTAATGATTTGTGCATCACGTGACCAGGTCAGAGGTGAAGAATCAGGCAATGTGAAATATAAAACTGGCTAATCTGGGTTATTTCTCGATGGCGTTCATGTTTATATTGTGCTGATGGTTTTGTTTTGGTGATAACTATTTGAATCTAACCAAAAGTTTACAAAATAATAAAGTTTTGTTTGATATGGCATTAGTTTCCTTTCATGAGCCTTTAAGACAGCATGCTTGACCATTTCACAAAATGTTGGAATGGGATTTAGGGCATTGAACAGTTATTCATTTTCGAATCAAGGTTACACACAAAACTTAAACAAAGATTTTCTAAATACATGAAGGGGAACTATTTGCTTCAAATCAAAACCAGAGTCATGGTACATGGTCTGTGTCCTTACATTATGAGCCCCACAACATGAGTGAAGCTTCATTCTACACCCTTGTGTTAAACAACGATCCTATGAAGCAGCCAACCTGCCATAAACAACCAATTACCCAGTTTCATATGCTGGCTTCTTAATACAAGTTTGACTGTATTTCCTACATAAATTAATGACAACTTGCATACATAACTTTAACCAAGACTCTTCTAAGAACAACATGCACAACATGAAATATCTTTGAACTTGCTTAAGGTACAAAGAACTTAATATCCGTAATTTGCTTAAAATCTAACCCATATTCTAGGGATTTTATCAGTGGACATATACAGGGATGTCTCGTTAATCCGAACACGTCCATTCTCAATAAAATGTCCGGATGACCGAATCATCCAGACTAATGAAGCAGAGTATGTTCTTATACACATTAAAACATAAACAGTCTGTATGCACGTGTATACTTATAAAACTTAAGTAAACGCCAAATTGTCGACCGTCCCAAATTGAAAGAGTTTGAAGACGACATTTCGACGATACAAAAATACAAAGAAACCCATTATTTGCTTAAATTGAAAAGTTTCAATATAATCACTGTAAGTTGTTGATATAGAAACTTGCGTGTAAAAGAGTGTTTTATTACAAAAAATTACATACTTTACTAAAAATCAATACAAGAATTGTGGAACTTGGTCAAGGACCTGGCATTATGAAGTTTCAATCTGATCACTGCAGTTACTGTTACAACTTACATGTTAAAACCCAGGGCTTTTTTGCCTTCAATTGGGAAGAGGCCCAAGCCTGTTAGATTTGGGAAATTTTATCGCTGAAATTGCTTAATTGGGAAGCCTAAAAGCTGGTATGACTGAGCTTTTGGGAAAACTGCATGATTTTAAAGAAATTTTCAATTGGGAAGGTGCCTTTTATAGGAGTCTGTTATATAACGCAAAAAAGCCCTGAAACCCAAACGTGATTTTCTAAGTACAAAAAGGGCATTATTCTCCTAATTTACATCAACTCAAAACAACTTGGTTTGGAGACCTTAAATGATGACACTAAACACTTGTGTGAAGTATCAACCCTTTCCATAATAACTTAATGAGGTACAAATTGCATGTAAAAACTTAACCAAGGTGTGACGCCAATACCGGGTAAGTAGTAAAACTCTCCTTTTCTTCTATTAGTCAAGCTAATTAAAATCACCAAACGCATGTATATGGCACTATCTAATGTGAAAATATATGTAAAAGTGTCAAAAATCAGTACATAATATATACACAATCACAAAAATGAATAACCAACACAAACAATTCCAACATATGTTCTAAAAACGTCTCCTTGTGGTTGCTGACCACACATGTTTTTCGTATCTTTAACCACACGTCCCAACAAGACATGTATTGAAAGGCACATGAAAGGATATGAGTACAAATAAATTACTGAAAAAATGTATGTAGTTCATTAATTATGTTTATAAAAGTCATGAAAATGTATTAATGAATGCTGGGAGGCCTTATTAAATAAAATTATTTTGTGCTTGAAATATTGTTGTCTCTAATTCAATCATGTTTATCAACAATCTGTTTCTTTACATTTTTAAAATAACAAATTATGTGTGGGCGGTTTAATAATTTGTGTATCACGTGACCAGGTCAGAGGTGAAGAATCAGGCAATGTGAAATATAAAACTGGCTAATCTGGGTTATTTCTCGATGGCGTTGATGTTTATGTTGTGCTGATGGTATTGTTTTGGTGATAACTATTTGAATCTAACCAAAAGTTTACAAAATAATAAGGTTTAGTTTGATATGGCATTAGTCTCCTTTCATGAGCCTTTAAGATAGCATGCTTGACCATTTGACAAAATGTTGGAATGGGATTTAGGGCATTGAACAGTTATTCATTTTCGAATCAAGGTTACACACAAAACTTAAACAAAGATTTTCTAAATACAAGAAGGGGAAATATTTGCTTCAAATCAAAACCAGAGTCATGGTACATGGTCTGTGTCCTTACATTATGAGCCCCACAACATGAGTGAAGCTTCATTCTACAGTTCCGCTTGTGTTAAACAACCATCCTATGAAGCAGCCAACCTGCCATAAACAACCAATTACCCAGTTTCATATGATGGCTTCTTAATACAAGTTTGACTGTATTTCCTACATAATTTAATGAGATAACAACTTGCATACATAACTTTAACCAAGACTCTTCAAAGAACAACACGCAAAACATGAAATATCTTTGAACTTGCTTAAGGTACAAAGAACTTAATATCCGTAATTTGCTTAAAATCTAACCCATATTCTAGGGATTTTATCAGTGGACATATACAGGGATGTCTCGTTAATTCAAACACGTCCGTTCTCAACAAAATGTCCGGATGACCGAATCATCCAGACTAGTGAAGCAGAGCATGTTCTTATATACATTAAAACATAAACAGTCTGTATGCACCTGTATACTTATAACCCTTTAGCAAACGCCAAATTGTCAACCGTCCCAAATTGAAAGAGTTTGAAGAAGACATTTCAAAACGTGATGAAATTCGAAAATAATCTTCTGATATGGCAGAAAACAATATGGGAAAAGGAGAAATTGCTCGTCACGAGCAATTTCTCCTTTACCCACAATGTTTTCAAAAGTCGTCTGCAACAAACTGGTCAAATAATTCCGTTCCCTTACAATTTCGTTCGGATTGCGAGACATCCGGATAATCGGGGTCCGGATTTGTATTATCATCCCAAATGTAAAGTCTCAATCTGATCATGTATTTGTTGTTGGGAAGAAACTTACTTGCATGTAAAAAACTTGATCAAGATTTCCTAAGTACAATAAAGCAAAGTTCACTTAAAATCAAAACAAAAAATGCATTGGAACTTGGTCATTATGGCCCCCAAACACTTGTCCCATGTTTCAATCGATTTCCTATGGTAGGTGTTAACATACAAACTTGTATGTAAAAATTTAACCAAGATTTCTTTCATACAAAAGGGGGTATTATTTGCTTAAAATCATAGCAACAGTTATGGAACTTGGTCATAGACATACACAATGCTACAGAAGGTATCAACTCATTCCATACAGTAGTAAATGAGATACAAACTTGCATATGAAAACTTAACCAATGTGTGATGGCGAGGCCCAGGGTACTGTTTTACTAAACAGTTTACGCTTAAGATATGCGTAAGTCTAAAACAACAATTCATTTTAGTTCAATATTGGGCGAAGCAATATTGCAAAGTAACACTTCATTGGAAGCGTCTCTCCCAGACGCTTCCAATGACGTGTCACATTGCAATATTGTCCTTTCATTGAAGATACTATCAATGTTTATTAGTTTTGGCTTACGCAAATATTTGCCGTAAGTTGTTTAGTAAAACGGTACCCAGGTGTGGAGTATAGGTTTCCTTATTTTTCGAATAGTTGAACTAATGAAGAACTCCATAGATGCATACTTTAGTCTCACGCCCTACCACCAAATATAATAAATACATAACAAACTTCCACCAATTTGTAGGTTAATCATAACATTTCTTATTGACAGCTTACATAGATGGAACCGGGAACCACCAAAACAGAGGCCGATGCTCTACCACTACCAGTGCACTAACTCTACCCTAAACATATTGTAGGGCTTAATACTCGGTATTGTTTACAAAAAAGCTTTACCATAATCTCATATACCAACTCAATATACCAACATATACCACCTCAATACACCAACATGTACTAACTCAATATACCAACATGTACTACCTCAATATACCAACATGTACCACCTCAATATACCAACATGTACCACCTCAATATACCAACATGTACCACCTCAATATACCAACATGTACCAACTCAATATACCAACACGTTCCAACTCAATATACCAACACGTACCAACTCAATATACCAACACATACCAACTCAATATACCAACTCAATATACTAACATGTATTGACTCAATATACCAACATGTACTACCTCAATATACCAACATGTACCACCTCAATATACCAACATGTACCACCTCAATATACCAACATGTACCACCTCAATATACCAACATGTACCAACTCAATATACCAACACGTTCCAACTCAATATACCAACACGTACCAACTCAATATACCAACATGTACCAACTCAATATACCAACACGTACCAACTCAATAAACCAACATGTACCACCTCAATATACCAACACATACCAACTCAATATACCAACTCAATATACTAACATGTATTGACTCAATATACCAACATGTACCAACTCAATAAACCAACATGTACCACCTCAATATACCAACATGTACCAACTCAATATACCAACATATACCGTCTCAATATACCAAAATGTACCAACTCAATATACCAACATGTACCGACTCAATATACCAACATATACCAACTCAATATACCAACATGTACCGACTCAATATACCAAAATGTACCAACTCAATATACCAACATGTACCAACTCAATATACCAGCATTTACCACCTCAATATACCAAAATATACCACCTCAATATACCAACATGTACCACCTCAATATACCAACATGTAACAACTCAATAAACCAACATGTACCAACTCAATATACCAACATGTACCAACTCAATATACCAACATGTACCAACTAAATATACCAACATATACCACCTCATTATACCAACATGTACCAACTCAATATACCAACATATACCACCTCAATATACCAACATGTACCAACTCAACATACCAACATGTAACAACTTAATAAACCAACATGTACCACCTCAATATACCAACATGGACCAACTCAATATACCAACATGAACCAACTCAATAAACCAACATATACCACCTCAATATACCAACATGTACCACCTCAATATACAAGCATTTACCACCTCAATATACCAACATGTACCAACTCAATAATATACCAACATGTACCAACTCAACATACCAACACGTACCACCTCAATATACCAACACGTACCAACTCAATATACCAACATGTACCAACTCAATATATCAACATGTACCAACTCAATATACCAACATGTACCAACTCAATAAACCAACATGTACCAACTCAATATACATGTACCAACATGTACCACCTCAATATACCAACATATACAACCTAAATATACCAACATGTACCAACTCAATAATATACCAACATGTACCAACTCAACATACCAACACGTACCAACTCAATACACCAACACGTACCAACTCAATATACCAACATGTACCAACTCAATATACCAACATGTACCGACTCAATATACCAACATGTACCAACTCAATATACCAACATGTGCCAACTCAATATACCAACATGTACCACCTAAATATACCAACATATACCACCTTAATATACCAACTCAATATATTTATATGTACTAACTAAATATACTAATATATATATGAACTGTAGATATGACTAGATTACAAGTTGCAATCATCATCATCATTCTATCTCACAGAAGAATTACCAAGTATGTCCTAATAAATTATTTGAGTTTTTCAAGTGGATTTTCATTCTTCAAACACTTTCCCCATAGTTCCAGTGTGATTACAAACAGAACAGATTTAGGTATTAGTAAAAGCAGACCTTTATTGTTCTATATCGCTCCTTTATCACTACCAGGAGTTCATATAAAACAAATTACCAAAGAGCACACAAAATATATGAAAAAGTAAAGACGGAAAATCACACTTTTCGTGATCGACAAAGAAGTGGTATGAGAGTTGTTGCAATACTGGTGTTATATCACTGCAAATCAAAAAGTTGAATCCATCTAAAACTGATGATCCCTTGAGCAGCAGAATTATGATGAACCTGAAAGCACACACTGTGTTTAAATGAGCTGAAGATGGAACTGCCTGTTAAAATATATTCACTGTTCCCCAGCACACACTCCCTAACATAAACGACAAATCTGCACATGTATCCTTATATAGACTATCAATGCATCATGTTTAACTGTATTTCTCTATGGTATGTCTGACTCGCTCTCTATCCTTATTCCATGTCTTGTTCTGGTTCTTCTTCATTTTCAAATTCTGCCTCACTGAACCCACCTTCCCCAGATAGGCCTCTGTCCGCTGATGCTCCACCATGGCGCTTGTAAAAAGTTTCTTCAGGTCTCTTTTCGTCGCTATCCGCCCTTTCTCTGATATACTCAAACATTCCGTTGGACTGTAACTCTTGGTCTTTCATTTTCGTACTATCATACAGGCTTTCATTCTTCAACTCCTCTTGTTCACCATACAGTTTTCTTAAAGCTTCTCTAAGGTGGAGAATTGAAGCATCTTGGTCTATCTTTCTCCAGTATAAAAGTACAGCAAGTACTCTCATGTCATCAAGTGAATATTGGTCTTCAAATTGCTCTATTTGTGGGTAGATGTCCTCTTTAAGGAGACATTTTGCAAGTTTTTTATACTTTCCGCTGACAAAATGTGTCACCTTAAGAAGGTTTTGCTCTGATAAGGGTTCTTCATCTGCATTTGATTGGGCATCTGGGCAAGGCTGGCCATCTGAGGAAGTAGTCATCTGATTCCCAAGAGTCGTTTTTGAATCAAACCATGCAACGACCGTTTCCCTGTCAAATGACTTTTTCAAGAACTTTCCATCTTTATAATGTATCCCTAGAACATTCATGATGGCCCTTTTCATGACACCAACAGTTGGTTTTGTTGCTGTTTTGCTCCATTTTTCAAGCATGTTCTTGATACGTGTTTTCACATCTCTCTCTTGATCCTGAATGTGTTCAATGCATGTAAATGACAACCCGAGTGCAATCCCAAGTGCTACATACACTCTACCGATGCAACTGGACAGCTCTGCAAAGTCCTCATACGTCATTTTGACGTTCTCATCATTGTTAATGTTCATCCATTTAAGAAGGGCTCCTCTAAAAGCAAACAAGTCTTTCTCATTTAGCTCTTTGTTCTCGCTAAAGAACCACTTTGATAATGCTGCATCTCTGCTCATTGGGTGTCCATTACCACAGGCTGCTTCGCGTTCCCCCCTGAATGTTTCCACCGAAATCATGCACCTTGTGTCACCTATTGGATCATTTTCACAATCAAGGCACTTTATATACTTTTCATACTGATCTGTTTCATTCATTCTAACATATGCAATATGATTGCGGTGAATGCTACAGATTCGTTGAATCAAGCTTTCAATTTTCGTTCTAACCTCAATACAGATTTTGCCATCCAATTGTTTTTCTTTATCCGAAGAACGTAGAAATATTTGCATGTAAATAATGTGATCCTTCCACCACAGTTTGAGCCATGGTGTTTTGTCATCATTCATCCAAAACACACCCATCCCATTAAACACCATACGTTTCTTGGCCTCTAGTTTTTCTTCAGGTTTGTATTCTCTGATTTCCCATAGCCTAATGCAAGTGGCCACCAAACGGTGACAAACGAAGGCTGGCAGAAAATCATTCTTGAATACCAGACATAAGACTGGTGTTGATTTATCATCTAGTGTAGGTCTCAAGATATCCTTAGGTGGTAGCTGTGACAGCAAACATGGAACAATATAAAAATCCTCCTCTTTCTTATCAGAAGGTTTGCTGCATTCGTCCCCACTGGAAAATCTGTTCTCTTGCTCTGTATATCGGACAGGCTTGACAATAACGTCAAGATATTCCATATACCTTTTGATAGCATCTTTCTGGTAATTTCTAAATTTCGGATTTTGATTGATAAGCTCAGCAATCAGTTTGTCACTAAGAATGGCATTCTGCTCATAGTTGCCCCACTCCTTTATCAGAGAAGGTGCCGTATCTCGTGCATGTGCAACAAAGAGCTTGAAAACATCCAAAATCCATTGCGGCTCAAGAATTACCTTTTTATCAAGCCCATCTTCGTCATAATATAGGACATTTCCAAGTGCATGATGAAACTTCAGAAAAAGTTTCAGCTGACTAATGTCCCCCAATGGATACTCTGTTTCCTTGTCGATTTTCTCGAGCTCCTCTAATTCCAAGATTGCATTGTCTTCATCAGAACCGTCTGTATCAGTCTGGAACAGGTTTCCTTTCCGAAGCTCTATTGACCTTTCAAGCGGCATCCATTTGATAGGCACAGACTCATTCCAGAACACTTGGTTTTTTGCTATGTTTGTCAGCTCAAATTTAAGAGCATCGAAAATCTCATCTTGGTCATCCTTACTCACAAAGAACTTCTTGTTATGAACAAGGCGGCGAACCTCTGAATTTTGGATTGAGGTAAGGGCTTCATTGAAGTACTTTTCCTTATACCTCTCTTTATCTGTAACACCCAATTTATCTTTGAATGTTCCGACAAGCACTATTGAGGGCCTGTATGGATTGGAACTGTCTTTCATAGATGAGGTATAGGTATATATACTATTCATCCAGAACTTGAATGCATCAAGACATGTGAAGCCTTGTGGCATTGATGTCGCTCTATTCTCCGAGTCACCTGCACACCATTTATCTTCAGGGACAGGGTCTTCTAACTTCTTACTGATATCTAAAACAAGTAGATATATAGCTCTTGAACTCAGAAAGAAATGGTGTGTAGAATAATAGATGGACTGCCCAGCAAAGTCCCAAATTGAAACAGTTGTTACACGTTTTTCTGGTTTTACATGCTTATTTACAACCATTGCATCTTTCAAACCTTCTGCAAACTTCTTGTGTTGATCTTTCTTTAAAGTTTTACTGATTCTCTCATCAGCTTTTGGCTCAGGCAAAGGTGTTTCTTCATGTCGCTTATTAAATATTTCACCTTCTTTGGGGCGTAAGTTTGTGTCTTCCTCTAATGGACCAGTTTGTCTGTAAGGTACATCAATTATTCTATTTTGTAGCTTTTTGAAATCCATTGTAAACTGTTTTGGCTTCTTTTTTGCTTTGGGCTGCTTTTCTACCTGTTTTTCTACCTGTTTTTCTCTTATGAAATCCATGATACGATTTACATAATCCACATCCTCTTTTTTCTTCTTTATATCCGTCACTCTCCATTCACCACTATCGCCCACTTCACATGCATTTACGGATATGTCGATCCCTATTGTGCTTTTAACCATGGTTACATCTTTTTTACACATCCGTCTTATGATTGTTGTCTTACCTACTCCAAACATTCCTACCACCATCAGTCTAATGTGTCGAACATTCTCTTCTCCAAACTCAAGAGCATCTTGATAATTCTTCAATGTTTCCGGGTCTAACTCACCGAAATCTGCGTACATAGAGAGGTTATATTTTCCAGCAACTTTGTTCCACACAGATGCCCAAAGTTTCTCATCTTGATGCATTTTAATCAATGACCACACAGCCTGTTTCATCAAATCAACAGATATGCCCCTTTTGAACATTGTCAACTTTGTAAAGTCTTCTAGAACACTTTTCAATTGAGTCTCATCAATTTGACCACTATCATTTTTGGCTCTCTTGATAATACTCACAAAGTTGCCAAGGCCATCTTCTTTTAGGTTTTCGGACACCTGATCCATGAGTTTGACAATACTATAAGTAAGCTCGGGGTCATCTCTGTCCTCAGTTTCGCCTGACATGAAGACTCCTGCTTTTTCTGTTTCCATGGCAGACATGTCAACTGAAAACAAATTTATCTGTTATTATTTCAGATTCAAAGATATTCATATTTGTCAATGTTAGGCTGATAAACATGTTATGGGAGAGTAACCTTATTGGGATTTTTTCATAATTTTGGGAAAAGGCTTAGGTCTGCTTATTTTTGGGAAATTGTATCAATAAAATACGCTGAACTGGAAGATCAAATATCTGGTGTGACTTTGAACCTTCTGGGAAAACTGCATGTTTCTAAAGAAATTTCCAATTGGGAAGGTGCTTTGCATGGCCCATGATATATAATGCAAAAACGCCCGCCTTTGTGGTCAACAAGAGTCTTATTACATTGGAGAGTATTTAAGACAGCCATCGACCAAATATCACGGCAGGGTTTGCCACATGAATTGTGAAAATGAGAGTTTCTATAACGTGAGGATGGTGGCAGTCTAAAAACATTTGATGACAAGTCTTAAGAGATGAAATGCAATTTGTGGATGATGACAAGTCTTATTCACAAGACAAAATGCAATATATGGTTAATGACAAGTCTTATTCACAAGACAAAATGCAATTTGTTGTTAATGACAAGTCTTATTCACAAGACAAAATGCAATATATGGTTAATGACAAGTCTTATTCACAAGACAAAATGCAATTTATGGTTGATAACAAGTCTTATTTACAAGACAAAATGCAATTTGTTGTTAATGACAAGTCTTATTCACAAGACAAAATGCAATATATGGTTAATGACAAGTCTTATTCACAAGACAAAATGCAATTTATGGTTGATAACAAGTCTTATTTACAAGATAAAATGTAATTTGTAGATGATGACAAGTCTTATCTACAAGACAAAATGCAAAATATATGGTTGATGACAAGTCTTATTTACAAGACAAAATGTAATTTGTGGTTGATGACAAGTCTTATTTACAAGACAAAATGTAATTTGGGGTTGATGGTAAGTCTTATTCAAAAGACAAAATAAACTATATGGTTGATGACACGTCTCATTTACAAGATAAAATGTAATTTGTCGTTGATGATACATCTTATTTACAAGACAAAATGCAATTTTGGGTTGATGACAAGACTTATTGACAAGACAAAATGCAATATATGGTTGATGATGAGTCTTATTTACGGGACAAAAAGCAATTTATTGTTGATGACAAAACTGTTTTACAAGACAAAATGCAATTTGTGGTTGATAACGAGTCTTATTTACAAGACAAACTGCAATTTGTGGTTGATGGCAAGTCTTATTTACCAAAATGCAATTTATGGTTGATGACAAGTCTTAACTACAAGACAAAATGCAATTTGTGGTTGATGACAAGTCTTATTTACGAGATAAAATGCAATTTTGGGTTGATGACAAGTCTTATTTAAAAGCGAAATTAAGTTTGTGGTTTATGACAAGTCTTAACTACAAGACAAAATGTAATTTATGGTTGATGACAAACCTTATTTACAAGACAAAATGTAATTTGTGGTTGATGACAAGTCTTATTTACAAGATAAAATGCAATTCTTTGTTGATGACAAGTCTTATTTAAAGGCAAAATGGAATTTGTGGTTGATAACAAGTCTTATTTAAAGGCGAAATTAAGTTTGTGGTTGATGACAAGTCTTAACTACAAGACAAAATGCAATTTGTGGTTGATGACAAGTCTTATTTACAAGGCAAACCTAAGTTTGTTGTTGATGACAAAACTGTTTTACAAGACAAAATGTTGTCCCATTGATTTGGGCATTGGTTCCCTTCCCTTTCTTCGAAAAAAAAGACAAGAGGGCCATGATGGCCCTAACACCGCTCACCTGGGATTACAACGTATTTTAAGAATAGTTAGAAGCATTGTTTTAAACTTTTACACAGAGTTTCTTGTGCTGATATGCATTGAACTTTTTCAACACTTATTTTATAAGTTTGACACTGTATGCTTGATGTGGGACATTAATATGGCACATAATTCTTACAATGTGGAAACTGAATATTTTACTTTTACAGATTGTATGTACCAAGATCAGCCTATAATTTTGTCAATATGGACATGGCAGCCATCTTGGTCACATGACTAATTTTGTTTTGACAAATCTTTCTCCCTTCCAATTAGGGATGCCCAGCATGACATCCAATAGAAATTGGCCCACATGCTAAGGAAGAAAATATGTTTATTAAGTTATACATTTTAAATAATCTTTCAAAATGAACGGAAATCATTTCATGTTTTTTTTTGCAGACAACGTTATATACATGTGTCGTAAACCTCGCCTCGGGTAGCGAAGTTTACCGGGTTCGGGCACTTGATCAAAATTGTCTAACTTGGGTTAAACAAAAAGTTAGTCAGGATCACACCACTAGCTTTTAAACTAAATGATAAGCAAAATTATAAAACTTTAGACAAAGACTGGAATTTTATTGAATTTAGTTTAAATTTTAAAAAAAACTTGATGTGTTAAACGATAGGTATTTTCTTGCGAAATATAAAGGAAAGTTTTTTATGCTTTAAAACCATGAGTGTATTCGGAATGAATATGAGGGCGGACGATCGGGAAGTTGAACTCCCGATAGAGGCATATTTTGCATTGTCTAGTATCTATGGGCAAAATAATATATCCTAGCTCTGTTCTTGAAGATTATAAAGAAGGCTGAATATAACAGAAACATGTTAAAACGACTTTTTACTTAAAAACAGAATTATCGCTTGAACGCAATATAGCTTGATCATGTTTTTTTATTTTGTCTTTTTGCTGGACTTAAAATTAAGATTGAGTAAATAAGATGCCACTTAAGGCGAACGTTTGATTATGCTCTGCTATTATAGAGGCATAATATGGAGATATAGTGTACTATGTCATGATTATTGTTATATAATATTTTAAAGTTATGTTTGTTTGAAATTCCTTAAACACTGTATGATGTTGTTTAATTGTGTAAAATTTGTTTGACTTAGTATTGAGCTTTATTGAATTAAGTATCACTTGAGGCGAACTATTGGAGTTCCGCACTATTATAACAGAGGCATACTATGTATGTATGTGTGAGGTTTGCATTATCGTTATAAACATAACGCTTTTAAAAGTGCCTTTAGATACAAAACTTTGATTTACATTCGTTAGATAATCATGTCCTAGGACAACAAACTGTTTTATTTGTCTGACTTCAAAGTATGAAAAAATAACATTTACGGCGAACCATTTGTTTTATGGCCAATTAGATGGTTTTAGCATTATTAAGACAAAACATATTTGAGGCGAGCATATTATTCTAATTTCTTTCGTACGAAAGAATTATTTCGTTCTAACGTATCGTCATGTTAATTGCAAATGAAATTGTGAGTAAAGCAATAACACTTTAGGCGAACAAATGGTTGGTTTAGATTACAGTTTAGACATCACTTAAGGCGAACAAATGGTTTGTATAGATTACAGTAGATATCACTTAAGGCGACCGTTTTAACTTTTGATACATTGTAAAGCATACATTCTCTTGGTAGATGAACTGTTTTGTTTTTAGATAGGACTTTTCCTTATTAAAGAGAATGTTTCAAAATCATGAGTTTATTTTGATGATTCATGATGAATTCCCGTTTTTAGCATATTTCACCAGCGCATCACTATTATCACGACACATTATGCCTCTTTAATAGCAGATTCGAAATCTGATTGTTCGCCTTAAGTGATACTTAATTCGGTAAATTCCATGACCAAAAAGAAAACATATGAAGGATTAATGTTGAGTGAAGAACTTATAATTCTATTCAGATTTTTTGTATGAAACAGTATTTTGACTTATTTTACAATTATTTTGACAATTTGTTGATAGGAAATGACTCTTTCCGTTTAAACAATTAATGGTTTTTATCACGTTTATATTGTATCCAACCATATAGGATTAACCCGATCATGGATGTGTTGTAGAAACATTTCTAAGCAACAGTTTCAATTCCATGCCACATCAAGATATGTTAAAGTTCTCATGATTATAGCAACACAAAATAAACATAGATATGCATAAAATGCCTTTCTCATAGCAAAACAAAGAAACAATCGTGTTAATTGTAATGCTTTGGTTTCATGATCAGTTTGCAATAAACCAATAAAGGAATTATGGGCTTCGGTCTCATGACTTAAAAGCACTTTATATTCAATTATCATGAAAAATGTGAAAACGGATTTCCCTTTTTTATGTATAAAGCAATAAAAGTTCATTTCTTTTCCTCAGGTGTGTTTTTAGTTCATGCTCTAATATCCTCACCTAATATCAAATCAGTGGCATCAGGCTGCGATCATTATAAATGCCTTACTTGTAATTCTTAACAGATTTAAGCTTTTGAAGCATTATTTTCATATTAAATACTGCAACCTTAAAGCACTATATGCTATATTCGACATTTGGGTATGGTTACACCTTACACATTTAAAATACAAATTTAAACTAAAAAAGGTTATGGCAAAACAATTGTTGTATGAAAACCGTCTGTCGCAGTGCGTCTAAATGAGGTCTCATTGAGATTTTAAATCATGCGTATGGACAAACATATCGCTTCATTTCACTGTACAATAGCATTTGAGATAACTTTGTTGTAGGTACACATAAACCCAGCGTAGTATATCATAGTGCATTTCTAGCCGATAGTCTTAAGGCCAAGTAAAGACAAAAGAGAGACCAAAAACCGGTGACAGTCTTGTTTACATTACGCGATCTGGGCGTGTGCGAAAAATTTGACTGCCTCGTGAATTTCACTTACGGAAATTCGATAAATATTAATGATGAAAGATTCGGGAGCCATTTATTCAGTTTAACATACATTATCTTGTAAATTACCTCACACATACCTCAACTGACATCAATTATTTTTTCATATTCAAATTCAAAAGTTTATTGTATGATAAGGCCACCGACCCATACACAAAAATGAAACATAAATACAATACATTTTATACAGATATACATGTGTAAGAGGCTAAAATAATATAAAAGATCTAAAGGCATTGTTTTCCTTACATCTTTTGTTCTTTCATATAGATTTCTCTTTTTTTAAACGCATAAAATAAAAACATTGCTAGGTTACGGATAACAGTATCATTTTTAGATGCCATGATATTATAAAAAGACATATCATTTGGGATAATCAGATATTTTTTGTCAATATATTTTTGGCGCAACTCTTCGTACAAAGGACAATGGAGTAGGAAATGTACCTCATTTTCGATAAAACATTCACAAAAAACACAAAACCGGTTTTCCTTAGGTATATCATAATGCCTACCCTTTTCAATCATGAGGGAGTGGGAGCCATTTCTGAATTTTGCAAGGCAAGTTCTAAATTTACTTATATCGATAATGCTTAAGTATTTCTCCTGTACAAAAGAGTGTTTGTAATCATAATATCTAGATAATTTGGAATTTTCAAAACAACCCATTCTCCACTCTTGTTGATATTGGTCTTTGAGCCGCTGTGTATATTCAAAAATAAAAATGTTGTCATTCAAGACGTATTGGTTTTCCCAAACATTTCCAAAACCGTTTCTATATAAATTTTTTCGAGCACATGTTACCCAATTGGTGTATCCCAGATTATCATAGTGTAATAACATATCATAAGAAAGCTTGACAAGTCTTTGTTGTGGTAATCTAAGAATACGTAGCCAATATTTAATTACCCGTTCGAAGCATTTATTTGGATAGGATATCTGCCTGTATTACCTAAAACGGGTAGATTACATGCCTCAATACCTACATTTTATAAGCGTTTACATGCTAATAGTTGAACCTGCTCAATACAGTTCATTTGGTAGAGACCCCAAAGTTCAGACCCATACAGCATAATTGGACTTATCTTTGCGTCAAATACTTTAAAAAATGTACTTATTGGAATAATTGGCAGACTATTAAAAGAATTGAGGATATACAATAATACCCTTTTGGCTTTGACTGCCGAACTTTCTGCCATTTTATATAATGACAACCTATTAGTAAAATTGACACCTACATATGAGAAACTCGAAACAACCTCAAGCTTCTTCCCATTGTAAGACCATTGATCCTTTTTAGAAAGATGGCCCCTTTTTTTAAAGACTACTACTTTTGTCTTTGATATATTGACCCTCAACTTATAGACATTACAAAACGAAAAGCATAGCTTTACAAATATATTGCTTTTAGCGTACTCTATAAAAAGTTGCCCATTGTAGACCAGTTCTCTTTAAAGAGACTCTCTCAGAGATCCAGATTTTAACTTTTTACAATAAATTGTCTTCTACGGTAAAAAGCAACAACACATATTTCTAAACTAACTAGATATTTGACAGCTTCCCAACCCTTATCATAACTATACAAAGAAGATCTTCGACATTAAAATCACAGATATCTAAGACCGTTTAAACGGGTTTATATTGTAAACAACGATCTTAACTTAGAACAAGAAACGGTATTTTTAGATTCCGTTGTCACGTAGATGGGTAGAGTCCTTACGAGATGGCATGTGGCCAATTGTCTTGACCAAGATTAACAAGAAATTGTGAGAAAAGAAGAGAACATATTAAATAAAACCTTTTTTATTGTAAGTGTATTAATTCCCCTAAAAAAATATGAAAGTAGATGTGTTTGTCTGTCTGCGTGTGATGAGCATTATAGCAGACCTTTATGTTCAGTCTATAAATCTGTTGAAAGTACCCGAATTATTTGGTAAGTTTGACAGAATGTGTAGATTAAAATAGAGCTCGTTTTCCTACAACTAGTTCATGCACATACGAATTCGTCCTAACTCAATGATTCTATGCCAGAATCATTCTTTTTCAATCGTCCGTATATATCAGAACACGCGTCCTTGCGTGGTCGGGAAGCACCAATATGGTAATTTTTACAAAGTCTGGGTAAGCATTCAGTGAGAAGTGGGTAAGATTTTAACTTACAACTTTTTCATTGCAGGGTCTAATTCAATATAGATAAGAGAAATGTCTTATTGTCTTGTTGTAGTCGTGTGTCCGTTTGTATGAGGCATTATTCTTGACCCCGTTTTTCCCGCCTTAAAGTCTTAAAAAGGCGGGAAAAGTGTGGTATTTGATGTATGTTCGGCCCCCTCTGTGGACAGTTATTATGCGTCTTTTCCTTAAACGTTTAAGTATTCTGTTAGGAGAACTACAGCAGAAGACGATAATATGTGATATATTACCATATATCTGTTGGTCTGGTCGTACGAGAGAGTGTCCGTGACGATGGTTTTGGAAAACTGTAAATGGATTGAAGGTGGTCGTACGGACAGACGTACGGACAATGAACAAGGTCTGATAATAATTTCAAAATACCCTTTCGTAATTCTCAAGATGTTGCACTAACGTTGTAGTCTAGTCTGTTAACGCAACATTTTACCGAGATGTTTTTCTTCCGGACTAAAGCAACAAATTTTGCACACAGTAACTTGACAACATCCTCATCAATTTGCACCAACTCAATTTGCACCAACTGTGGTTCGGTTTTTAACGCATTATCAAAATTCGGATAGATGTACTGTCCGAATACCTTTCCTTTGATACTTAAGGTTTTATGACGTGTGCTAAAATTACATGACGTAATAAGTTTTCAGTGCAATTTACGCTACCATTTCGTACGAGGGCCGTTTAATAAGTTCTTTGACCAAGATATATTCATATTTCCGATTCAAACGAGGTTTCTAAAGTATTTAAAGGCATATTCTTCAAGGCGCCGTCGACTTTAGCAATAGCAGTTTAAAAGAAGAGAATCCTCATATGTTGTCATGTTAGGTGGCTTGCATATTGAGATAGCTTGTTGGCGAATGGTGGGAGATCTACTTGAAGATTCGGGGTGGACAGGTATTTTAACCGAGGCCGATATAGCTTCCTCGGGAACAGCTGACTCTTTCATTCACGCCTCGCATGTAACAAAAACAAGACACGCTCATCAAGTAACGGCTTTGTCACTTTCTAAGTTACAAAAGGAGGCATTTGAAACACATCAAGGAGTTTTTGATGAAGATGCATTTTCCTCCTGGAAATCTGATATGGCCAGAAAGGTGCCCATGTTCAAGTTTTGGAATCTCATTTTGGATTTGGAACTTTTGGTATTGACTTTTGTGAGGTCGCACCGTGAAAGAAACTTCAATTTGTATATCGAAACTATGGAAAAGTTAGCCCCAATGTTCTTCGCACTAGACCATACAAATTACGCCCGTTGGTTGCCTGTACACATTAGGGATATGAAAGCTTTACCTAATGAAATTGTAGACATCTTTCAATCATGTTGGGTCTTCCAAAAGACCAACAAAAGATTCTCTTCTATTCCCCTAGATCAAGCACATGAACAAAATAATAAAATCATTAAAGATGTTGGTGGTGCAATTGGTCTTACTGAAAAACCAAGTGCATTGAAGAAGTGGATGGTGTCGGGTCCCGAACAAGCTAGACTTTTAAATGAGTTTGAGAGCACTTTTATAAACAAGAACCATTCTGTTAATGACACCAGTAGTCACGAGGAAGGTTTGTCAACACAGAAACCCTTCCAAAGACAGGTGAAAAAACTGTGTGCAACCATCAATGCTTTTGGAAACCCGTTTATGGAAGGCTCTGAAGAGCTTATGACAATTGACAGCCATGACTGTGCAGATGACCCTGTAAATCTTACTATCAATACAATTGAGACGACAGGTAAAGCACAGTATGATAAATATGTTCGGCATGTTCTTGTAGATAGAACTCAGTCTGTACGTGCTACAATTACAAAGAATAAACTCCCCCTTTTTAGAACACCACCACTCAAGGTAAATTCTAGGTTAAAAGAGCAAACGATTGAGCTGAAAAGCGATTTCTCCCTTTTCAGTAGACTTTTTATCTCCTGTCAAGTTCGAGAAGGAAATCTGGAAGAGTTCTTTTCGCATGAGAATCATCCATGGCCACCATCACTATCTCAACATGGGAAGCTTCTTCTTCCAAGCAATAAATCCGAGTTGCTCGATTGTCTAGCTCCTTCTAGTAGCGCCGATCCACCTCAATGTGATGCAAAGGTATTTGATGGTGCTGCAGTGATACACTCGCTACCAAAAGGTGATGCACATACATTCGGAGAGTACGCAAATAATGTGTTTATACCTTGGACGCTCCGACAACTTCAGGATCAAAATAGGATAGATATTGTCTGGGATTCATACTTGACTGATAGCCTTAAAAACACTACAAGACAGAAACGTGGTAGTGGTTCGAGAAGAAAAGTATCAACTCAAACAAAGTTACCTGCAAACTTTCAATCTTTCTTGCGTGATTCAAAAAACAAAGAGGAATTGTTCGCTCTCTTAAGTGATACTGTATCATCATTCAGTTATCAACCGGACAAACAAGTTTATATAACTTCTGGAAAGTCTGTTATTGCTAGGGGTGCGCTGAACCCATGATAGAGTCGGACCATGAAGAGGCAGACACACGAATGTGTTTGCATGTCCTTGATGCTCTTAAAAAGGGTGCTTCGAAGATAATGATAAGTACAGTCGACACAGATGTTGTCATAATTCTTGTTGGAATATTTTCCTATCTTGAAAGCCTACATGCGGGTCTTGACATATGGATTGAATTCGGTAAAGGAAAACATTTGAGATATTATCAAGTAAATTCAATCTTTAATGCTCTAGGAAGTGACCTTTCAAGAGCTCTTCCATTTTTTCATGCATTGACGGGTTGTGATACAACATCTCATTTTGCAGGCAAAGGCAAAAGATCTTCTTGGAAGTCATTGAAAGCATACCCAGCAGTGATCGGTGCACTGAAACTCGAAAATCTATTTCTTCCTTTAGAAGTTGGGTCACATTCATTCCATTTGTTGGAGAGATACGTGTGTGTTCTGTATGACCACACAACAGAGCACACACTTGTAAACGATCTTCGACAAGATTTATTTGCACAAGGAAAGAACGTCAAGATGATGCAAAGTTTGCCACCGACACAGGATGCCCTCTGTTTACACGTGAATAGGAGTTTGTACCAGGCCAGTATCTGGTTAAGCTGTTTAGAGTCGAGGCAAAACGTCCCTTCCCCAGAAGCATTTGGATGGTTAAAGGCTGGCGATAATTGGAAGCCGGTTTGGACAACATTACCAGAAGCAGCAAAGAGTTGTAGAGAGTTGATAAGATGCGGCTGCAAAGCACTTCCAATTTGCATGAGTAATTGCGTTTGTAAAAACCACCGACTTCCATGTACATCACTTTGCAAATGCAGTGGAAATTGTAGGCAATCAGTGTAAAAAAGAAAGCAAATCTTAACACCGATCTAATCATTAGATGAAAGACCCATCAATAATTTGGTGTGTACCGCTTTTTAACATATATGGTCATTTCACGGCGATCAGCGCACCTACTATGCTTTCCTGACTTTCTCACACCAGTACTCAAACTACATCTTTCCATGTCGCTGACTACATACTCACATGGCCAAAGAATCTTGGATGAGTGGCGAATTCTATTGTCGGAAAGATTTGTTTGTTTGTATATGGTTTCACATCGTGTCAACAGCATGTCATATTGCGATGCCCGGCTCAAAGTTGTGGAGGAATTAAGACCCCATTTGCTGAACTGCCAACAAGGGCTCGATCAAGCATTTTGGTAGAACCCCCCATAAACGAATTGACAGCGCCCTGATTTGAACCACCAGAGAGGGTCTGTGTGATCACAAGTTCTGTACTCTAACCACTAGGCCACGGATGACCCTTGTCGGAAAGTAGTTTCCTTGACCGAGTATCGAACCCAAGACCTCCACTGTTTCGTAATTCACAACGCATCAGGAATTTTCAGTTATATTACTATGTCCAGTTCATTATTGATCGGGGTATCTATTAGAGAACTAACGACCTTCCGCAAATTTATCAGTGAACTTCCCCTTATATATGACCAGGTCAAGATTCAAACCCAACGGTTGAGTTAACTATCGAATTTAAGCCATTCTATCAACACGGCCATGTGGCAATGGATGCATACGAATTTATCATTTCAGGTCTTTAATTTTTTGAAAATTGGATGAAATGCACACACAAACAAGATAAGCTAATACACGAGCAAATAGGTTTCATTATCAAGAATCCCATATTGACCGGCTCAAATATGGCGAGGAAATGTCTTCCAGGGGCCCTAAATGATATATAGTTGTCCATTCATATAGAAAACGCCAAATTCCGTATATTTCCACGTCTTTGTTTAGCCGTACAGTTGTTAAATCCGAAAAAATCATATAGAAAGGAAGAGTAGTCGGATGGTACATCTATCCGAATATTCATACATGTATAAAAAATGATATAGGACCTGAAAATCGGGCACAGTTGGTTTTTCTGATTCAGATCATCGATATAAACATATTTACAAAGTTTCACACTTTAGTCCGGATGAAAAACATTAAACCCCTAACAGACTAGACTATTGAGAAGTTATTTCCAGTTGATATATCTTAAAGTACAGCGAAATAAGTCTTTTGGAAAATGGTGTAAATGTCGGAATCTTATGAAAATGTCCTATCTTGGCGATTCTTTTTTATGGAATGTTTTTTAGACAGAGAGACATACGAACATGTATGAAAAAACTTTCCGCAATTCTCTGATATATTGGCTACATGATTAGATGAAAATGGAGATTGTATTGAGCATACTGATTTTTAAATGAATATTTTCCACCCGTGAACCCATATTATGGGGTAGTTTGAGCAAAGAAGTAGAGTAAGATTATTGACTGGCAACAGCTTAAATGTGAAGGTGGAAATAATTCAAATGTATTGTAATTGAAGCATAGGAAGTGAGCTATTACAATTTAAAACTTAGTTGTACAATTTGCAGTATTAATAATTGTAAAGCCTTTTAAAAAGAAAAGGGAAAGGTGGACGTTGTTCGTCCTTAGACCGCATTCCTAAGGCGTTTCAGACTGGTTTTTGAAGGAACTTACAGTCGGACGAATTGACCTTACGACACAGAGCAGTTAACCGCGCCCACCGTAAATAGGGGAGGTCACTCTAATTTTCTCCGACATTCTGAGTGAAATAGCGTCAATGCACAAACTAGGATCCCTGTTTGACATTGCCGATGATTTCGGATATTCTTATTTGAAATCGGAAATATTCTTACAAAATAAGCACCTGCCTTTATTGCTGGATAATATGTACATAGCATGACAATTTGTAAAGAAGATTGTATATTTTGAGCGTTAGCAGAGACATTTATAACAGCTCTGTTATATATCTCTATGGCATTGGGGGAGTGATTTACCCCAGCAGTGTGGGGTCCGATCAGTACCAAACACGATCCGTCCAAAGTCCGATCAGACTCGGATTCGAACGACATTGGTCCGTTCGGCACTGGTTCGACCGGACCTTCAAAATGACCGTATTTCATACTACTTCAAAACAGTTAATTTGCAGTATTTGCAGGTTACGAACAAAATTATCTCATTTTGATTCTTAAACGGTTTAGATTTTTATTTTACTAAATCGGCGTATATCCTGAATGATTCAAAACGCAGACCTGCCAATTTTGTCATATTGAAAATGGTATACATGTAATAGCGTTGGTCATGTTGAGATTATGGTGTTAAACAATTGCTGATAGGAACAATCACTATTTTGTTGTCAAATAAGTATATAATCAAGACTTTCGAACATAATCTTTTGTATGCTACTAAATGGATGGTTGTCGGTTTTGCTACTTGATTACGAACTAAGGGTCATTTTACCAAACGAAATATTTTCAATTGTTGAAAATTTTAAGAGTTTGCAGACGTCATTTAAATGAATATGATTAATTAATACTTTTCTGATAGGGCAGACCATATTGTTGGAAAAGGATAACTTGCTCGTTAAGAGTAATTTCTCCTTTTCCCACAATATTTTCCCTAGTTGTCTGTAACAAAGTAGTCAAATGTAGTTATTATTTGGTAAAGGGTTAACAAACCTCAATTGTTAAAAAGGATTAAGGGTTTCGACGCTAATTAACATCAATCTGACAAAAATTGCACTTTATGGTCAAGTCACAAACGCTTTATTGTTTAGCCGATCGGCGGTCTTTGTTATCAACCACTGTTTACCAAGAGTGTGTTTACAACATATTACAGCAACATTAGATTCTTTAAGGTATTCGGATAAAGTTGCAACAAGGAGCTATGGATTTGTTTTGTTTTTGATAGCTTTTAATTTTGGATACGATACATCGATCATTACAGGTAGGTGGATTGATGGGCTATAATAAGAAAGTTAATTAATTGTTTAAGGTGCTCTTAGGGTCCATTTAAAAACAAAATCAATTAATTAAAATCCAATTTGAAGAATTTGTATATATCCAACTGGAAACCATGTCCTCTCACAACATTATCGATCAATATTGTATTTTTAGTTAACATTTGATTCATTATCAAATGCAACTAATAACATTCGTCATTATGTGTCAATTCCGTTTTTTAAAAACAACAATTCTTCATTTTCAAACGAAGATAAAAGACAAAAATAAAAATTAACTAACATGTGAAAGAAAAAAAGAAAGAAAATTATAGTTCATACTTCTATTCTTTACATCGTTTTATCAATTAACTGTTTGCATATATGTACTAATTGCGTGTAGATCTCAGTCATTTCACAATATATGTGACAGATTTTGGAAATGGGATAAACTCTACTTCACCCACAAGTCTCTCCTTACACATAATTTCTCTAAAATAAGTACTTAAACAATAGCTTAAGCAGTTTTGATGAAGAAAAACGACAGCACAATAGTGCTTTGTGTTGACGGAGTCGCACAGCGTGTAGGAGAAAATGGCGGATAGCAACCGAAGTGTTCGCTGATTGGTCAGTTCCAGCTGTCAATCAAAGTCTGTCGTAAGGTCAATTGACCTTACGACACAGAGCAGTTAACCACGCCTACCATAAATAGGGGAGGTCACTCTAATTTTCTCCGACATTCTGAGTGAAATAGCGTCAATGCACAAACTAGGATCCCTGTTTGACATTGCCGATGATTTCGGATATTCTTATTTGAAATCGGAAATATTCTTACAAAATAAGCACCTGCCTTTATTGCTGGATAATATGTACATAGCATGACAATTTGTAAAGAAGATGGTATATTTTGAGCGTTAGCAGAGACATTTATAACAGCTCTGTTATATATCTCTATGGCGTTGGGGGAGTGATTTACCCCAGCAGTGTTGGGTCCGATCGGCACCAAACACGATCCGTCCAAAGTCCGATCAGACTCGGATTCGAACGACATTGGTCCGTTCGGCACTGGTTCGACCGGACCTTCAAAATGACCGTATTTCATACTACTTCAAAACAGTTAATTTGCAGTATTTGCAGGTTACGAACAAAATTATCTCATTTTGATTCTTAAACGGTTTAAATTTTTATTTTACTAAATCGGCGTAAATCCTGAATGATTCAAAACGCAGACCTGCCAATTTTGTCATATTGAAAATGGTATAATAGTGTTGGTCATGTTGAGATTATGGTGTTAAACAATTGCTGATAGGAACAATCACTATTTTGTTGTCAAATAAGTTAATAATCAAGATTTTCGAACATAATCTTTTGTATGCTACTTAATGGATGGTTGTCGGTTTTGCTACTTGATTACGAACTAAGGGTCATTTTACCAAACGAAATATTTCCAATTGTTCAAAATTTAAAGAGTTTGCAGACGTCATTTAAATGAATATGATTAATTAATACTTTTCTGATAGGGTAGACCATATTGTTGGAAAAGGATAACTTGCTCGTTAAGAGTAATTTCTCCTTTTCCCACAATATTTTCCCTAGTTGTCTGTAACAAAGTAGTCAAATGAAGTTATTATTTGGTAAAGGGTTAACAAACCTCGATTGTTAAAAAGGATTAAGGGTTTCGACGCTAATTAACATCAATCTGACAAAAATTGCACTTTATGGTCAAGTCACAAACGCTTTATTGTTTAGCCGATCGGCGGTCTTTGTTATCAACCACTGTCTACAAAGAGTGTGTTTTACAACATATTACAGCAACATTAGATTCTTTAAAGTATTCGGATAAAGTTGCAACAAGGAGCTATGGATTTGTTTTGTTTTAATAGCTTTTAAATTTGGATACGATGCATCGATCATTACAGGTAGGTGAATTGATGGGCTATAATAAGAAAGTTAATTAATTGTTTAAGGTGCTCTTAGGGTCCGTCAACAAAATCAATCAATTAAAATCCAATTTGAAGAATTTGTATATATCCAACTGGAAACCATGTCCTCTCACAACATTATCGATCAATATTGTAATATTAGTTAACATTTGATTCATTATCAAATGCAACTAATAACAATCGTCATAATGTGTCAATTCCGTTTTTTAAAAACAACAATTCTTCATTTTCAAACGAAGATAAAAGACAAAAATAAAAATTTACTAACATGTGAAAGAAAAAAAGAAAGAAAATTATAGTTCATACTTCTATTCTTTACATCGTTTTATAAATTAACTGTTTGCATATATTTACTAATTGCGTGTAGATCTCAGTCATTTCACAATATATGTGACATATTTTGGAAACGGGATAAACTCTACTTCACCCACAAGTCTCTCCTTATACATAATTTCTCTATAATAAGTACTTAAACAATATCTTAAGCAGTATTGACGAAGAAAAACGACAGCACAATAGTGCTATGTGTTGACGGAGTCGCACAGCGTGTAGGAGAAAATGGCGGATCGCAACCGAAGTGTTCGCTGATTGGTCAGTTCCAGCTGTCAATCAAAGTCTGTCGTAAGGTCAATTGATAAAGGATAAAGATGAGACACGAAAATGAAATTAAATGAGATAATCAGATAATGCAAGGCTGTATTCAAGGTTGGGTTACAGGCGATGCGTGCATCATTTATGATTTGATAACATTTTGAAAAAGGGAAAAGAACTTGGAAAATTGGCGGGAAAAAGATCATTTTTGGCGGTTTTGTGTCCATGTAAATTGTTTCTAGGACAGATAAACAAACGATCCTCAATCTAAACACACCTGGAAAGGAAGCATAGATGGTTATAATTCTAGACCAGTTTCGGAATTTTAAGCGGTGAGATGTCTTTTTTAATGGTTTTATTTTTGCGTAAACTTGTGAATTTTGTGTCACTTAAGGAGGGTGGGAAATCTGTCTCACAATGTCTTAAAACCTTGGATGGGACTTTATTAACCACAAAGTGTCTTAAAATAGGGAAAAGGAGAATAAATTTATGAAAACGAAATGTGGAATTTTGCATCAGTTTCGATTTTACTGGTGATTGAAAATAGGCAAAAAAATGACGAATAGTGCAATAGTGACGTCAAAAGAGCTTAATAACCTTTCTATTAAAGCTCTTTTTTCACGATTTTTTCTTTAAAAAGGAGCATTTGCAATATCCTAACTAGACGTAAAAAGCCGAGAGTGATTTTTGGGTTTTAAGATTTTTTAAAGAAGAAAATTGGTGAGGGACCAAGTTGACGTCAAGGAGTCAAAACTTGAAAAAGGTTGCTTAAGAAAACAACTTGACTAAAAGGTTTGTGAACGGTCTATTATAATTTTAGCCAAAGTAGGCAAGATGTTAAGACCAAAAACAGAGTTTGTAAAATGAAGCAGTGAAGTAATGTCCATTTTGAGTTCTACAAATGATGTTACAGGGAACATACTCGTATAAAAGGGTACACAAATAATCTTTTCATACCATTTATTCTTCCACAACTTTTCTAAAATATAATTGGATTGCCTTATAGTGACAATTACGTAGAAGAACTACAGTCGTAGAAGTTTCCATTTGTCCATACACCCTTCTGTACGAGATGGCATATGGCCAATTTCTTGATATTGACCAAGACTGACAAGATATTATGAGAAAAGAAGAGAACATATCGAATAAAACTCCTTTTGTATTGTTAGTATATCGATTTGCCTAAAAAGAATGAAAGTTCATGAAGATGTGTTTGTCCGTCAGCGTGTATTCGGTTAGGAGAACTACAGCAGAAGACGATCATATGTGATATATTACCATATCTTTGCTCGTCTGTCCGTACGCGAGAGTGTCCGTGACGATGGTTTTGGAAAACTGAAAAATGGATTGTAGGTGGTCGTACGGACAGACGTCCGGACAATGGACAAGGACTGATAATAATTTCAAAATGCCTTTTCGTAGTCTCAAGATGTTGCACTGACGTTTAGAAATTAGTTCCAGTTGACAAATCTTATATTTCCACGTTATAACTGTTTTGGAAAATGAGGTAGAAGTATTGGAGTGATTTAGAAAATTTCTTTTTTTGGCGATGCTTTTTTGTTAATGTTTAGTAGACAGTAACACACAGACGAACATGTGTGAACATTGTTTTTTTCTCAATTTTCTGTTATATCTGCAAATATTTTAAGATGAAAATGGAGGTTGTATTGAGCAAACTCATTTTTTATGAATATTTTCCGACTTGTGAACCCGTATGCTAGGGTATTTTGAGCAAAGGAGTTAGATGAGAAGATTGACTGGCAATTGGTTAAACTCTTTGATGGAAACAATTCAAACATATTATGATTAAAGCCTAGGAAGTGAATATGAAAACATAGTTGTACAGTGCAATATTCATAATGTTACAGTCGTTCATAAAGGAGGAACGTTGGACGTTGTTCGTACTAGCCCCCATTTCTAAGGCGTTACAGAGTGTTTTATAAAGGAACTTACAGACGGACGAAATGATAAAGGATACAGCTGAGACGCGAAAATGAATTGAATTTATGAAGAAATAAAAATCAAAATAGATACGATGTGTTCCGATACAAACTTTGGTTGATAGTCTGCTGTTCGAACTCGGGATGGTCGAAAAAGTGCTTTTTTTGTATGGGCACTCTAACACGTTGTGGATAAGACAATGTTCATGTGACTTTCATATATGATGTAGGTACTTGTCCTAGGTATGAATCTAGCTAAAACGATTAAACATCAGCCTCTTTTTAAGTGAGCAATGGCTAGTTTGCGGCTTCAGGACACCTAAAATTAGCCCTTCAAAATACGATTTTTTTTGGCTATTTTCAGCACTCATTTTCTCACTTTATCATATGTTGATAATTATGAAAAAAAAACTTTTAAATGGCTGTTTAAATGTCTGGAAGTAAGTTTTTTTCATAAGGATAACCCGGATACTCCGCAGCTAACGTTGCATCCACACCTACACCCACTGCGCAGCGACGGGTGCTATCGAATAGACTGTTCACTTCCAACATGTACGAAAAGCCTAGTATTCAATTCAGTATGCATATTAACAGGGTTATTAAATAGCGTCCCAAAAATATTAAGAATTGGCATCAATATTCCAAAACATCAAACGTTGTCGTTGATTGTGTTCTCGATCGGACTACGGTCGGACTAGACTCTGAATTTGTGATATTATCAAGTTTGGAAACATATGAGAAAAGTCGAAATGATATACATTAAAAAAACCTCTTTATATCGTTATTCCATTATTAAAATATATCAGCAAAAGCTAAAATAATGAAGCTGCGTTCGTCCATTTGTATGCAATGAGCATTATAGCAGACCATTATTTTCATAAATTATTTAAAAATACCCAATTTATTGGGAAAGTTTGACAGGACGTGTAGAACAAGGCTGGGCTCGTTTTCCTACATCTGTTTATTGTATTGTAGGTTAATCCTTAATCAATGGTTTTATCTAAGAATCGTAGTTTTCCAATATTTCGTCCGTTTAAACATCTGTCCGTGCGTGGTTGGGTAGCGCCAAAATGGTAATATTAACCAAGTTATGGAAAGTATGTAGGAAAGAAAGACTTATTCAATATCAGTGAGGAAAATGTATCATTTTAACCGTGTGACCTGTGCTCGTGTGTCCATCTGTAAGAGGCGGTTATCGTGATCCCTATTTTCCCACGTGGAAGAATTGGTATGGCGGGAAAAGTGTGGTATTTACATGTTTGGCATCATCTGTAGTCAGTTATAAGGTTTGTTTTCTTTAGACTTTTATATATTCCATAAGAGACAACCTAGCAGAAGACGATGAAATGCGACATATAACCATGTCTTTGTTCGTCTGTCTCTACGAGAGAGTGTCCTTGACGTGGTTTATGGAAATTTGAAAAATTGATTTGGGCTGGTCTTACAGACGTACGGACAATGGAAAAAGATTGATGATGATTTCAAAACACCTTGTCGTAAATAACAAGATTTTGTAGAAACGTTGAAATGTTATTTTAAGTAATATTCATTATTGAGTATCATTTCATTTGAAAACAAGGTAAACGTGTGTGTAAAATTACCGATATTTAGCGATTTTTCTTTTTTAAAATCTGGTTTTTTTTTCAAGACAGACAGAAAGACATGTTTGAATAGACCTTGAGCCAGAAAAGGCCCAGCTCCGGAATTTTGAAGGTTATGTTTTCCTTGACTCTCTAGCTATGGGGCATAAGCAGACGAAAGATTGCAAAGTTCCGTTGGGGCTTTACGGAGTTATGGGACTTTGAAAATGGGCTTATCAGCAATACATAGCCTATATGAGAAAAGCTTTAAAAAATCTTCTCCATAAATTTTAGGGCTTTGATATTTGGTATGTAACATCATATACTGGTCCTCTACCAAGTTTGTTCATATAATGACCGCTGAGCCAAAAATGGCCCCGCCCTAGGGGCTTATCAGTTTAACATTGCCTTAATTATGTAGAAAAAGGTTTGAAAATCTTTGTTTTTCTAAGGATCAATTTGACCTAGAGTTTTAATTTTTGGTATGTCCCATTATCTATTGGTCTTTTTCAAATTCTGATAAAATGATGACCTTTGGGCCTTAAATGGTCCCGCCCTAGGGGCTTATCAGTTTAACAAAGCCTTATATAGGAAAATATTTAAAACTCTTTTTCTCTAGAGCAATGAGGCCTAGATCTTTGATATGTGGTAAAAAACATTATCTACTGGTCCTCCACCAAGCTTGTTAAAATCATGACCGCTTGGCCAAAAATGGCCCCGCCCTAGGGGCTTATTAGTTTTACATTGAATTAAATATGTTGATTTTTTTGTTTCATCTTTGTTTTCTTAAGATCCATATTACCTAGAGTTTTGATTTTTGATAAGTAGCATTATTTATTGGTCCTCTTGATATCTTGATAAGATGATGACATTTGGGCCTTTAATGGCCCTGCCTTGGGGGCTTATCAGTTTAATTTAGCCTTATATAGGAAAATATTTAAAGATTTTCTGGAGTGATAAGGCCTTACGTTAGGCCTTGGTATGCAGCATCACATTAAGGTCTTCTGCCAAATCGGTTCAAATCATAACCCACGGATTTAAAATGACCCCGCCCTAGGGGCTTATCAGTTTTGGATAGCCTTATATAAAAAAGTATTTGCAATTTTCTGGAGCCATATTGCCTAGAGCTTTAATGTTTGGTATGTAGCATCATCTACTGTTTATCTACGAAGTTTATTTAAATCATGACCCCCTGGCCTAACATGGCCCCGCCCTAGCTGATCATATCAGTTTAACATAGCAGTTTATAAGAAAATATTAAAAAATCATCGTCTTTCTTGTTGTTCTCTATCAACATTGATCAAATTATGACACCTGGGCATAAACTGGCTCCCCACCTTACCCCAGGAACTAGCAATTTAACGCAAATGTATATAAGAAAATCTTTATAAGTCTTCTCCTCTGCAGCCAATTAGCCTTGATTTTATATCTAGTATAGTGTAGCATGCTTTTGTGGTCTTCCACTAAGTTTGTTAAAAAAAAAAACAGCCAGGCTAAAAACTGCCCAAAAGCAAATGTTTGAAAATCTTCAATATGTTATTCATTCATGACCCGTTGTCCCTCCCTATTTTAGTAATAATTGATTACTAATACTAGTTTAATACAAATGCCCAGATAAATGTTTTGTTTGTATATATTATAACGTTTTTTTGCCATTTAAACAGTCATTTAGTTAAAATACAGCAACAATTGATTCTATGCGTCCAGGGTTGAAACAATTATATAGCTAGGAAAAGCGCCTTCCTGAAATTTTGCAAGCACACTCTATCATTATCTGCGAATGTGGGATAATTATAAAGTTACTTTTATCCTTTATCCAAGCCAATATCACCTAAATTATTTCAAGCAAAGAACCAGAAAAAAGATAGTGATTTGCAATTACTCAATACAGTCTAGACGATTTGATATGTTACCTGCCCCAAAACCTGGATGTTGAAAATGACGGAACAAAACATCAGTGATGCCAGTTGTTCAGTCAAATTTTTGACTGCTGAGGAGAATTTTTTTATTATTTTCTTACTTACGTTTATGTTAAACTGATATGCCTGGGGGGTTTAATCCCCAGGTGTTATGCCTTGAACAATATTGATAGAGGACAACAAGAGAGATGAAGATTTATAAAGTTTTTCTTATACACTACTATGTAAAACTGATATGCAGCTACATGTCGGGTGGGCCATGCTGGGCCATGGGCCATGATTTAAATTGTAAATTCCGATCTCTTTCTGAAAGGAAATAATCAATTAAACAATTATATAGACAGTCTCAAAAAGGCTGTCTAAAGAGTCTCGACGTGAAGATAATTAAAGATTTTCTTGTGAACTGTTACTTATAACTAATAACCCCCTAATAAGCGGGTCATGAAAGGCCAAGCAGTCATGATTGAAAAGATCTAAGTAGAGGACCAGTAGATGATGCTACATACAAATTATCAAAGCTCTGGGCAATATTGCTCCAGAGAAGAAGATTATAT
Source organism: Cerastoderma edule (assembly GCA_947846245.1). Classification (NCBI taxonomy): domain Eukaryota; kingdom Metazoa; phylum Mollusca; class Bivalvia; order Cardiida; family Cardiidae; genus Cerastoderma; species Cerastoderma edule. The sequence continues at coordinate 20,360,229 of OX401408.1, forward strand.
AAGATGTCTTACATACTGCCATTTATAACTGATAAGCCCATAGGGTATGAACATTGTCGGCCAAGAGGTCATGAATTGAACAAACTTTAGAGGACCAGTAGATGATGCTACATACCAAATATCAAAGCCCGAGGCAATGTGGCTCCAGAAATATCTAAATATTTTATTATATAAGTCTATCTAAAATTGCTAAGCCACCTAGGGCAGGGCCATTTAAAACCCCGTGGTCATGATATGAACAACTTTAGCAGAGGATCAGAAAATGATGCTACATACCAAATACCGGAGCTTATTTTACCAAATTTTAAAATATTGTCATATATATAAGGCTTTGTTAAACCGATAAGCCCAAGGGGCAGGGCAATTTAAGGCCGAAAGGTCGTCATCCTATCAAAATTTGCAGAGTACCAATCGATGATGCTACATACCAAATATCAAAACTCTAGGTCAACTGAACCTTAAGAAGAAGATGTTTAAACCTTTGTCTATACAATAAAGGCAATGTAAAACTGATAAGCCAATAGGGCGGGACCATTTTTGGCCCAGGGCTCATGATTTTAACAAGCTTGGTAGAAGACCAGTAGATGATGTTTCACACCAAATATCAAAGCTCTAGGCCTTATGGCTCTAGAGAAAAGGATTTTTAAATATTTTCCTATATCAGGCTATGTTAAACTGATTAGCCCCTAGGGCGGGACCATTTAAGGCCCAAAGGTTATCATTTTATCAAAATTTGAAGAGGACCAATAGATAATGCTACATACCAAAAATTAAAACTCTAGGTCAAAAGAAAACGAAAATGTTTAAACCTTTTTCTACATAATTAAGACAATGTAAAACTGATAAGCCCCTCGGGCGGGGCCATTTTTAGCCCAGTGATCATGATTTAAACAGGCTTGGTGGAGGACCAGTAGATGATATTTCACACCAAATATCAAAACTCTAGGCCTTATGGCTTCAGAGAAAAAGATTTTTTAAATATTTTCCTATATAAGGCTGTGGTAAACTGATAAGCCCCGAGGGTGGGGTCATTTAAGGCCCAAAAGTCATCATCTTATCAAAATTTGAAGAGGACTAGTCGATGATGCTATATACCAAAAATCAGAGCCTTAGCTCAAATGGATCTTAAGAAAACGAAGATGTTAAAACCTTTTTCTACATAATTGAGGCAATGTAAAACTGATAAGCCCCTAGGGCGGGACCATTTTTGGCCCAGTGATCAAGATTGTAACACGCTTGGTAGAAGACCGGAATATTATGTTTCACACCAAATATCAAAGCTCTAGGCCTTATGGCTTCAGAGAAAAAGATTTTTAGATATTTTCCCATATAAGGCTATGTTAAACTGATAAGCCCCTAGGGCAGGGTCATTTAAGGCCGAAAGGTCATCATCTTATCAAAATTTGAAGTGAACTTATAGATGATGCTACATACTAAAAATCAGAGCTCTAGCTCAAATGGATCTTAAGACAACGAAGATGTTTAAACTTTTTTAAACATAATTATGGCAATGTAAAACTGATAAGCCCCGAGGGCGGGGCCATTTTTGGCGCCGCGGTCATGATTATAACAACCTTGGTAGAGGATCAGTATACAATGCTACATACGAAATATTAAATCTCTAGGCCTTATGGATCGAGAGGAAAATAGTTTTAAAGATTTTCTCATATAGGCTATAATTTACTGATAAGCCCATCTTCAAAGTCCTATAACTCTGTAAAGCCCAAACGGAACTTTGCAATCTTTCGTCTGCTTATGCCCTATATCCCAAGGTTCAAGAAAAACATAACCTTTTAAATTCCCCCTGGGGAGCAAAAGTGTTATTGGCTCATGGCCTAGAAAGGGAGTTGGCGGGAAAATTGCTGTTTTAGACGATTTCGTGTCAATTCAAGTTGTTTCTAGATTCACCCAAGAGTGTACATTCTTCAAAGTCATCAATCCCGCCATTTTATAGAAATTTCATTAAAACATGGATAAACTTTAATCAAACAATTGAAACCAATCTATACTACAACTAACTTCAGAGATAAACGTAAACAAAATATATGGGGGAATCGTTATATCAAACACAATGGAAAATGTCTCTTTTTTAAGGCCTGGATAGAGTCTGGCTTTATATTCATTGACGATATTATCGACAAAGGTAAAATAAGATCTGAATATATACTACTAAACTAAGACAAATTGGATCTCAAAACTAAATACTTTAAAACAGTCTTTACCAACAGCCTGGAAACACCTCTTGAATTCAAACCAATCGTGCAAAACGAAAATAAAAAACCACCATCAGTATTAACATAGATAAAATAAATATTAATGATACAACTAATAAATACATATATAACTTATACATAAAAGATAAGTTCGAACGTCCATATGTGCACGATCATTGGGAAAGAATATTCAACACAAATATCAATTGGATTTCATTTTATTTCTTTATGAAGAATAAAGATAATCGTATAAAGCAATTTAAATATAAAAATATTCACATAATCTTAGTAACTAACGAGAAACGTTTTAAGTGGAAAATAGCATATAGAATATGCCTTCTCTATAACGAATTCGAAGATTACGAACATATTTTTATTCGTTGTAAATATCTTGACTTATTTTGGTCTACCATTGAAAAAGCATTAAGAAGGTGTGGCTATCATAGATCGTTTAAAAAAATTGATTTTTAGTTATAGAATACAACAAGTAGAATATCATCATGTTAATATTCTTTTAAAAAGTATCTCCTAGTGCATATACAAAACATATTATATAAGTGAAAGGAGAACTAAACCTTTGAATTTGACACTAATCCTTTTTTTATGATATCATCGTAACTATACAGTACTTTGAAAACAAAAGGGTCACAATCCCAATTCTAAAAACATTCTTAAGCTGTCTGTAGCTAATATCTCATTATTATATTGAATTTGACCTTTTTTTACAAACCATTTACTATATTGTAATGCCTTATGTTAAGTCTCTATACATGTAATGTTTGAATATACTTAGATAAATGAATTGTTGAAGGCAATTAAAAAAATAAAGAAAAAAATATAATACAGTTGTTTCTAGGGCAGACAGACAGATGAACGCTATAAAGCTTAACATGTCTTCATAGTTAGGATAGACGAGTATTATCAAAGACTGGTTTTGTAAATTCAAGCGTTGAATCCTTATTTTATATGAAATTTTTTCGCTGCTGTTTGCAGAATTTGTGATATTTTGTGTCCCTATACAAGGGGTCGAAACTTCGACTCGCAATGTTTGTAAACCCTTGATGTTAATGTTTCAAACATATTGAATCTTTAGAGTAGGAAATGGACTATCAGAATCTGAAAGAATAATGTTGAATTTGCATTGATTTATATTTTATCGGTGTTTGAAAAAAGGCGAAAATGGACGTATAATTCAAAAATAATTTCACAAAACTTAAATTACTTTTCTACTAAAACTGTTATTTTCACGAAGTTTTCTTTTAATAGTAGCAGCGACACTGCTGTAACAGGATGTAAGAGGGTCTAGGGCAAGTTTTGGGTTTTAAGAGGTTGAATAGAAGAAATATGGGTGAGGGACCAAGTTTTGAGGGTAAGTCGAATATAGGAAATGACCGCTGAAGAGAAGAACTTGACTAAAATGCTTTAAAATGGTCTGAGATATAATGATGACCTTACTAGGTAAGTTTTAAGACCAAAATAGAGTTTGTGTGACTTTGTTTAGAGAAGCACCTAGGTTATGACCATTTGACCTCTACAAATGGTCTTATAGAGTATATGTAGGTGGGTACAAACAAAGAGCTATTCATGCCATTTTTTCCTGCACTTTTTTTCTATAATATTTTATGTTATCCTAATATTAACAAATACTAATATATATCAAAGTCGAACAAGTGTCCATATGTTCGTACAGCCGTCCTTGCGAGGTAACATGTCACTTTCTCGGTATTGACCAAGTTTGACAAGATATTGTGAGAAAAGTAGAAGTTCTATTCAATAAAATCCTATATATTAATTAAGATTAGGAGCATAAGTAGAGACTAACAAACGATAGGTTCTGATACGAGCTCTGGTTTAGTGCCTGCAGATGTTCGAACTTTGGTTGGAAAACTGGTTTTATGAGTCGATAATGATGCATTTTCGTTATTGTATGCGAATTCTAACCCATTGTCGATGAGATAGTTGTCTGATATATATATATATATATATATATATATATATATATATATATATATATATATATATATAGAAACGCATTATTCACAGTGCAAATGCTCAAATGCTCTACATAAACATAATTAGGCAGACTATAACCCTTTTTAGTTATGTTGTATAATATTTACATAAACATCGTATAGAAGTAGTAGTAATTGTTGCTGTTGTTGTTGTTGGTTTTTGTTTTTGTTGTTGGTGGTGGTGTTTGTTGTTGTTTAAAACAGCAGTAGAAGCAGCGGTAGCAGCTCCTACTGCTTTTGAAGCAGTGACATTAACAGCCTGGAAGTAGTTAACGTTGCAGTAGAAGTTTGAATATATGTTTACAAACTGAATCGGTTTTATAAATGGACTGCCAATCCAACGTCGTTAAACTATACACATAAAGAAACGCCTTTCACGGTGCAAATTGATCTTTACATAAGTCAAGACTACTTTCGTTTCAGAAGTCTCCATCTTCTGTTGTGTAAACGCATTGTACAATTGTTAAAACAAAACAAACTATCGTTATCATTTTGACAGAGAAGTTTTACGTGGCGTTATGTTGCATAATTTTGCTTTTTCAAATCGAATTAATACCCCACTTTCGTTTTCGAGTCTCAACAAATATTGCTAAATCAACACAATAAATCAAGCTGCCTATCTACACAAAGTAGCATACATAAACGTTTTTAAGCGTGTAGTGATTTCCCAACCTGTAAATGAGCAGTAAACTCACCATTCGTACTCTTCCAGCGCACTTCTGTAAAAATTTAAATGATTTTTAGGGGTGGACATTTTCGAAACCGTAACCTTCGTGTCTTCGTGTATCCCTCTGTGTCTATTTATAGATTAAAACAAAGGGAGATAACCGTGGTTTGCTTCGTAGAAGATAATAATCAGTGGGTTCTAATGCAACAGTACTGTATGCTCTTTAGTTTTGTGATTCACTTCCTTTTATCTGTCAAAGCCGAATTTGACAAGTACAACAGGGCATCAGACAAAACTTTGTTTTAGCCTTCCATCAAGCATTCGATGTTATCAAAAGATTTGGTCCGTGGAAAAGTGTACTTCACCTCTTTCCTCTATGGATCAGTGTATTCATTTCAAGGCCGATTGATCAAGGACAGCCGTTCACATTTATGCAACCTTGATTTTTTTACGTCAACCCTTTACAAAAAAAAATAACGACATTTGACTGCTTTGTTGGAGACGACTTTATAAAACATTATGGGGAAAGGAGAAATTGCTCGCAACGATTTTTCCTTTTACCACAAGGTTTTCTGCTCTTTCCAAAGAATATTTTTCAATTTCATCACATTTAGAAATGTCGTCTGCAAACTCTTTCAATTTTGGAGAGTCAAAAATGTGTTGTTTGGGAAAGGGTTAAAGGCTACTCTTTGACTATGAGATTTTATGTTTCACTGTACATCAGCCATGTTTCAGTTATATTGCAATTGCTTATCGAAGGTGAGGAGTCCCCAATCTGATCACATCGGGTATATCTAATGAAAACACCTCTGAAATAATAGGGATGACGCCATATTGTTTCCCACTGAATGACGTCACTTCACTTTCGTTTTCTTTAAATAGATCTTAGATATGAAATCTAAAAAGTCGTTTAATTTGATTAAGGAAACAACTATTTATGTCACAACTTATAATTTCGCCATTTCGTTAAAGCTACCGATAAAAAAATGATAAAAGTGGATGTCAACCACTTCCACACACATTGAACTACTTAACGTTCAAGCTTAGAAAAGGTGTTAATCGGCGGGGCCGATTTACCCAAAAAATTGTATCCCTACACTTATATCCGAGGTGTATTTCCCAGCTCACGGAAATACCCGAGTAGTTCCGACTGAGGAGTCCCCTAACTAAACTACCTACGGCACTGGATATACTGAATAAAACCCTTTTCTAATGGACTACATGTAGTCTCTTATACTCCTTTCAAAGGATAATATTTCATATTATATGTTTTAAATGTGAATGTACATATGATGAGACTCTAATAAAAAATGAACTGGACTGTACCTCTCATAAAAATCAAACTTCCGGTAATGGAATATTTATTTACCCATACACTCGGACATAGAAGGGCCGCGTAATTCCGAGTTCAATACTCTACCTAATAGACCAAATAGACCAGGTAACCTTTTTCTCTACAAACAAACACCGAGAAATCACGTTAATTTAACTCTTTCCCAAACAATAAATATTCGACTGTCCAAATTGAAAGAATTTGAAGACGACATGTCAAAATGTGAAAAAAATGGAAAATAATCTTCTGATAGGGCAAAAAACATTGTGGGAAAAGGAAAAATTGCTCGTTGCGAGCAATTTCTCCTTTTCCCACAATGTTTTCTAAAGTCGTCTGCAACAAAGTGGTCAAATGTCGTTATTGTTTTGGAAAGGGTTAAATAGATAAAAAGTAACGCCTCGGACCAGCCTGTATGGATTTAGAAAGCCTATCCAGGAATCGAGACAGAAGAAAGTCCATCGACTTATTGAATTCGACCGGTAGTTGAACATACAGGAATTAAATTAATATTTCAATTACACTGGCATCAATGACAAATACCTTAATGCGAATAAAAGCTATTATATTTTGACTTATTCATTTCACCGAAAATTCCAGATGAATTTGGGAACTTTGCTGCAGATATCTTTTGAAACCACTTTTTGACGAAATGATGAATTGCTCCTGTTGAGCAATTTATCATTTCGTCACAATCATTCTTACCAAGCTGATGCTTTCTGTATGGGGAAAACGCACATCTTACATAAAGAGGATCGGGTTAAAGCAGATTGCTTAGTTGTGGTTTTATACTGATTTCAACAACATTCGAGATGCTTTACAATGACAAGTTCCCCTGTCCAATTGGTTCAACACCATTGACGTTTCCTTGCCGATGTAGCACATTGTATATATCAGCAGGATGTGAAAAAGAAGTTTGCTTTGTTCTGGTTTTATTTCGATTTCAACAATATTCGAGATGCTTTACAATGCCCAGTGCATCTGTCGAATTGGTTCGATACCATTGACGTTTCCTCGCCGGTGTAGTATATGTCAGCAGGATGAATAAAATCAGTTGGGAAAAATTAGTTTACTTAGTTGTGGTTTTATACGAATTTCAACAATATTCGAGATGTTTTATAATGGCCAGTGCACCTGTCGAATTCGATGTAATTAACGTTTCGATGCTGGTGTAGCATATGTCAGCAGGATGGGAAACAAAAGTTTACTTAGTTGTGGTTTTATTTCGTTTTCAACAATGTTCGAGATGTTTTATAATGGCCAGTGCACCTGTCGAATTCGATGTAATTAACATTTCCTCACCGGTGTAGTATATGTCAGCAGGATGGGAAACAAAAGTTTACTTAGTTGTGGTTTTATTTCGTTTTCAACAATGTTCGAGATGTTTTATAATGGCCAGTGCACCTGTCGAATTCGATGTAATTAACGTTTCCTCACCGGTGTAGTATATGTCAGCAGGATGAATAAAATCAGTTTACTTAGTTGTGGTTTTATTTCGTTTTCAACAGTATTAGAGATGTTTTATAATGGCAAGTGCACCTGTCGAATTCGATGTAATTAACGCTTCCTCACCGGTGTAGTATACGTCAGCAGGATGGGAAACAAAAGTTTACTTAGTTGTGGTTTTATTTCGTTTTCAACAATGTTCGAGATGTTTTATAATGGCCAGTGCACCTGTCGAATTCGATGTAATTAACGTTTCCTCACCGGTGTAGTATATGTCAACAGGATGAATAAAATCAGTTTACTTAGTTGTGGTTTTATTTCGTTTTCAACAGTATTAGAGATGTTTTATAATGCCCAGTTCACCTGTCGAATTAGATGTGAATAACGTTTCGACGCTGGTGTAGTATATGTCAGCAGGATGAATAAAAGCAGTTTACTTAGTTGTGGTTTTATACCGATTTCAACAATATTCGAGATGCTTTTCATTGACCAATGTATCTGTCGTTTTATTGCCGGTTTGGTACATGTATAGCATTATATCCGTTTCAATCAGCCCGCTGTCTTCCCATATGAACGGAAATCTATAGAGTTTTGAACCAGGAGGTAATTTGAACCATTGCATGTATAAAGTATTGAGTGTATGGAACGTAAAATACTGCGTTGCTCATAAAGACGTGTATGGCTAGATTAATAGGTTATCAACTTATCAACACAACTGCATTCCATTCTACATGTACATCACATTCGCTATCTGCTTTAACCCAATTCCCCAATGAGTACAATCTAGACTGGTCAAATTTGAAAGCAAAAGTAGTCGACAAAACTAACATATTTACAATTTAATTCCATTGTGATTTTTGGTAGGAGCAATTATTGCTTTTATGACAGTGTTTTCGGAAGTACTTTGCAGTAGATGGGTTAAGTTACGTTATGTATAACACTGTAACGTGATATCTAGATGTTTGTCGGTTAAGCTGTGTTGTATATTTATCAATAATGTAAGGTTAAGAGGGTGGGTTATCTTATAACAGTTGTCCAGGGTCCCGTTTCTAGGGATTAAAACGAACGCTTACGGTAAAATAAACTAAAAAAAAGTTTGGAAGCTGTTTACCTGAAACCTAAGTGTTACATCGAGGTTAGCAATGCTGTTTTCATTATCCCATCAAAACCTTTGACACATAGTGCAGTCATTAAACGAATCGACTCAAAATGAACATTGTGAGTTACTAATTCAAATGTATTGAAGGCACTAAACACAAACGGCTTAGATAGGCATGTAATGAAAATCCTATAGAGAAAGAGATTATAGAGAGAGAGAAAAATCAAAGAGAGAAATAGTAGGAAAGTGAGAGGGGAGAGGGGTGGAAGGGGGAAAGAGGGAGAGATAGTGAGGGAGTACGAATGATGAAAAGAGAGTAAGAGGAAGAGAGAGAGGAGGGAGAGGATGAGAGAGTGAGAGAGAGAGATGGGAGAGGAAGAGAGTGAAAAAAGAAAGGTGAGAGGGGAAGAAACAAAAAGAGTAAGAGAGAGAGAAAAATGGAAAAGAACGAGAGAAGAAACATGTGAAAGAAAGAAAGAGAGAAAGAAAGAGAGAATGATTGAGAGAGAGAGAGAGAGAGAGAGAGAGAGAGAGAGAGAGAGAGAGAGAGAGAGAGAGAGAGAGAGAGAGAGAGAGAGAGAGAGAGAGAGAGAGAGAGAGAGAGAGACGGACGGACGGACGACAGACGGACGGACGGACGGACGGACGGACGGACGGACGGACGGACGGACGGACGGACGGACGGACGGACGGACGGACAGACAGACAGACAGACAGACAGACAGACAGAGACAGACAGACAGACACATTCACAAAGACTTTCAATGTGAATGATGTTAGTCAAATCGTGATTGTAATTCAGTTCTTTCAGTACTTTTATTTAGGACGACATCGACAAAACCAATCGGAACTACTCGGGTATTTCCGTGAGCTGTGAAATACACAGTTTTCTATTGGATAAACCCGATGTGTTCAGATTGAGTTTGTTGCTGTAAATTTATCACGCTCTTTGTTCTTTTAACGAGACACCGGACTTGTTTGCGCATGCGTTAACATTCCTCTCTTCATTCCGTTTCTAATATCAACAACTTTATCGATGATTTTTATTTTACTTCAGTCTTAATCGTATTGAAATCTTTTGATAAGTTGTTGATGACATACAATGAAAGTAAGTGTTTGTAATGATTGATGACTTTGTATTTTCTATATTTGACTTCCAGACCATTGGTGATTTAGTGCCGAATCATCTGCCGGTTCTGTTTTCAACGATCTATTCCCGATGACCAAAATTCGAAAAAAAAATATCGCGTGTCGTCGCAGATTTCTCCGGGTTGACGAAACCGATCTTGTTGAGAGAGGTATTGTTGGACGCAGAAATCATTTGGCTATGCGGGACATATAGAGAATGGGCAGACTAGCGATCGTATGAAATATTACGGACTGATAAGCGCGGAACCTCGGAACTGGTTTCTCTTTGAAGTTGTTTCCCTTGTGTTTATAAAGTGATATTAAAGGTATTAGGACATATACCCCTGTGTTCCAGACCAGGTTGTTTTCGCCACAAAATGTTGAGGTTCTAAGAATATTTTTTTCATTCCACACAACTTCAACGGTTTTAAAATAAGGTCGGGTTTTGAAGTACACTATCGTATCACTGATATGGTTAAGAATTGAAGACACAAGATTGTGTCTGAGAGGTCTTTTTGCTAAGTTTCATACATCGGTAAAGTGATGGGGTTGATTACATTTTCTATGAATAAACGAAATAGTCCAAGACTGGTGACGAGTCTTCTTGCAGGTGGAGGCTATGTTAGTCAAAATAATTTGACGTGAAGATTGCTTTCTATTTTCTGATGGGGCCATCTGAAATTGCCCGATGCAAAATGTTCTCAATATTTTCCAATAGGGTCAAATTAGTTTGACTAGAGGCTGTGTAGGGTTTGTAGAACTTTTCTGGATCTTGATAGCATCCTCGCGTCACCAGTTTTGACGACCATAGCTTGAATACGATCACATCTCACTGAATAGTCAGCGATTCTGAATTATATAATTATTTGCCTTTAACTTAAATCACTGTTTGCCAACCTGCATCGCTTAATGCTGGTTCTATGAGCAAAAAAAGTTGGGAAGTTAGTTAAATGTCCAAGACTGTGGAGTCTGTAATTTTTTTCTGTGTCACCTATTTCGACGCCTTTGATTGTCTGCTTGATTTACCAAAAAATATTCACTTGTGTATAGTGTACACTAATTATTTTACTTTGTGAGTAATGTGTGATAATCGATAAAGACGAAGTGTTTCAGAATTTTACATATGATATAGATTTATTGTTTATAACATAGATTTAGGAAAAGGTTTTGACAAAAACATAGCCTTGATCATAGAAGTTGGAGAGTAGGGCCTGTACTACAAAGATGGAGCCTGAAAGTGGATGAGATACACTATTATGACTTTTTTCGTTTTAAATCAATCAATATTTTAACTAATTTGCTGGTTTGGTCCAGTTTTGAGGTGAGACAGAGGACAAATCAATTGGCAATTACCACTGATAAGCTGCGGTTCACATATAACACATACACCTTACTACACAGTGTAAATCAACCATTTTGAAAGGTGCTTGGTCACATTTCTATAACATGACCATTGCATAAAAAATGAGCTTCATCTGCAATGAATCGGCAATGTTTTTGATAATTGTTTATGAGCATATGAGAGCGCTGAACTCTGTTCGATAAATTGCCGAAAGAAAAACAGGTAAAATTGCATTCAATTAGAATTTGATAACAAAAACTTATTTTAGATTCTCTTAATTTCCACGTATTTGCACCAGAGCGTAGTTCACTGTGTATACAAACAATTAGTAGTGAAAAGTTACCTCATACGGCTCACGCGGATCAGTTTGACATCAAAACAAACATGGCATCGAATTAGGTTAGCGTCAAAATAGGTGATCGGACAATTACATCGAAGATACCAATTCTGGCTTTTACTCAATGGGAATTTGAAGCTTCCATTGGTTGCTTCCTGGATACTTAACAAATACTCACTGAAAATCTCAACTTACAGGGATCAAACTTGGTACCCGTGGTTCTAAAGCATACATTGTTATACTGTCAAAATCTCCTTTGTGTAAAGTCTTCATTTTGTGAAGAACACCCTTATGTGCTGTACACGCTAACAGCATGTTTCAGCATTATACAATTAAAGCTGAGTAAATCTTGTCTTTCCAGCGTGTTTTCACAATCACAGGTGGTAGAGGAGGAGGAGGAGGTGTATTGTATGCTTGGCAAAAATCACTTGGAAGCTATATTGCGACGTCGAGGTACTTATATGTTTTCCGTTTTTAAACAGTTACGCTAAATATTGAATTAGAAAACATATAGACACTCACACTAGTTAGAAACTCATAGCTCAAAGAATTCAAGACATGTAAAAAGAAATCAAAAGGAGCATGCTGCACATTACGAATTTTTCAACCTCTTGCATTGTAAAAGCGTAACTTGTTTAAAACGAAAATCGCAAATAAAAATGAATCAATGTTACCGTATTTGTATTATCATTTTTAAAAGAAAACTTAGTGTGCTGCATAAGAACTGATTGGTAATTCTGAACCAAATACATATTGTTCTCATAAATAACCAACCTTTATCTGTTATTACAGATATAATAATTTGTTTTAGAGTCAATCATTAATTGAAGTAAAGCAGCCTTAATTCTGTATTGTTTTATGTTCTTTCAGCAGTGACAACTTTGTGAAGATTCATGATAGGCATGGTGACTTGAAGCAAGAAATTCAACTGCAGGGGTATTTGAAATTTGACAATTTGAAATTTTCTGCTAAAAGAATGATTGATACATGGTCTTAAATTAAAGCATTTAAAATGATTTAAGCTTTAGTGGAAGACAACAGTTTGTCCATAGTTTGTCCCTCAGATATATATATATATATAAGGATTAATTAGGAATGTTAAGTGTATTGAACTTGATGATACTGGAACCCTGGTTGTGTGCCTTTTTCATTGGAATCAGTCTTCAGGGTGACTAACACAGTGCTGAGGGTGTCTAAGAAAATACTAGAACCCTGGTTGTGTGGACTTTGAATTTGCATTTTTATTGGAATCAGTCTTCAGGGTGACTAACCCAGACTCAGCCCATAATTGGGGTCTTTGAACACCATTAATGGGCCTAGCATTGTAAAATAAATCAAAAAGCTCCATTTGTGTTGACAAAAAGTTAAACCCTAATTAATGAAAATGATATCATAAGCAATAAGTATTTAGAGATCTTTAAACATGCGTTATCTAACTGTTTATCATCAAAGTATTTCAAATTGAATAACATAGATAATCTTTTGATATTTCACCATTACTTTATATTCCTTTTAGTAAAGATGCCTCCAAACTAGTATTCATAGTGTAGTAAGATTTATATATTTCTACTGTAGGCAATGTGTGAGTCTTGGCTGGGATAAAGATGGCGACATTCTGGCCATCATTAATGACAAGAACACGAATATCACTATGTGGGATGCCAACACTGGCAAGACGGCTCACATGGACAGTGGTTTGAGGTATGGATTAGGACTTTTAATCGCTAGAAAAAAGTTTGATACTTCAAAGAGAGGCTTACTTTGAATTGATAGTTCCACCGAACCATTACAACCAAAATTGGTCCAAGACCGACAAAACCTGCATTTTCCTGAACCCTTTGTGTACCCTCAAAAGGAGAATTTATGTATTGAGTCATTATGACATGAAAATTTACAAATGGGTTTGTAGTTCTTTGATAATTAAGTGTTTTTAATATAGGTCTTGTTTGTGGAAAATGGTAGGTCTCGTCCAAGCTGGGTCATACCAAACACACCAAAAAAAGATTTTTAGATGTTACTTCCTTTCTTAGTACTTGTAATCTGATTAAAAGGGGAAACTGATAAAGATGTTTAAATAGTTATCAAATCACAAATAGCCAAAATGATGATTTTAAGAGTATTTAAAAGAAGTTATATCTTTGAACCCAAGAGAATTTCCTTTTAAATGCACTTTAATGTTTCTAAAGTCGTCTATACAATGGGTATTTGGTATCCTTTCAGGGATCCTCTTTCCTTTCTGCTGTGGGCAAAAGCAGGTCCCTTTCTAGCTGTAGGTACCCAGAAGGGGAACTTGCTGATATACAATCACCAAACTCAGAGGTAAGCTATTAAGTAAATCTTCTTAGATAGTTGCAATGCTCATAAAAGCCTTAGTGGAGGACAGTGGTCCAGGGGTAGAGCATCGGCTTTTGGGCACGAGGGTCGTGGGTTCGTATCCCATGAAAAGCGGGATCTGCCTTGTGAACTTTCATTAATCCACATTCGGCGCGAGTACTGGTTATATATCCAGGAAGCAGAAATGAGAGTGATTAATCTAAGTTGTAAGAACTTGTTTCACAATCGATGTAAAATATATAAGTTTAAACTAAAATAAAAGCCTTTAAATATATCCTAAATGACCTTACTTTTAAGCATTGAATCAAGCTGTTCTCATAGGGTTGTTATTTTGTTATAGTAGATCAAATAAAGGCCTTCAATGGAAAAGACCAAATGTGACAATAACCAGAAATGTCCTTATTTCTCTAATTTTATTGATTTCACAGTTTTTTTTCAAAATGAGAATAAAGTTCATCATTATTCATGATGATTGTCTTCGTTGGAACTTTTTTAAGACTGATCACAAAATTCCAAAAGGTAAAATTACTAAATGTTTTAAGAGCCTCTTCGACACATATGCAGAAGAAGGCTCCACCAAGAAAACACTTTGATTATGTCTTTCTTACCTTGTCATGTATATCATAATTAGTGGCATTTGATAAAGACATACCTCTGTTTGTGTTCTTCATTATCATCTGCTGTTATTCAATTTTGTTTTTCAAACTTCCAGGAAAATCCCCATTATAGGGAAACATTCTAGGAAGATAACATGTGGGGGTTGGAGTAATGAGAACCTTCTGGCCCTGGGGGGTGAGGACAAATCTATCACTATCAGTAACAGTGAAGGGGACACTCTGAGACAGACCTCGGTGCGAGATTTTCCTTCTGAAGTACAGTTTTCGGAGATGAAGGGTGATGAAAGATCCCAGATTGGAGAAAACACTGTATGTTACGTATATGTGTTAACCCATTACCAAACAATAACAACATTTAACCACTTTGTTGCAGACAACTCTGAGAAACATTGTGGGAAAAGGAGAAATTGTTCATAACGAGCAATTTTTCCTTTTCCCACAATGTTTTCTGCCTTATCAGAAGATTATTTTTCAATTTCGAAATGTTGTTCATTTTGAAATGTCGTCTGCAAACTATTTCAATTTGGACTATTGAAATTTTTGCTTTTGGTAAAATGTTTAATGTCATTTGAGTACACCTTGGATTGATTCTAATTGTTCTTTAATTCCTTTTTTTCATTCATATTATTGTATTTAGGGTTGATTGCAAATTTGTAAATTCATGTGTAGGTATGCCTGTCTTTGCATAGATAAGTACTTCTGACGGGGCTTCTTTACATTATATAGCAGACTCCCATAAAAGTCACCTTCCCAGTTGGAAATTTCTTTAAAACCATGCAGTTTTCCCCAAAACTCAAAGTCATACCAGCTTTAAGGCTTCCCAATTCAGCAATTTCATCGATAAAATTTCCAAAATTTAACAGGCTTAGGCCTCTTCCCAATTTAAGGAAAAAAAGCACTGCTTCACGGCAGATACACTACAATCTCTTTACCTCAAACCTTTTTTTAGTCTGCTATACATCAAAGTAAAAGCCCGAAGTTTTTGCTCTTTATTTCCCAGACATCTTTACGTCAAACTCTCTCTAGGTCGAACATTTTCATGAGGTCCCTTCAACTTGGAGATAAAGGTATTTCACTGTAGTTAATTACACCAGAATAATTGATGAATTAACTGAAAAGCCAAGAGATGGTGGAAATTTGAACTTAAGCTTACGTCAAACTCTCTCTAGGTCAAACATTTTCATGAGGTCCCTTCAACTTGGAGATAAAGGTATTTCACTGTAGTTAATTACACCAGAATAATTGATGAATTAACTGAAAAGCCAAGAAATGGTGGAAATTTGAACTTAAGCTTACGTCAAACTCTCTCTAGGTCGAACATTTTCATGAGGTCCCTTCAACTTGGAGATAAAGGTATTTCACTGTAGTTAATTACACCAGAATAATTGATGAATTAACTGAAAAGCCAAGAAATGGTGGATCTTTGAACATGAACATAACATGTTGATGAAAAAAAGAGTTGGAATAATGTTTTTCTCTCTACGTATGGGTAATTATAGTCTTAAAGATTGATTTTGTACTTTTTCCCCTTTTTCCCAAATTTTCCCCCTTATTTGACCTAAGCCATTTCCCCCAAAATTGAAAAAAATACTGATCTGTTTTTCATTTCAGGTGAGCGTTGTGTTGGGGCGTAAAACTCTATTCCTATACAACATGAATGATGCAGAGAACCCTATAGAGCTGGCCTTCCAAGCCAAATATGGTTCCATCATGTCATACAAATGGTAACGAAATTTACTTTTCGTCCATCTTTACCCTTAGAATGCTGGGTAATTTTCTAAAAATATATTTTTTATGTTGTCTGCTTTCCAAAACCTTAAATTCCTGCTTAATTTTGATGAGGAAAGATACCCAGGGTAGCAAACAGGTAAGATCACAGGACTGCCGCTAGTTTACTTGGCAGTTTGCCAGGATCTTACATGTTTGCATAAGCATGAAGTTAGTTCCAGCAATATATGGGTAAAAAAAAAAAGGTCTTCCCTGTTGTTGATGATACCACAGACTTCTTTTAATTTGGGTCTGACAAAAAGCAATATTTCTTAAGACCATTTTTTGTTTTATACTTATTTGTATTTAAAAATTGTTGATTTTGTCTTTTAATCAAAGGAAACAGCATATGTAATTTGTCTATTGTTTTCTGCAGATGTTTTCAATTTGAACTAAATATCAATGTGCCATATGAGAATAATGCAATTTGTGGCATCTCCAAAAGAAGGTGGCTGACCATGCATATAGTGCAAGTTTATTTATTTACATCACTTTTAAACATAGTTAAACAAATGGCTTTTTATCACAAATATCTATTTTTGGTTTAAATTTTTTCTCCTTGGGCTTGCATCGTGTATTACTCAAAATGTCGACAAAGATGATCAAGGGCTCGTTTCTTCATTTCAGGTATGGGGATGGGTATATCATGATTGGTTTTTCTCATGGATTCTTTGTGGTGATATCTACCCACATGAAAGAGATTGGACAGGTATGGATAATTTTTCTTATGTCTCTTTACCACACAGACAGAAAAGATATGGACCAACCTGTCTGTTTGAAAGTTTTTTTCATTTTCGGTCATTATACTAGACCAGTATATAGTAACATCTCTATTTAAAGCTTTTCTAATGGCATAACCTTGTTCTAGTCATTACTTGTATTTAGTATGACTCTTTGAGATAACACTTATCTTATATATTATACTTGTATATCTCCCTACAAAATGGGATTGTGTAAACAGAGTGTTTAATGTGAAGTTATTAGATTTAGTTTGATACTGTAAAGTCAATCCTCTGGGTTATTCCCCTGAAATATAACATTTGCTATTCAGAGTTTTAGATAAAGATTTGCTTAGGAGGCTTTCGTTTGCAGCATTTGTAAAACTATCAAGTAAATCTTATTTTGTGGATACACTATGAATGACTACAAACACCTAAGGGCATAACTTTTGGGAGGGGGAGACAAATCTGATCCTTTTTGATATGCAAAATGTTCTCTTCTAAGACTTCTTGTGACGCATTTAAAACTCCCTATTCTTAGGTTTTAATTACATACTACATTTTGAGAAAAAAATGTATTTTCTTTTTTCTGATGATTTTTATGAAAATTAAAAATGAAAAATATGGGAAATTTCTCATAACATTGTCAACTTTTATACAATACATATATATTTAATGGGCTTTTGTCCCCTCTACAACAGTAACTGCTTTTAATGCTTTGTTGAAAACATTATAACTCAGGATGATTTCTTTGTAGGAACTGTTTCAAGCCCGGAACCACAAAGATAACCTGAGTTCCATCGCCATTTCATTATCACTCAACAAGGCAGCATCCTGTGGAGATAACTGGTATGTAATCTACTATTATTCATTTGAATATTCATTCATTTCTGTAGCTTAGGTATACTTTGATTGTTGGCTTTACTTCTCATCTCTCTCTTAATCCGTTACCAAACAATAAAAACAGTTTACCACTTTGTTGCAGACGAATCTAGAAAACGTGGTGGGAAAACGAGAAATTTCTCCTTTTCCCACAATGTTTTCTACTCTATCAGAAGATAACTTTTCAATTTCATCGCATTTTGAAATGTCGTCTATTTTGGACAGTCGAAAATATGTTAAAGCTTTTTCATGCAAGTTGGTATGGCCTTTGAGACTTCATATTATGAAATTATGCCTTTTTTGTACTTATTTACGACTACTTTTATATGTCTTGTTTTTTGTTTTTAAGTATGATAAAGTACATTCACTGTACTACAAAAACCTCATGTTCAAGACATGTTTAACTCTGTTTAAACTTATTTGTTTTACATTGAATGTGAAACAAGTTCTTACAACTAAAATTAATTACTCTCGATTCTACTTCTTGGATACATAACCAGTACTCTCATTGAATGCAGATTAATGAAAGTTTGCAAGGCAGATCCCACTACTCAACGGGATTCAAACCCACAACCCTCGTATCTAGAAGATGACGCTCTACTCCTAGACCACTGGCTTTCACATATTTAAGACTGTTAACCTCTGTTTTCAGTATCAAGATACATGACCTGTCCGACTTAAAGGAGATGTTTGCCATCATCAACCTGGACGATGAGAGAGGTCTGGACCGGATGGAGTGGACAGACGATGGTCAGTTACTGGCCATCACCTCGACCAAGGGAAACCTGCATGTGTATCTGACCAGTCTACCCATGCTGGCCTCTACGAATCAGACGAGGATCGCACACCTGACTTCCCTGTTAGAGGTCACCATAGAGGATAATATTCAACAGGTGGGCATTATTGGAATTAAGGAAAACAATGTGAGATGTTGTGTATGCTTTGATTTATATGAAAGGACGGACAGGCAAATAGGCAGACAGAGAATGTATTATTGAAATTGAGGATAGCAATATAAGACATTTTGTATGCTTTGATAAAGGTAAAAGGACAAACAGATATATTGATGAGCAATTCATCTTTTGTCACAATGGTTTCTAAACTCTTTGTTCCGCAGATATGGCAAACTGAAGTAATGGTACTTTGGGGTAAGGAGTTAAAACAGAGCACAGGTTTCAATAATTATTTAGGGATACATGCAAGATAAAGTTAAGAAAATAAAGAAGACTTGCATTGAACTCTCTACTTATGCTTTCTAGGAACAACCAACCACCATTTCTGTTGATGTTGAACCGTCCTTCCTGGGAATTGGACCTTACCATTTAGCTGTTGGGATGAACAACAGGGCATGGTACTATCTCTTGGGAGACAATGGTATGTATGTCAATGAAATATCTTTTAATCTGATATACCACATGGGATTGTGTTAATGGTCCACTTTGAAAACAACAGCAAACTTCATTTGTTATGGTTGAAATAGTGAATTTTCTCTGTTATAATTGATAGAAACTATTGAAGAATTTATTCATAGGAAGTTTTCAGTTTTGACATTATGGTTTCTACACAATTATTGCACACACATGTTATCTACGTCTGCTTTCATTTAGACCAGTCACTAAGTAACTTCTGTTTGAACAGAAAAACTTGTCGGAAATAATAGGTCTGTTGTGATTTGTTCTTGACAACCTTATGAAAGCACCACATTAAAATGCAATCCATTTATAGTAATCAAAAGAATGCAATTAGTATTGCTTTCAACCTTCTGTGACAAACTTTTAAGATATTTTTACATTTTTCGTTTAAACATTTCTTTAACACCTCCTGTTAATTTGATTGATTTTTAAGATCATTTGTCTGAACATGAATATCATTTTGCTTATAAATAGTTATCAAACTTTAATGATGCCATTTTGAAATATTGCAACAAACAGAGAATTAACATATCATGAGCTTATTTTGATTAATCCATATTCTAGTTATTGAAAGATGTTTATATTTCTTTATTTTATCAAGGGTAAAATATCCTTGGTTGATATTTTGTTTAATATTTGAATCATTCAGCTTTGTTTGCATATTAAGTTGATTGCATGATTGGGCACTGAAAAAGGGTGTTATGATAAACTAATATGACTACAGAAGAAATGCTGATGCGGAGTAATTTTTCTTATGGTCATAATAGCTCCTTACAGAAATCACAAAACACAATTTTTCTGACTATTTAACTCATCTGCTGTTGATTTAATGTTTAATCTGTCACTGAATTCTGTATGAGGGAATGTGTTTAATGTAAATGAATGTTTTAATGTTTTTTTTACTGATGAGAGCTCTTGTTATTTAGTTAACCACCCTACTGGTAAGGTCCTTTAAGTTAACCTCGTCCCTGTGTATCCATTATAAGAAATTACAATGAACCCTCGTTTATCCGAACACGTCCGTTCCCAACAAAATGTCCGGTTTACCGAATAATCCGGACTAATGAAGCAGAGCATGTTCTGATTCCCATTAAGACATAAACGGTCTGTATGAGTGGTGTATAGTTATAACCCTTTAGCAAATGCCAAATTGTCGACCGTCCCAAATTGAAAGAGTTTGCAGAAGACATATTAAAACGTGATGAAATTCAAAGATAATCCTCTGATATGGGAGAAAACATTGTGGGAAAAGGAGAAATTGCTCGTCACGAGCAATTTCTCCTTTACCCACAATGTTTTCAAAAGTCGTCTGCAATAAACTGGTCCAATAATTCCGTTCCCTTACAATTTTGTTCGGATTGCGAGACATCCGGATAATCAGGGTCCGGATAAACGAGGGTTCACTGTACCATGTTATGAGAGGTTAAGATAATTGGTGTATGGCAGGTCTTTTTCGTGCCGTTATTGAAGAACCTTTTGTTAATTCCTTTTCTATTGGTGCATGTTAGAATGGTTTAAATGGATTGAATGATTCTAATATGCACTCACATCAAACAGTTTGACCCTTTCACCGCCATGGTAGACTTTTGTCGTCAGCTTGGTTGACCGCCATAGGTGACTTAATTAGACATATGGTGGTTTAACTATTATAGGCAGTATACTACGATATGTTGATTAAAACATCAATGACGGTCATAGAAGCTGTTTGCAAAAGATGACTACCACTGTCGATGTCATTTATCTAAAAAAACAACTAAAAAATAACAATTTTGGTGTATTCAATACTTTTTTCCTAGAAAATGCTAAATGTATTTGGTGCGGAGATGAACTTTTTGCTATTCATTTGTGGGTAGAAAGGGTTTAAAGTAGATACAGAGATGTTACAAGTGGACTTACCTACACCTTTTATCCGAGGTCCTGGTTTCCTAACAAGCCCTTTTCCTGATGCAGACGACATTGCCTGTTTTTGGTAGCAGACATCTTTGAAAACATTGTGACTGATAGAGAATTTTAATTTAAATCGAAAAATTATACAGAATTCAAGATAGCTATAGAAGATGACTTAACTCTGCCAATCGATGATTATGTTCTCTACTGCAAGTTCTTGGAAAAGGATCACACAGGTTTTCAGATTAAGGCAGTGTACAAGAATCAAACATTGTGACTTTTGATGCCTGTTTTATATGAACTTTAAAAGGACAATCTCACCGATTGAAATTATAATCATTTTAGAATGAAATGTCTTCTACAAGTACAGTGACAACACAGATCAACTAAGTTAGAGAAACTAGTCTATTGATACACTTCTCATCTTCTTACATAACTATGTAGTCGAGATATGGCACATTTATGTTGATGATTTAGTAAACAGTAAACAGTTTTGTTAACAATGATTTTTTATTTCCGACCTTGGGTGATTGACCTGGGTAAAAGTGGGACTTGGACCCAGATTATGGTATGGGACAACAGTCTAATCAAGTAGTAATGCTAGCTGGGTGCACCAAGAGCAACCTGTTACTATTTATAAACCAAGTTTTTTCAATCAAAGCTCAGAAGGGCTGAATGCATGTTTCACAACTGTTTAATGAATACAAAGGTTTTTAGTATCTTTAGAATGAAGGTATTGAAAAATGGTTATTTATTTAGTAAGAGATTGTTAAAATGATTGCTTTAATATTTTTTACTCGCACAACACATTCTGTGAGATGGTCCTTTTAAGGCATCATCAACCAATCAGAGAATTGACCTACATATTGCTTAAGCACGGTTACATTGCCTTGACTTGAAATCTGAGTTCCCTATAACTTGAACATGCATGGGCAACAACAAAATGTATTCTTTTGTACAACTTAGAGTATATGATTCATATGTATCCATCTTCATTGACATATTAAGGTAGAATACCCATAATCAGCTATTTTGAAATTCATTCTTCGGATTACTCGTTTGTTCTCCGTATACCTCGGTCAAGGCCGGAACAATTCACAATGAATCAAACAGTTCAGGACCGAGGTTAATCGAGAACGACAGAAGTATTCCTACGACAGAAAGAGTTTCTTAATGGTTGGTTATGGGTATTCTACCTTTACTTTATTTCACACTGTGTTGCAAGCATGAATAATACTTGTAATGTGTAAATATAAGGAAAACTGTTTACAATCCAATTATTGTGAGCATTAGATATAGAGAATAGATGGTTGGTGTATTGAATAGGAAATGTTATCGGGCAAGGCTTAGGAATATTTTCCGGTGAGCCGAAGGCGAAACGGATAATAATCTGAAGCCGAGCCCGATAACTTTTCCCATTCAAAGGAAAAAATAAGTAGAGAATGATGTAAACATGACGTCATGGCGTTCTTATGACGTCATGATTTGTCACGTGCATGTGTTATATGGTTAGTGCCGGATATCACAAATGTTATACGCACCTAGTTATCGGTCCCAAAATGACACTAGTGACAGGATAAATCTGGTTATCTTTAAGAGATGTTTAGTGAAATGGTTTGTCTGTTGAAGTTTGACAGTTTTGTAACATATCCAATTAGTCTGTGTTTCCTTTGCAAGTATGTGTTATTATATTCCCCATCTAACATAGCCCTGTAACAGTATTGATAGGCATGCTAAATGGATCACGATACAGGAGTGTATAAGACTAGGATCTTAGATGTTATTAAGTAAAGTCTATACAGTTATTTGCTAAATTGGAGTTTGAGTCCATCGCTTATCCCAAAATTGATGTAATTATCCTATAATGGTACCTGCATGTTTGGTGTTGACTCATTCCTCATTTAGGACTTCAGTTCAGTTTTTAAACAAAAGCAGGGGACAACAAAAAAAGTATGAAAAATGTTTCTCACTTTGTGATAAAGGGAAGAAACCAATGTAATTAGATAGAGATTGGTCTTTGTCTGAAATAGTTCCTTTTATCACAGTGGTTTATTATTTATTCAAGTAAGATTGACGAACTATGAATATGAAGGAAAGAATAAAGCTTCAAATTATTTTGTATACCTGGATGTGTTTGCTCTCAGAGCAAGTTACTAACACCTTCCTCCAACATGGCCAATTGTAAAGATATGTCTTCACATTAACTGCTTAACTCTTAAATCCACATGATATGCATTTAAAAACACTTTAACAAAATGAGGAATTGATTCTGGTAAACAACTTATCAATTAGTCACAATTTGGTAGCTACCAAACATCACATTTAAAAATCTAACTTGTCATGACTTTATTATTGTTGATATTAGGCTTAACTTTGGTCCACATGGCTGATTGGGTTACCAAAGAGTTAGACTAAATTAATGAAGTTTGAAATAGAATTTGAAAATATTCCTATAATAATCATAAGGCAGATGTAAATTAAAGGATGATGCTTTTAGATATTTAAAGTCACTTTCTTAATGTATTCTCTTTGTGCCATATGAAGTTTTATATTAATGTACAGCAAAACCAGTGTGACAAAAGGATACATAATTTGTAATGAACAGTTTCCTCCATTGTCACAATGATTTCTTTTGACTTCTACAGTAACTGCTGACAATGTAAACAAAAGTATATATATGAAGTGATTCATGATTGGAAAGCACACAAGGACTAAAAAAAGAATTCTAAGGCCTAGTAATTTCTCTATTTAATAGCAGTTATTTCTTCTTGAACTTAAACATGCAAGCATTAGTTTTATTGGGTCTTTTTCTAATTGTATTAGTTGTCAGGATAAGGGAATGTATTGGCGACTTCTAAATGAAAGATTCAAAAATGAAAATAACTAAACTCCATGTTGAATGTACTCATAAGAATCATATCAGCAAAACAATTCTAATGAGTTCTCACAATAAAGGGCTTTGAAGGACAATATAGTAGTCAGCTATTGGAGTACACCTTTTAATTGGTCCTATGAATATTATTTTGCAGAGGTCCTTGGTTTGGAGGCAATCATGGATTATGCTCTTTTGGTAATGGTAATAACTCCTCCAAAAGTCTGTTAACATAATCTTTTAGTACTCTGTTTTAACCGCTTAGCATTTTATTTTATGAAGAAAGTTATTGATTTGTTCTATGGTTTCAATCAAATACAGAGCAAAAGAAAACATCACACATTGGGAGTTTTACCTTCGATTTATGCTAATACGCTCAATTTTTGCCATTTGAAAAGAACAAATTAAAAGGTATCATCTTAAAAGAAATGATGAATTTGTATTACAGGTTTAGAACAGTTAAAAGACAGGGAGTACCTTGGGACTGTTCATTCCATCAAGTTGAATGCAGATTATGCCTCTGCCCATTTTGAGGATAAAGTACAACTTCATATGGTAAGTTTAGATTGTTCTTTACGCACCCTTTCCTACATATACAGTGAACCCTCGTTTATCCGAACACATCCGTTCCCAACAAAATGTCCGGTTTACCGAATAATCCGGACTAATGAATCAGAGCGTGTTCTTATTAACATTAAGACATAAACTGTCTGTATGAGCGTTGTATAGTTATAACCCTTTAGCAAACGCCAAATTGTCGACCGTCCCAAATTGAAAGAGTTTGCAGAAGACATATCAAAACGTGATGAAATTCAAAGATAATCTTCTGATATGGCAGAAAACATTGTGGGAAAAGGAGAAATTGCTCGTCACGAGCAATTTCTCCTTTACCCGCAATGTTTTCAAAAGTCGTCAGCAATAAACTGGTCCAATAATTCCGTTCCCTTACAATTTTGTTCGGATTGCGAGACATCCGGATAATCGGGGTCCGGATAAACGAGGGTTCACTGTATACATATTTTTATTGACATGCAGCAAGGCTTTTAAAAAGCCAATGCAGCTTTAGGATATGCATGTATTATTTAGAATAAGTAACCTTTCCTTTATTCAGAATTACTTGTATTTCTATCCAATTCCATACCAAATTTTTCAATTACACATTTGCTTGTCACTATATATATTTCGTTTTTGGTATAAAGATTTCAATTTTATTTAGAAATTTAACAGTTAAGAATAGAGAGAAAAGAAGCATCATAATAGAGATGGTAGGCAAAATTCTCACTATGCATTGTTTTTTGTTATTTAGATACTTTTATGTGTGATCAAATTTAGACGCCCTAACTTGCTTGGACCATATCATGAAAGAATTTCGAAACGATGTAGGTCTTAAGGTGAAATGTCTTTTCTCTTTCATTTGAATGAGAGATTTTATGTCTCAACAGACAAATATCCTGTGATAACATAGTAGAACAATATATTTTTACTTGAAAGTCTTGAAAATATTTGATTCAATGATATATTAACATGAAAGCCTTTTTGAGAAAATGTGTAAGGAAAAAGGATTGAGTTTTTATTGTCTGATATTCCTTCTTACCTTAATTTTTTCAAAATCTTTGGGATCTGAATACAAAGGGTACCAATCGGGGTAACATATAGCATACAAAATCATGTTAAAAAGATGTTTGATTCCTGTCAAACCATTGAAAGCAGCTGCTATTATTTGAAAATCTTACGCCAATACGAGAATATGCTCATCATTAGAAAATTCTTATTGTTTCATAATCTTGATTATTATTTAGGGATACAATATGGACCTTTGATGTATTCATAAATTTACCATTTTGGTACAGGATTAAGGCCTAATCCCGTGACTCCTACATCTCAAGCGTTTTTGCTTAAGAGGATTTTCGTTTGTTTGATTTTATCAAATGGATGTATTTTCGATGTATACAGCTATGTATTATTTCAATAGCTGCAACAAGGGAGTGAAGTAAGTTCTATTGTACCGTAGAGAGGTCTAGATAAAGGGCCGAATAAGAGACATGCACTTAACATTGATTTAAATCCCATTTTGTAAATCCTATATAGTTGGTTCTCAATAGAATTGTCTTGTAAATCATTCTATTGAATACCCCCAATATAGGATTAAGAGTATAAGATATAAAAGTGATGGAAATACTTCTCCTGTTTAATCCTGTATTGTTGGTATTCATTAAAAGTGTCTACCATCAATTCGAAATATAGAGATGGAAACACTTCTTTTATCTAGACCTGTTACTTTAGGCTAATGAAAGATCTTGTTCCTTTCTATTTAGTTATACTCTTCCTATGTTTTTCAATTCCTTTTTCTGTTGTAGGACCTTTATCAGTATCAGTACTGCTAACCGCTGCTGTTTTTCATGTCTTTTTGCTTAGGAGAGAAGGATATTGTTTATTACCTGGCCTGAGCTTTTCTCAATGACTTTCTCAAAAACGTACATCATGTATATGAACCATTGTTTTTATAAATACATTCTTTAACACACATACATGTATATTTATTACAACTGATGGAACTGTCCGGACAAACAGCATATGAAGGAAAGAAAAAGAAAACAAAAAGAATATTCTTTGAAAATGTAGTGAATAAAGACAATCATTCAGTATTGATGTCCAAACTTTCAAAAGCTATTTCTTTATGTTGCTTTTGTTACCTGTTTCTCCTTTTGATAATCAGGGCTTTTGATTGTACCCTGGTACCTAATAAAACCAGTATGTGTTAAATCTTATAAAAAACTCCTATTTCAGACTTAATTTATGGTTTGATAGAGAGAAATGCTCGTTTTCAAGATTCTTTGTAATTTGCATACACATTCAGCTTGGTCCTAACAAAAATGTTCTTGTTTTACGGAGAAGTAAGCTGTTTGCCTACTAAACTTAAAGCATGGGACTCATGTACCCGGTATGTAAGCAAGCTCAAAAGTGAATTGTCTAGGCTATAATAAGATAAAACTTTTGTAAAATAGATATTGATTTATCGATTTCATCATTTATTTCCTCCATTTAATTAATGAGTGAACCTGTTCTTTCACATATAGATTTATTAGGCCTGCTCGTCAAATATCAATAGACAATTCTCTGTTAGTTAATCAGTGTGTGTCACAGATGACATTAATTAGCGTTTCTCTGTAGGATAAATGCTTAGTGCTACTTTTTTATATAGCCAAACACGGCTAGTAGATCACAAGGAGCTGTAGTTATTCTTTGGTCAGAACTATGTATATTTAATATTATATCTGATATTAACCATGAGAATGTCATCTGCTTTCAAAAATCATAAATATTTGCTTAATTTTGATGAGAAAAGATACTCAGAGTAGCAAACAAGTTGCATCACAGGTCAGTCGCCAATTTACTAATCGACTGGCCTGTGATTTAACCTGTTTGCATAAGCATGAATTGGGTTCCAGCACTACAGGGGTTAATATCATTATGTACTCTAATAGGATTAAGAGTAGGTGTCTTATAAATGCGTAAAAATACGATAATGCATCAATTTTGTTTTAACATGATTTTGTGAGTCTAAGTTTACTTTAATTTCTGATTTTATTTCTTTCAAGTTTTCTCAATTAATGTTGTATAGATGTTAGACCTTTAGTCTCATGAAGATATGTCATTCCATTACTTGGTAAGAGCTTGTCTGGATGCTTCTGTTTTAGAATTCTTCAAAGAAAACAATGTGACAGAAGCAAAAGTTGGACATGATAAGCAATTGCTGTTGTTGTTACAATCGTTTCAACCCATTGCCACAGAGAAAATGCTATATTTCATACTTTGTACTGTTGCTTCCGCTTTGAACTTTCACAGAAGTTCATTATAAGGAAAAAAGTAACTATTTAACTAATTGATTTAAGATATGATAGAAACTATGTGTAACTTTGTATGTGCTAAATATACTTTACCTGACATTGTATATTTGAAAATCTAACTTTTACTTTTTACCAATGAGTCTTTTCCCATAAAGTCTGGAACTTCTTGCCTTGTTTGGTCATTAGAAATTCAATTCTTAAATTAAGAAGAAAATTTCAATTCAAAAGTATGATTTTGTTGCATAAAGTATCTTTAAGTCAAAATCAAAAGCATTAAATGGACATTGATATTCATACAGGTTGTGGTGTTAAAATTCACATGATTTATTTTAGGAAAAAAAAATCATGTTTTATGTAAAAATCATGTTTTATGTAAAAATCATATGTTTTATGTAAAAATCATGTTTTATGTCTTGACACTTTCCTGTATACATGAATTACTAGTAAGCTGCAAGAAACCACATAGAATTAAAACAAGAAAAATAACACATGTAAACACTCTTGGATAAGAGATCGTTGCTCTAAAGTAAAAATTGTTCACTACAAACAATATATCTTTTTGTCTCAGTAGTTGTTAAAGACATCTGAAGCATATATGTCAAAATGATGCATAATCTTTGTGGCTTCCCCATGTGACTTCCTTTTTATCTGGGGCAGTATTTTTTGGATGTCACACTGCCAATTCATGTAAGACTTTTTTCCATCTCTTCGTTGATATCAGATGTGTTTCAATGAAACCAAGAAGAGGGACGTCAGATGACAAATCTGCATCATCAACAATCAAGTCGGTGCTAAAAAAGTCTGGGTTGATATAAACTGCTTATCTATACTACAGATTGAAGGCGAGACAACAGGAACAACTGATGAGCGTGAAAGTAAACTGTTTCCTGACAAGGATATCGGACAGACCCATATAACATGTCACCATATAACCCAAGACTTCCTCATATTTGGGACTGATGTAAGTAATCTATATACAATACCCTCCTGGTCAGGGATCAGAAAAATGCCGGTTCTGTTGGTTTTGGACCAATTTTGATTGTACTGAACCGATTGCAAGTTGAGATTTGATGAAAAAATCAGTCTGGATATTAGACAGATATGATGTTTTACATACCTAATTATATCTACAGAATTACATGAAATATCCCTTAATTGTTATCCCCGTGTCGAACAATTTGAAAATTTCCTGATCCTTCCCCTTGGTAGTCTTAATACCCAGTGGGGAAAGACCGTTCAGAGCCCTAGCCTAATACTGATGTACACGAGAAAGCCATAACAAAGCTGAAAAACTGTTTACATGGGGTTAAGCCCCATATTAAAAAATGATAGTAATATCTAAGGCAGACCCATATAACATGTCATCATATAACCTAGGACTTTCTCATCTTTAGGACTGATGTAAGTAATCCATAGATAATATTTCCCAATAATTTTAGGATGGGCAGATTAACTATTTCTACATAGAGGACTGGCAGTATGTGAACGAGTTCCGACATGTAGTGGGCATCAAGAACCTGTTCCCGGACCCAAGTGGTACCAGACTTGTATTTATTGATGAGAAAAAAGATGGATATGTCTATAACCCTGTAAGTGGCTGCTTTGATATCTGAAAAGTCTTGTTTTTGTTTGATATGGTTTTTAACACTTTCCAGTTACGAAACAGCAATAGTTCCCCTATTTGCTGTTACTGGGTTTTCTGTACAAGACTTGAGGAAGTACTGTAAATTCCCTTTTACAGAGGAACTGAGACATTTACATGTTATTATGATACTTTTAAAACAGTGAATACGAGTAGGTTTGTTAACAATTTGCGATAAAACAGGGCTCAGCCAAGAAATGTCTGCATCCAAAGAAATCTCATAAATTCTCCATTTTGATTATTGGCATTGTTGGTGATATATAAATAACAGTATTTTTATATGTTTCATCTGACTTTCCTTACCAGGAATCGCTATTTAGACATCACTTGAATGTAAACGCTCGAGCCAAATTTTTTGGTAAAAGATTTGCGAAAGAGCACTTTGAAACATAGATAATAAATAGTGCAGGCATTATATTGTAATGATCGTGTGGTGTTTCACTTTTTTGAAACATATTTTTTATAATTCATAACTCATTTTACCCATTTTCGCAGTTTTTTTAGTGCTAGTATGCTTTTAACCAAGTATACATGTATTCCTTCTAGCAATGTACCCTCAATATAAAGAAAATGGTTAATCTTCGCTTCATTTGCGAATCTATTCACACAACAGGTGAATGACATGCTGGTGGAAGTCCCACATTTCTTAACTCTTACAATGTACCCTTATATTAAGAAAATGGTTGATCATTGCTTAATTCACAAAACAATTTATTCCAACAGGTGAATGACATGCTGGTGGAAGTCCCAAATTTCTCGCCCTACATCAAGTCTGTGTTGTGGGAGATGTGGGCCCTGGACAGGGGTGTGTTTGTAGCTTTTGATGAAGAGAAGATCTACACCTATATTTACTCCAGGGAACATGTCGCAGGTGTGTTGTTTTGTTGTTGTTGAGTCTGAGCTTTAACGAGTGTAACCCTTTGAATGCTGAGTACTTTTCTTAAAATAGATTTTTTGACGGCTGCTTTCGAAAACCTAAAACATTTGCGTATGAACCAACTTCATGCTTATGCAAAAAGGTTAGATCCAGGCCAGCTGCTGAGTAAACTGGAGGCTGGCATGTGATATAACCTGTTTGCTACTCTGAGTATCTTTCCTTATCAAAATCAAGCAGAAAGTTAAGGTTTCGGAAAGCAGATGACATAAAAATCTATTTTTAGAAAAGTATCCAGCATCCTAAGGGTTAAGTATGCTAAAACATAATTTCAAATTTGTAAGCATTCATACCAATGTTAACAGTTTGTACATTTTCTATAGATTCAAGAGCAATCGGCAGCAGACTGGTTTTGTTGCTAAGGGGAAAAACATTCTTATTTACTCTGGTCTGTCTGTCAGTCTGTTTGTGAAGAAATGTTGTCCATACACTAATTCCAAAATGTCTTTTCAAATTTTATGAAATTTTTTGAAATTGTCTTATAGATATCTAGAACAAATTTATTATCCTTCAAGATGTCTCCAAGACGTTTGGTGTAAGAGGCTCTGCTTAAAAAAAAGAAAGAATTCTTATAACACAGAAGCAGCTAGAAGTTATGTTTTTCTCCAAAACCCAATAATTTACAACATTTATCTTTACAATGTTACAGGTACAAGAGTTGATTTAGTTGGTGAGACCAAGCTACCCTATGGACAAAAACCAGTGCTCATACATAACGGTGAAGTCTCCCTCCAAACACAGAGCGGTAAACTGGTGACCATTGCCTTGGACTCCCATGCTTATCTCTTCATTGACTCTATAGAAGGAAAGTCAAATAAGGAGGTAACATTGCAATCAGTCTTTTCTAGTAGTTTCTGTCTTTGAAAGCCATTGAGGGGGGGGGGGGGGGGGGGGGGGGGGCACTGGTGCAGAGGTAGAGTGTCTGCCTCTTGTACCAAAGGTCTCAGGTTCAATCCCCATTAGGCAAGGTGAAAGTTACAACTTGCCCAGACTAAACCTCAAATCAGTGCGAGTACTGGTTAAGTATCTAGAAAGCAGTGAATTCAATAAGCTTCAAGCTCTGTCACAATCAATGTAAAATAGATAATTTTAAACTAAAGCCATTGTGAACCTGGACATTTGAAATCATGTTGACTTATAGAGGTTTTGGCAGGAAAATATAAAGACGATTTTGTCTTGACAAATTTTATTGGCAATAGTTTGATTCCCTCCAAATTTACATGGATAACAACTTTCATTGAAAAGGTTTTGGCAAAAGATGAAAAGGCTTTATGCTAGAGGTAACAAAACCGCTGCAACTTTTTCTGTGTTGGACAAAAGTATTGCCACCATCAATAGTCAACCTGTACCACAAGCTTCCATTTAAATTGCTTGAATCTTTTCTGTCCTTAGATTAATTACACAAACTTCTTACAGCTGCAACTTCTGCTACTTTACACTTACCACTGCATTGATGCGAGCTATTGATTTCCTTGATAAAGGATGCTGGTGGATGATACAAAAATCTCTTACTCAACCATTTTAAAGTACCAACCTTTATCAACAGTTTCTTGGAGTTTTTTTTTTACTATATTTGTGTCATTTTTGAGCCAGTTGCTTAAAAATAAGAATGATTTTAGTCTCTTTTTTTCCTTTAATTTCAGCTTATTGGCTGCCTTGAACAGACCATTGCTTTAAAAAGGTAGGTTGAAAGATGCTTTGTAATTATACCAGTCATATTCTAGAGGATAGAGATGAACCTTAGGGTAAATTTGTATCATCTTGTGGCCTATAAGACTCAATCCTTAAATATATTGAAAGCTCAGTGCACAAAAACTATATTAAGTCCTCCTTATAACAATAATTATATTCATGTGTTGATTCTTAATCTGTCAATTACAGTTTTCTTTTGTCTAATTTTTAGAACAAACAAATCACTGCAGTTATGTTGTGTCTGCTAATTCACTTTTTGGCATTTCTCCCTTTTAGCAATAATGATGTGAACTAAGATTTATACCTTTAGAAAGAGAAATGAACAGGAAAAATAAGAACTTATTGTCACAAATTAGCAGAAAGCTTCAATTCTGTAGGCTTGGACTGGCTTATATATTTTGCTATGAAGCATTTCTTATAACATATAATTTTTGTTGTCATTGTTTGCACAGATTCAAAGATGGCTGGATTTTCTGTCAGCAGCTTAATGACAAGGATCAGTGGCAGAAGTTAGGTTACGCAGCCCTGAAGTGTCTAGACATGGACTTTGGTAAGTAGTTAGGCCTCTTAATGTTAATCATTACTCCCTTACTGCTTGCTTTACACGTTCTATTTGTGATTTTGTACATTTTCTTAATTAACGTTTTCACTACCTATAATGCTGGATATATCCGGGGCACTTTAAGCACCTTATATACCTTATTGGCCGTGAATAAACTGTGTAATATGGTTTTATGTATAGAAGTTAGGTTATGCAGCCCTGAAGTGTTTAGACATGGACTTTGGTAAGTAGTTAGGCCTCTTAATGTTAATCATTACTCCCTTACTGCTTTTCACGTTCTATTTGTGATTTTGTACATTTTCTTTATTAACGTTTTCACTACCTATAATGCTGGATATATCCGGGGCACTTTAAGCACCTTATATACCATATTGGCCGTGAATAAACTGTGTAATATGGTTTTATGTACAGAAGCGCTAGGTACACATTAAGGTATGGAAGATTGGTATTGTGAAATCCATGTTTACATAGTTACCATTACATTGAGTTAATTAAAGTTTTTATCAAGTTTTATTAAATTCTGTCTTTTTCCCATTCTTCCCACATTTTCCCTTGGTGTAAGAGAGAGTAACAAGGTCTGATATTGAAAAGGTTAAAATCAACAGCATACAATACTTTGTAAGCTTAAAAATAATGTTTTCTTTGAGATATTGTTAGTCATTTTCTGATTTTGTCAGAGTAGTTGCTCAAAACTGTCTGAGTCTTGTATAATTTGAAGAATGAACGACTTTAGAAATAGTTGAAACCATAGGAGAAACTGCTTATAATGAACAATTTGTTCTTTTGTCACAAATATTTATTCTTTCTCCACTTATTCATTATCATATCCAAGAAATAAGAGTTTTTGAGACTTTAAGTTTGAATCAATTGCAGTATTCCATCTGCAAGTTATTTGTGGTTTTTTTTTTTTTCAAGCTGTGAGGGTCTTCAGAGAGCTTGGAGACGTTGGAATGGTCACTTCTCTGATGCAGATTAAGGTACAGTCTAACTTGCGTTAAGCAGCCACCCTTTTAAGCAGCCAACCTGCCTTAAACAGCCACTACAGAAAGTCCCATTGTTAGATTTATAGTGTAATTAAATTTGTGTTTAGCAGCCAACCTGTCTTAAACAGCCAATTTACTCGGTCTCATAGGCTGGCCTCTTAACACAAATTTGACTCTAATTGTTAACTTATACTGTACTTAGATATTTTACATCCTTTGTGAAGCTAGTTCTTCCCACTTAGATTTATCACTTGTGGGTCTGCTTCCTTGAAACATATCCTATACTTGTGGGGAATATTGCTGTTAAGAGTTTTACCAATGTAAAGGAAAAAAAGTGCTGTTGAAAAATGTTTTTTTTTTGCGAAATTTTGAATTCCCATTTGTTTATGAACATATGTTTAACCATTCAAAATTTATATACCCATCCCCTATCTGTGTCACAGATAAAAGCATGTAGTCTTTGTTTCTTATCTTTTATAGGACCTTGAAGACAGAAATCTGCTGTCAGGCTATCTAGCTATGTACCTTGGGGAATTCAACCTTGCTCAAGATCGATTTTTAGCCTCTGGTAAACCACTGGCTGCTTTGGAGGTAATTTTGTATAATCTGCAGCGAGACAGATCTTTGTTTTTTCTGGTTTATGTTTTGTTACCCTACAATGAACATTTATCTTTTGATCTTTTTTTGAAAGGTTACTTCTATTTAATGATAAACAATTGCCAAAAAATACAAATACAAAAGTACATTTACAATAAGTCAAAGAAATAATACTTCATAACATGTTTGCTTTGAAAATTGAATCTTTGTGATCAAAGAAATGTTTGTTCATGATGAGTATATTCCTCTATAGGCTAGAATGTTGTATACCTAACAACCAATGTTTATCGAGCAAATATTCATTTTGATGACACCATCATCAAATAGGTTTTACGCTAAAAAGGCATTTTAAAGTAACTATTTCTGCTTTAGAGGAAGGACTGCTCTTATCTTTATTAAGTCAATTAGCATGAACCTTGCAGATGTCACAAAACAAGAATTTGTTCATTATGAGCAACTTTTTCTTTTCATCATACCATGCTGTCTGCTACAAATAAGATTTAAAAGCCTTACATCAGTAAAAAAACCAAAAAATGACTTACTAAGATGATTCAAATCATAATCTTTCTTGCAGATGAGGCGAGACCTTCTCCACTGGGACAGTGCCCTACAGCTGGCCAAGGCCTTGGCGCCCGATCAAATCCCATACATATCAAAGGAGTATGCCCAGCAGCTAGAGTTTACAGGGGACTACATGACGGCCCTCGCCCACTACGAGAAGGGTATCACGAGACAGGAGAGGGACCGGGACCATGATGAGGTGTGCGCTGCCGGCGTGGCGCGTATGTCCATCAGGATGGGTGACATTAGGCGGTAAGTGAACCAAAGGATGTCTTCCTCATGGGCCTTTTTTGTAAAGTTGCATGTTTAAAGATCAACGTGATGTCACAGGAAAATGTGAGGAATTGTATCTTAAACACTTCTGGCATAAGTTGACTAGATTTTAGCCTATCTAATAGTAATGCTATTCCCATTGGAATAATACCGTATTGAAATGAGTCAGTATGGTGAATAAAAGGGACGACTACACAACCTCTCAGAACATGGAAATTGTTGATTAACTGGTATTGTTTCATTTACAGTGGTGTAGGGATGGCTAGTAAAATGCCGAGTAGGATTCTGAAGAAGGAATGTGCAGGAATCTTGGAGAGCATGAAGGTATGTATATCATGAAATTATATCTCAATTCGAAGTATGGTTTCCCAATCTGTACAGTTTTAGGATAATTTATTGGTCTTCTAATGACAGTATTTAGCTTGAAAATAAGAATTACATTTACTCAATAATGTTGAGGACTTACTTGCAGCATGAATAGATTCACTTACCAATTTGAGATAACTGAAATATTCGAACTTTAATCCAATTGAATTCATTTTTACGAAGCATTACCTTGGATTTTGTGATCATCTTATTATTTTATGTTAATTCATCAACCAAGTATATCTGCCTCTTTCTAAGCGTCAACAAGTATTGGCACCATAAAAACAACATAATTCATAGCAAGAAAAGATGTACAGGTCAAGATAAGAGATATTTATCAGATTTAAAATTTCATTTTTAAAATCTAGAAAATAGAGTATTTCATTGAATACCTTCTATAAAGGATGTAATGCATTAGGAATTATGCATGCACAATACCCCATAACAAGTCTTATCTAGAACTTGGAATATGATTTTTGTTATATCGAAACCATTTAAGAACACCTATTGGTAATACTAAATAGTATGTAAGGGCAACTGTCAGTAGCTGGGAAATAGTTAATAAAGTACTTGTGAAGCTATTGATAATTATTTAATGATAAGTCCATTAGATGGGTCAACTTGTTCCTATGATTTAGATTACACATTATAAACTTGCTTACTCGATCCAGAGTCCTTTTTTATCAACTTCTGCAAAAGTACATGTGCTGCCAGAACCAGTACTTGGTATACACCAGGTACTGGGCCTGGCAGCACATGGATATAGTGTATGAAACATATTCACCATGCTACATACAGTGAACCCTCGTTTATCCGGACACCGATTATCCGGATGTCTCGCAATCCGAACAAAATTGTAAGGGAACGGAATTATTGGACCAGTTTATTGCAGACGACTTTTGAAAACATTGTGGGTAAAGGAGAAATTGCTCGTGACGAGCAATTTCTCCTTTACCCACAATGTTTTCTGCCATATCAGAAGATTATCTTTGAATTTCATCACGTTTTGATATGTCTTCTGCAAACTCTTTCAATTTGGGACGGACGACAATTTGGCGTTTGCTAAAGGGTAATAAGTATACACCGCTCATACAGACCGTTTATGTCTTAATGTGAATAAGAACATGCTCTGCTTCATTAGTCCGGATTATTCGGTAAACCGGACATTTTGTTGGGAACGGACGTGTTCGGATAAACGAGGGTTCACTGTATACTTTGTTAAGTGAATAGGTTGTATGGACATTGTATGTTATTCCATGCAATGAATACGTTCCTCTTTTTTCCTTTTTAGCAATGGTCTGAGGCTGCTCTTCTGTATGAGCAAGGTGGATTTTATGACAAGGCTGCTTCGGTGTACATTAGGAGCAAAAACTGGTAAATTTATTTGAGATACATCAAAGATGTTAGCTCTTTCTCTAAATAGAAAATAAATGGGGATGAACATAAAATTTGCTTTCAGGAGAAAATTCTCTTTATCTTAAAATAATTTGATGTTTGTTGTTTTAGAAAATGAAGTTTCTTTTTGATATTTGTACATAACTGAACACGAGAAAAATCTTAGGTCATTCTCAGCTTTAGCTGCTCTGCAGACCTGAGCCCAAACTTCAAATGAGTAAAACATGGTCAATTTGAATGGAAATCATCATAGCAATCATGTCACGTAAAATGACAATTATGCTAACATCTTTGACATGATTTTAAAAGTTTATTGAATAGCCAGATATGAATAATTCATAGATACTTCTATTGTTGCTTCCATTTTACCAACTACTAATTCTCAATTACGAGAGTTTGGATTTGTACTTGATAAATAACTTGTTTCTCCAGGACCAAGGTTGGTGAGCTACTGAATCACATCACGTCTCCCAAGATCCACATTCAGTATGCCAAGGCAAAGGAGGCTGATGGTCGTTACAAGGACGCTGCTGAGGCCTACAGACAGGCTAAGGACTGGGACAACGTGATCAGGTACCTTTAGTAGGGATTCTCTGATGGGAACTAGCTATTGATCATATAGAAGATTAAGCAAATTATTCTCTTGTTGCCAAGCACAAGTTTCAACAACATTTAGAAGATTAAGCAAATTATTATATAATAAATTATTCTCTCTGTTCCAACAGCAACACTTTTTTTGTGCCAAATAATGAGTGTCATTTGAGTGCAAACTGTCAATTTGTCGCTCAATTAGAAAAAGGGCTTTCCAAAATAGGTATGCAAAATGGATTATTTTGGTAAATGATTGAAAGTGTAGGAAAGAAACGGGTATCTGAATGATAAAATGAACTTTGGTATATAAGCAATTTCTTTTTACCCTCAAATAGCATAAGAATCAATTTACTTGGATTCTTTTGTAAAACCTCTATGACATTAGCTGTCAATACACCTTTAAAACTCATTCATTCAAAACCTTAATGGCATGCTCATGTTCTCTTTAACCCTTAGAATGTTGGGTAATTTTCTAAAAGCAGATTTTTTTGTCTGCTTTCAAAAACCTTTAACCTTTATTTTGTTGAGGAAAGATGACCAGAGTAACAAACAGGTTAGATCACAGGCCAACCGCCAATTTATTTGGTGGCTGGCCTGGATCTAACCTGTTTGCATAAGCTTGAAGTTGGTTCCAGCACTATAAGGGTAAAGCTATGTTTATTAAACATCTCAATTTTTATTTTCTTCAGAATCAACCTAGAGTTTCTCCAAAACCCTGAGGAAGCAGTTAAGATTGTAAGAGAGGTGAAATCAGTGGAAGGAGCCAAGATGGTGGCCAAGTAAGATTTCTATTCAGTTGTTTCTGATTCATCTTTTCCGTAATTTGCTTTTTAGGAATGTTGTTTGATAAATTATATCAAAAGAATTATGTGACATGTGAATGATTATCCTATTACACTACATATTTCTATGTAACATTTTGATGCAATCACATCAACATGTGGTAGTTGTTGATTGTGTAAAAAGTTAATAAAATTAGATAGAAGTTGTTTTAACTAAAAAGGTTTGCCCTAATGGTAGAGGAAACACAATTTGATCTGATCACAATACTATCCACTTAAGTTAAACAATGTATTTTTGCCTAAACAAAATGTTATATAAGCAGGCTTGTTAAGGTAATTTATGAAGATATAACTATTAATGTAATTTTTTCAGGTTTTTCCAGAAGTTGAATGACTATGGGTCTGCCATTCAGTTCCTTGTTATGTCCAAATGCAATGATGAGGCCTTTCAACTGGCACAGCAGCACAACCAGATGGAGATTTATGCCGACATTATAGGTGAGTAGTTCTTTTCTGCATTATATTGATGTGTCATTAATTCGCACATGTCCGTTACCTATGAAATTCCCAAAACAAATTTTCCTTTTAAATGCAACAGGCTGGGTCATGCTTAGTTATGTTTTTTAGACATAAAAAATGTGTATATACATGTGTTTTGCACCATAAATGGTATGCTGAAATATCATGGATTTATTTACTACCCAATGTCAAGTTTTTTTAGGAACTGACCTAATAGAAAGTATCGTCATTTGACAGTTGTAAAGATTTGAAATTTACAATTTTACAGTAAATCAAAAAGAAGCAAAAAGGATGTACAGTCAATATTGTTTAAAATGACCTTTCTATTAACAGTGGGTTAAAGGTTATTAAATCTGTATTCAGGACAGAAGTTTTTCAAGAAGCTCCTTCTGGAACTTTCTGAATGACTCAAGTCTGTAATAACCCTTTACCAAAATGCCAAATTTTAGACCGTCGCAAATTAAAAGAGTTTGCAACTGACATTTCAAAATGAGATGAAGTTGTAAAATGATCTTCTAAATGGTCAGAAAACATTGTGGGAAAAGGAGAAATTGCTCGTTAAGAGCAATTTCTTCTTTTCCCACAATGTTTTCCAAAGTCATCTGCAACAAAGTGGTTAAATGTCGTTATTGTTTGGTAATGGGTTAAAACAAGATCAACTGTTCAATTTTAATACTTGTTCTTTGTCTGCAGGTGCGGATGCGACTCCAGAAGACTACCAGAGTATCGCGTTGTTCTTCGAGAATGAGAAAAACCATTTCCTGTCCGGGAAATTTTTCCTTCTCAGCGGACAATATAATAGGGTAGGTTTCATTACCTTATGGCCTTCTTTCTGTTTTCCAAATGTGAACTCTTTACTAAAACTTTAATTGGATTGGTGATAGATTATGCTCTGATAGGAATTTTTAAAAGTAATATACATCCAATCTTCAAGATCCTTGGATTATCTGTTAGAATTGAATTGTACAAATTGGTTGTTTGTTTAAAATTGTATAATCCGAATTTAATTTTTGTTAAAATTGAAATGTCGAAATTTATTGTTTATCAAAATTGAATATTCCAACTTCAGAACAATATAATGGAAAATTTGTCATATATGAAAAATAGTATCTTTGGGATAAAAGATAAAAGCCATTGTGACAAAGGAAGAAAATCCTTGTCACAAGTAATGTCTTACTTTGTGGGAATTGTTTCAAGAGTGGAGTGATACATGTGTATTAACCCTTATAGTGCTGGAGCCGATTTCATGCTTGTGCAAGCAGGTTAGATCCAGGCTGGCCTGAGATCTAACCTGTTTGCTACTCTGAGTATATTTCCTTAACAGCAGATAGTTTTGAAAAGCAGGCGACACAAAAATCTATTTTAAGAGAATTACCCAGCATTTTAAGGGTAAAAATGCCTATTTTCGTTGGAAGGTGCTAAAGCTTGTAACATGTATGTATTTGTAAATCACTAAAAAATGAATAAGCATGTTTGTGACCTTAATTATATATTTTTCATTAAAGGCGATGAAGCACTTCTTAAGATGTGAAGGGGAGAATAGCCAAGCCATTGAGCTTGCTATAGAGACAGTGGGCCGGGCCAATGATGAGCAGTTGACTCATGAACTGGTCAACTTCCTCATGGGAGATACGGACGGCAATCCTAAGGTAATAATATATTAACCCTAATAGTGCTGGAACCCACATCATGCTTACACAAATAGGTTAGATCCAGGCCAGCCGCCAAGCAAATTGGTTACTTGCCTGTGATCTTACCTGTTAGCTGCTCTGAGTATCTTTTCTCATAAAAATTAAGCAGATATTTAAGGTTTTGGAAAGCAGAGGACACACAAACATAATTTTAGAAAACTACTCAACATTTTAAGGGTTAAGTTTTGTTGAAGTTGTTTTTTTACACAGGTCCCATAGGGGTACTCTTTGCCAGTGTCATATCAACAAAATTTCATTTATGTTACAACTTTCCTGGAACCACCAGTATTAGACTAGGCTACGAAGGGACTCCCACTTAATCATAGGTGTTTGCGGGACTCAAACCCGGGAGTTCCGAGATCTGAGTCCACCACCTTAACCATTAGGCCATGATGACTGACTCTTCAATGTGTTATTTCATTGCTCCCATTGAACAGTCTTATTAATATAATTGTTTTCATTTTTGAAACATGTTTATCTCGCTATGAAGTCTGGATTTCAAACATTTGTCACTAAGGTCTGGTTTTACCAAGATGATTTATCTTTACACATCTTGTCACAGCTATATCCCAACACTTCTGCTTCAACTTTCATAAATATAGGAGATTATTCAAAATAAGGAATAAAGTTGTAGCAGAAAACAAATTAAGTTACTGTGTTTATATTACAGGACGCTAAATACCTATTCAGGCTTTACATGGCTCTTGGTCAGTATCGTGAGGCTGGTAGGACGGCCATTATCATAGCCAGGGAGGAACAAAGTGCTGGTAGGTGTGACTTTGTACCTTCACCCATTGGATCAATTTTGTGACTGTTTCATATGTTATTTAATGTGGCTGCAGGTCACAATTGATAAGAAAGAAAATGATATTTACTTTGTGATTTAGGAAAGACAGCATCTAAACAAAGGGATAAACTGCTGATCATGTTTAGTGCCAACTTTAATCATGTCTAACGGCATGTGTTTCAGGCTCATTAGAATGACCACCTTATAATGAGGCTGCAGTGTACGTGTACATGTTAAATAAAATGTTGAATAAAATAGTCATTACATTATATGATAGATATAGACGTAATTTGATATGATTTTGCAAGACAGATGTCAAATAAATAGAAAGTTGTTTCAGAGACTTTCCCTTTGGTGTTTTTTTTTTTTCATTTTTCAATAATTGTCTTGATGTGTTGTTCTTAAGGTATTCCACCCCTGATGGAGAAAATCAGATAAGTCAGAATAATAAAGTCAAAATTTGACCAGAACAAATACATTAATGAAATAAAGTTTTGTATAAAAATTAGGGATGGGAACGAATATTCGAATATTCGAATAGCGGGTTGAATATTCGAATAGCAAAATAGTATTCGAATATTCGATTTTAATGAACCCATATTACTGTATGTTTACCATTAGTTTTATTAGAAAATAATGTTGTTTTATTTTCATTTCCTTCCTCTAAACCGATCCCAAATATCGAAGAACGTGCCTAGCTCCCAGGTGCAGTTACGATGTTTTTACAATGTATGTCACACAGTAAGCACCTGTGACAAATTACCACAAATCTTTTGACAG
The DNA here is from genome assembly GCA_947846245.1 of Cerastoderma edule. NCBI lineage: Eukaryota > Metazoa > Mollusca > Bivalvia > Cardiida > Cardiidae > Cerastoderma > Cerastoderma edule. Next base: position 20,402,296 of record OX401408.1, read on the forward strand.
TTTGCAAAACGATTAATTCCTAAGTGTGAAAATAGTCGATTTTAAGCCGCTAAATCTAACACCTTAATGATCTGCACTTGCTCCTTATTATCCAAAACAAGTCAATCACGCTAATTGACAATTGTCAGTGTCAACCAATCATGTAACTTGTTTGTCGTGAAATTAAACAATTACTCTTTCAATAACCAATCGTAATCATGATTGCATATGCACGAAGACCAATCAAATAATGTGTTAGAAAGTATATTTTTCTTCAGAATAATTTGTCAAACTTATCTTCATTCTAATTTCTACATCTATTCGATAAACATCACAATGTCTCCATCACGTGTCTGGAATTACTTTACTCGTTCTGCCGACAAGTCGAAGGCGACCTGTAACCTGTGTAACCAGGACTTTGTATCAAGAATACAACATCCAACCTACTGAATCACTTGAATGGCAAGCATCCATCCGAAACAATGGTTATTACTGCTTTGATATTGCATGCACATACATGTATACAGATATCGGCTATACACAAAAGGTTTGAACAGAGGACTAGTGTACTAGTATTCGGACATGCAGACATTCGGACATCAAAACAAATTCTAAAATCGAATATTCGAATATATTCGAATAGTTCTAGTCGAATATTCGAATAGTGATTTCACTATTCGTTCCCATCCCTAATAAAAATAATTTTTATGGATTAAAATTTGTATTTGCCACCTTTCATTCACTAATTCTTAATTCCAATGAAAAATTGATTATTACCTTCATTCTTTACAGGGAACTACAGAAATGCCCATGATGTACTTTTTAGTATGTACCAAGAGCTGAAACAACAGAAGATTAAAATCCCAACGGAAATGTCTACTAATCTGATGATATTGCATAGCTACATATTGGTGAAGGTAACTAATTTAATCCTTAGAATGCTGGATAATTTTTTTTTAAATAGATTTTTGTGTGGTCTGCTTTCCAAAACCCTAAGTATCTGCTTAATTTTGATGAAGAAAGATTTTAAAGTAGCAAACAGGTAAGATCACAGGCCAGTCATCAATTTACTTGGCAGCTGGAGCCAACCTGTTTGCGTAAGCATGAAGTTGGTTCCAGCACTATAAGGGTTAAGTTATAGGCTGCTCTTTTAAGGAAATGAATGAACAGATTTACCTATTTTCAAAGCTTGTATTTTTGGAAAATAGCTCTTTTGATTTAAAACAGCTTTCTTTAGTTGAAGACAAGAGGCTTTTTTTTAACATGCTTTCATGTTTGGACATTGAATTTGTTGAAGCCCCAACCAATGCACAAGTTTTATCAAAATTTGCAAGAGTTAGCAGAACACATTTTGTAATAAAATTAGAAGACATTTTTCCAGTAGGAGGAGGGAAACTAAGTCTTTAAAAGACCATGCCAATATGACAGAAATATATTTGAAACAGTGAAAGATCTAAAGTCTATCAACCATGCCTTAAAATAAGAAACCTTCTTGATAAGGCAATTTTTCCCTTTCTCACTATAATTGAAATGGTCATAACCAACAAGCGTGTTAAATCGTACAATTATTTGATGAATGATTATCATTTCTTTTGTCTTTCAGATTCATGTGAAGAGAGGCGACCATTTAAAAGGGGCTAGAATGCTGATTAGGGTGGCTAACAACATCAGTAAATTCCCGTCTCGTAAGTATGCTCGTATCTAATACATTCCTTTTCTATAAGGTTTCATATTGATCTTTTTTAAACGTATAGAAAAAGACATTGATACAGTACAATAAATGTTCTCCATGTAAAGGGTTCAATGCAATACTATAATAGTACATGTAAGCTCTTCATATGTGTGAAGAATTAAGTATAGTCTTGTGTTGGAACTTTAAATACCACTGTTCAAGAGGACTGGCTAATTATGAGCTCATGAGAGGTAGTCTTTCAATTGACTTTGGGAATGCCGATGGTTCTTCCCGGCTTGACCAGCCTTTATGGGCAGTTGGTTCCAGCACTATAAGGGTTTAAACATTTTTTTTCTTTATTCCAGATATTGTCCCAATTCTCACATCGACTGTAATTGAATGTCATAGAGCAGGACTGAAGAACTCCTCCTTTAGTTATGCTGCCATGTTAATGAGACCAGAGTATAGGTAGGTTTCTAATCCATTCACTCATATGGACTTTTAAGGTTTAAGGGCTTTTGTTTGGTTCAAATATTTACCTTATCTGTTTCACATTGATTATGTAGGAAGCTTTAAGCTTGTAAAATTCACTCTCAATGACTGCTTCCTGGATACTAAACCAGTAATTGCGCGCTAAACCAGTAATTGCACGCTAAACCAGTAATTGCATGCTAAACCAGTAATTGTGACTGGTCCAAATTGGAAGTAACAGTTGATGACAACAAATTGACACAAATAAATGTGTTTTTTATGCTATTGGGTATAAACCAATGTGACAAAACGATAAATTGCACATTATGAGCAGGTCATCCTTTTTACGCAATTGTTTCTTTTCTCTTCTGCTGCAGGCGCATCAAATTTAGGCTGTATGTTGTAAGGGGTCAATTTAACCCTTATAGTGCTGGAACCGACTTCATGCTTATGCAAACAGGTTAGATCTCGACCAGCTGCCAAGTAAATTGGCGGCTGGCCTGTGATCTAACATGTTTGCTACTCTCAGTATATTTCCTCAACAAAATTAAGCAGATATTACAGGTTTTGGAAAGCAGACCACACAAAATTCTATTTTTAGAAACTTACCCAGAATTCTAAGGTATGCAATCATACAGTTATATCGTAGATAATTACACTGTATCTACCTTCATTCAGAAACAACATAGATCTGAAGTATAAGAAGAAAATTGAGATGATAGTCCGGAAACCAGACAAGACCGAGGAAGAGGAACCTTTATCTCCATGTCCCAATTGTGGTTTCCAGCTCCCGGAAACAGAACTCCTCTGCCCGGAGTGTAAATGCAACATTCCATACTGTATCATAACTGTAAGTTTGGCTTTACGTTTCTCGACATTCTTATTGTAAATCATTTAGGTGCTTTGTTTGGCTTGATATTTCCTTATTTGGGGCAATTTACAGGAGATCACATTTAAGATCATAAATGCTCATCAAAGTGGGCAGGCATCCTGGGTGGCCCAGTGGGCAAGGCGGTGGTCTTGGAATCTGGGGTTCCTGGGTTTCCAGCCCCATCTGTGCTTTTGGCTTCATTGGAGTGTCCTTAGGCAATATGCTTTTCAGATATCTAGCCTAGAATGGGTGTATCCAGCAAAGCATTAACATTACTAAAACATTTCTGACAAATCATTGAACAACATATAAACAAAATCAAAGTTTTATCAAACCAATATTTTGGGTTAAGAATACACTATTCAATGTGTCTTTTAGAGGTAAAAGTTTGGTACTTTGTGTCAAAAATATGAAATTTCCATGTTACTGTTTTGTTTTGTTTTTTCGTATACAGGGTAGACATTTGGTGAAGGAGGATATGGCTGCATGCCCAAGCTGTGATTTTCCAGCCATCTTTTCAGAATTCATTAGGTAGGATTACAAACTTTCTTTGTATATGTTCATTTCAATGTAACTATTATAGAACGTATAAGGAAGCTCTGTGACAAACGAAGAAATTGCTCTAGACAAGAAATTCTATGATGGAAGAGTTTGTCTAATTTAGTAAATTTAATAAAACATGAGAGGTAGCTTCCTGCTTGACTTTGGCAATGCACATGGTTCTACCAAGCTTTACCAGTTGTCAAGTTTAGTGACTTGCTCTATTATTATGAGCAGGGCATCCCAATATAGCCGAAAATTGATGTTGAAACAATACTTTACTTAATCATGAGTATATTTGTCATCTGCTGCCGGGTCACAATCACTGGGGTAGGTAGCAGGGTACCGTTTTACTAAACAGTTTACGCTTAAGATTTCCGTAAGTCTAAAACAACAATTCCTCTTATTATCAATATTGGACGAAGCAATATTGCAAAGTGACACATCATTGGAATCGTCTCTCTGAGACGCTTCCAATGAAGTGCCACATTGCAACATTGTACTTTCATTGAAGATACTATCCATGTTTATCAATTATGACTTACGCAAACATTTTCCGTAAGTTGTTTAGTAAAACGGGCCCCTGGTGAATAAATGTTCTGATACCTAACCTCCAATTGATTCTGTTTATTGAGCTCACAGTGGCGAGTTTTCATTCCTTCTGTCAGAAACAATGATGTCTGACCAGGACCTTTTGGGCCTTCCTTGTCCCTTTGCACCAGGAATGGTCATCGTGAGGAATTGGTTTATGGAGGTGGAAGAGCTTACATGCCCAAACCACTGAAGGTGACTGCAACATAAGATAGATGCCACTTCTGGTACCTCCATAATGTATAATGTGTTCAACCTGGAGTCATCATTTGGTTTCACTCCACTGATACAGCACACCTTAGTTTTATTATATGGGGAATCTTAATGAATCCTTATGAAAAAGAAAGCATATCAAAAGTATATTTTCTCTTTAACAGGTTGATGGAGACAGAGGAGAACTGCCCCATGTGCTCTGAGAAGGTGATCAAGCAAAACCTGCAGAAAGTGTCCGATACTGCCAAGTATCTTGCACTTGAGGAAGGCACTGAATAGAGGGAAAAGATCCGCATAACCCTTTACCAAACAATAACGACATTTAACCACTTTGTTGCAAATGACTCTGGAAAACATTGTGGGAAAGGAAGAAATTGCTCGCAACAAGCAATTTCTCCTTTTCCCACAATGTTTTCTCCCCTATCAGAAGATTATTTTCCAATTTCAACACATTTTGAAATGTCGTCTGCAAACTCTACCAATTTTGGACGGTCGGAAAAATGGCATTTGGTAAAGGGTTAACATGCATTTGAATAGATAGGAGTCTGCAACCGTTATCATGATTTATCCTGTCTTTCCTGTTGGTACTTTTCAGAATCGTCCCTCCCAGACTTAAAACCTTTTGTTGTTGATACTCGTCTAAATCGTTTGTGGGCTCTGTATGTCTATGTATATACACAGGGGTGGGGAAATCTGATTTTGATTTACTTGTCCTCAAATGCAAAACCTTTATCGGCCGATGTTCGTATAATGGTTATATAGTAAAGTTTAGTAAAGATTCACTAGTCTGTTAAGGCTGTTGGACAAGCTTGGTAATACGGACAGTTGATTTGGATGAGATGTACATAGGCATTCCAGCCAAGTATGTTTTGACAAGTACCTACAACAAAGAGTTCATTTTTCAAATTTTCATTTGATTACAATGTGAACCTTTCAGGATGTTCATATTTATCTTCTTGTTTTTTTTGTGGTTGACTGTATTCTGTAGAATCACTTGCAGCAAAAAGGTTTTGAAAATGGAGTTAACATATGTTCTCTTTCTTTTCAACTGATAAAAGTGACATGAATCAATTTGGGATAAGAGTTTGGACAATTTTGTCATGTTTTAGAAATAGTTATTTAAGTTATTGTGATATCTAATGATTTTCCTTTGTGTATAGAGACAGTGTTATCTTGACCTAATACATAGGTTAATTTGTACTCCTGCTATTCACTCTCCCCATTGGTCAAGCTCTGTAGTCAATGGAGACAAGCACCTACCTCTATGTTTAGACTTGACACAATGTGAAGACCTAATGAATTTATTAAATAAAGAATTAACAGAAGACAACACTTTCACAATTGGAATGACAGCATATGCAGTTAGAGGAAAAAGACAAAATGCTGATAGAAACTAAAGCCACATTTCTCTCCTGTCTTTTTCTGATATATTTTGTTTTCTGAAGTTGTTAACATTTAATACCTTTACATTATTCAAATTGTGCATGATACAAATTAATCATATATGCTTTTGTTGCTATAGATAAAAATTTGCAAATATGATATCTTTAAAATGAAAGCTTGAATGAAATGTTCTTATTATTATTTGCGTGTTGATTCTGTTAATAAGATTTGAATAAACACCACTATCCTCAAGAATAAAGTGTTGAGTTATTCTTTTACCACACTCTTTAAGTGACTATCTCACAGATTGGGTTGTTTTGTCTTTCAAAATAAAACGTCTAAAATGACAACACAGTCTCACACCACACTTCCCCCAATATCAGGACTACCAGTATACTGCTGTCTGATGCTGTTTCATTTCCGATACACTAGAAGCAAGCCGAAAATCGTCATGAACACTCTTTCGAGTCCTTTTAAAGATGTGCTAAAATTATCAACATAATTGATCTCCACATAAGTCCCATGGTTAGTTCTACGGCTCAAATGAAGAGGCAGTCTCTGGTAAATGTATGGACAGTGTTACCTGGGTACCGTTTTACTAAACAGTTTACGCTTAAGATTTGCGCAAGTCTAAAACAACAATTCCGCTTTTATCCATATTGGGCAAAGCAATATTGCAAAGTAACACATCATTGGAATCGTCTCTCCGAGACGCTTCCAATGACGTGTCACATTACAATATTGTTCTTTCATTGAAGATACTATCCATGTTTATCAATTATGACTTACGCAAATATTTTCCGTAACTTGTTTAGTAAAACGGACCTCAGGTGAATGTTGGCCATTGGTCATACTGGTAATGGTATAACTAGATTCAATATGGAAGCACATTAAATGCACTTAGTTCCTAAACTGCTGCTACCGCTTCAGTACGTAAGCCAGGGCAACGAATTTCCCCTACACCACAATTCTACCAATACCAATTCTACCAGCATATTGCTGTCTGACTCATTACTACCAGCGCTGCAGCGGACAATGTCTACCCCCTACGAGCTGGAAGGGGGATAGGAATTATCCGTGGGCAACAACTCACCCCCACACCACACTTACCAATATCATGTTGACCGGCATACAACTGTCTGACACATTACCATTTCCCACAGCAGTCGGACACTTTCTACCCACTTCCAGCTTGAGGTGGGGGTGGGGTCCTTGGCCATTCCCAGTACTTTGGCGATACAAACATCGCCAACCTGTTTTTTTCTTGAAGACATTCCTGAGTCCGAGTTTGCCATTGCAAAGCCCGCACCATCCCGACAATCCACAAAAGAGGCATATGTCATGGAAGCCTTAAATAAACTCATCGTCACACATGACCCATTGGTAGAAGCAGCAACCCTATTTTTATAAAAAAAAAAAATACATTGTTCTGTCATGTTTGACAGTTATACAACGGTGCGTTTATGAAAAAAGATTTAAGAGACAAAGTGAAATGATAGGAAAGTCAGGGGAGTAGCGGACAATATATCATGCAAATCGTAAGAGAAAGGACAAATAGAAAAAAAATAACATGCTGCTCTCGCACTTTCAGAGCAAGACTAATCCAGCTTCCGTGGTGGTACTCGGGTGCGAAACTCCGCTGACAAAGCTCCAGCTCATCACGCAGTGCTACTCACAGCCGGGTGAGAACTGCTACTTTAGAAAGACAGGGTTGAAAAACCAATTTTGAGGGATATCAAAGAGTTATTCTCAGCCACTGTTGTTGGTAGATTATTCCATTGAGGAATGCATTCTGTCAGTCGGTCGGGAGACTAGCTCTCATCAAGATTTAAATCTACCTGCTTGTTCATTGTATAGGGAGTCGGTATGTCTATTATTATCTTCTATTTTGTATTCTAACAACACAAAGTATGCTATTTTCAGATACGATCCATCTGTCTTTAACAACTTAAATATACTGAACAAAAAACGTTGTGTCATACTTTTAAAATTCACGTCCTTTTAACACCTCACAAATTTTAGCGTTTCCTCCAGCCCCCCAAAAATTGGTTTTAGACCGGGATTCTGAAATGTATTGATTTTTCTCCCGTGACGGGCCTCACCTCGCGGGGTGGAATGAATCTCATTTTGCACGTGCACCACGTGTACGAGCAGTTGGAAGGCCCTAGTGCACCCAGTTTACCTTTGATTATACAACAGTTATATCGGTAATTCTAAAACTTTGATTCGGCTTTTCTGAACGGACTGTTCATCGTCTTAAGGCAAGATTTATCCAAACTGGGAGCGTAGCTGACCTACCACGCCCAGGCAGATCACGCTAAACCACGCCACGTCAGGACCGGTATCCAGTGATGTTATCGAGACGTAACCGGTTTTTACACGACAAACAATCTTGGATCGTTTGCATCAAGCAACATGTACTCGTGTCTGTTATCAAACCGTTCAGAACCGTCTGCGTGCTGCAGGACTAAGGGGACGTCGTCCACATGTTGGTATTCCTCTGACGCGACGTTATCGTCGATTGAGAGTTCAATAAGTCACAGAGCATCGCTCTTGGACCAGCCTAATGTAGAATCGCATTTTGTTTACGGATGAGTCGTGGTTTAATGTTGATTCTGCCAGAGACATAGATAAATGTTATCTATGTCTCTGATTCTGCTGATGGTCGGATTCGTGTTTGGAGACGACTTGGTGAGCGTTTTGACCCTGAAAACGTGAATGAGAGAGAATTAGCCTAACGTTATGGAGGCGGCAGTGTGATGAATTGGGGGTGGAACATCACAACAAGACAAACTGAACTGGTTACCGTAGCCGGTACGTTAAATGCAGTTCGCTATTGTGATGAAATCATCCGCCCAGTAGTGCACCCGTATATCATCGGTCAGAATGGGGACACGTTACAGCAAGATAACGCCCGTCTACACGTTGCAAGTCACACAATGGATACTCTGAGGCAACTCCAATTACAAACCCTCGACTGACCATTTCGTTCACCGGATTTGTCCCCCATCGAACATCTTTGGGACGACCTTGGCAGACGTGTCCGACAACGTCATGACGTCAGTAACGTCAGAGAACTGGGAGACGCACTAAGTCAAGAATGGCGTCGGATACCCCTGAGTAATCAGGGCACTCATTAACGCATGAGAAGGCGATGCCTTGCAGTAAGGACAAATAATGGGGGATATACACGTTACTAAAGAGAACTTTGAACGGTCTGAATTCGGACTTTGGACTAATGTAATGATATGGATCGTGGGGTAATATGGAAAAACGGACGAAACTGATAATTTGAGATTTAATTGAAAATGGATTGTCTTTCAAATAAATAAACATAAACTTGTTTTCCGTTTTAGAGTTATAGCCTGCTGTTTCTGGACTGACTTAACTGTGTTCAGTATACTTGTTGATAAATCACATTCTGATCTCATCAAATTACCATAATGGCCGCATAATAAACGCTGTAAAAAATCATTATTTTTCGAGTAGTCTCCCTTTGTAAACAAAACAAATCTAGGGACGCCAAAAAGTCCGGTGCACAAGTTTTCAATGTAAAACTTCACTCAATTCGAATACACTTTTCACGTGTTCAGTTTAAGCAGAGATGGTACAAGTGCACAAACTACATACTGGAATATGCTCTAGGAATAATTCGTCTGATATCTAAGTTAAAAAGTCTCCGATGTCAACAACTGGATTTTCTATCGCCCCACCTGGGGCCATCGGCGGGGTTTCTAGTCCTGTCAAATCGGGACGTCCAAGCACGAGCGGACGGAAAGGTCCTTCAGCAGCGCAGCTCTTGGATCAAATACGGAATTTAGAAGCCGAAGGACAGAAACTAAGGACAGATACATTGGCCGGGTTTGGTAAATACATTTGTTTACGAGTTCATGTTTTGCATGACTGGACACGTTCTCGTATTGAATTGGGTTTACTAGTTTAGAGTTTAAACCCTAGTTATATATATTCATGAATTAAATGATATGGATAGATCATCAAATTGCAAAACGTATAACTCTTACCATATCATGGATTAAAATTTTAGTAAATCAAATTTTAGCTTTAGTTTTCAAATACTTTATGATAATAATGGATTAATTTGCCTTTGAAGCAGGGCCGCCACACACAAAGTTTGATAACTTTCCTTTTAATACTATTTTTGTAACTAGGTAGTCAATATAGTACTAATTTCAAACTAATACATAAAATTAAAAGAAATGTATGGGGGCAAACATTCTCATTTACAACCCAACAAGCAGGGCAAAAGTTGACTCTGTACCAAAAAGGGCAGAGGAAATGTCGGAGAGGGAAAATGTCAGAGGAGGTAAAAGTCGGGATATCGGCCTGCCTTCAAACCCTGTCTAGTGCAGGATATATGCATAGGCACCAGGACACCATTCTACCCTCAACCCTTCAACCCTATCCCCCACCAATTTTTGTATTTAAATTATGTGAACATCATTCATACATATCATCAAAACACAAATAAACAACTTTATCAGGCTCCTATATTAAGACATTTTTTTATATGAAAAGGTAATCAGCTTCCAATTGATGAAACACATCCCTGCCTCAGAGATTCTTCATATTTTCTCAATTTTTTTTCTATGAATGGTAAACCATTTATATTGATGGAGCAATGCAATTAATTAAAAAAAATCAAAATGAAGATTTACGAAATACCTTTTTTTTGAATTTCAGGTGGACAAGCACAGTCAGCTTTATCAGACTTTAATTTATCTGCTGGGAACCATGACAAATCAGAAGTATGTATATAGGAGAGGGCCAATTGCTTATTTTGTCATAACTTGTGGGCCAATCCAATTACAATTATTTTTTTGCCCTTTCTTGTCTTTAAATTATTGTATATGTCTGTTTGTTGTAAATATATGTCTTGTAACTCATGTAGGATTAATGCAATAAAATGTGATTAAAGAAATATGTAATACAATGATTAAACTCATTCAATCACGTTGATCAAATTGAAGTTAAGCAATTTCAGGCAGTAATTACAAGATGTGACTGTGAAGAATGAGTATCTGTGAAATAAGGAAGACGCCTGGTAGTGTGAATTAATTATTTATTGCTTGCCATAAGATATTTAATATTTCCTATAATAATCTCAGCTTTTAATGAACATGGAAAAGAATTCAGACCAAGATAGATAAACTAAGTACAAAAAACAAGACCTGTTACTTTATCTTTCCCATTAGAATGATATAAGACCTGCACCTGTTGGTTTCATGAAAAACCATTGCTGAAGGTGCAGAAGGGAGAAACCTCTTAACTGGAGTAAATTTGGACTGCAAGATTTCTTAGTAAATTTCTTTTTGGAATTTTTATGGACCTTCATGAAAAAACTTGATAAATGACTTAGTCCATGCATTACTGTACTGGTTTATGGTCAATGTTTTCCTCTATGTCCTTGCAGCTTCCCAAGTTCACCTCAACCTCTCCAAGTTCCCTCTCAGCATTGGTTGATATTTCTGCGGAACAGAAAACCATCTCTGAACTGAGGTTTGTGTGGGTTTTGTTATCTTAATGATATAAGGGGTGGCTTGTCCAGATAACTTGAATTTACAGTATAATGAATTAAAAAAAATGATTCCATGTACTATGAGAAAAATTCAAAACACCAGGGAACAGTTTTACTAAACATTTAATGCAGAAAATTAGCGTAAGTTCAAAACAACATTCCCTTTATTTCAATGATGGGCTAATGAATAGTGCATGTTACACATCATTGGACGTGTTGCATGGCAATATTTTGTTTTCATTTAACCCTTATAGTGCTGGAATTGACTTCATGCTTATGCAAACATGTTAGATCCAGGCCAGCCAAGTAAATTGGATGCTAGCCAGAGAAAGATCAAACCTATTTATTACTCTGAGTGTCTTTCCTCAGTTTCACTTATGAAAATAGTTTTCTTAAGTGGTATAGTAAAACGGTACCTTGGGGAAGTTTTTAAACTTTTTTTGTTATCCAAATAGGCTTCAGCTAGAGCAACAGAGAAAGCAGACAGAACAGCTGAGTACACACCTTGCAGGCGATGGGTTCACAAGCAGCTCCTCCAGAACGGGGACCGTCTTCCACATTCCCAGCAGTCCATCAAAGACGGGCTTCTCCACACTTCCTTCCACAGAACTGTTTGCTTCCCGTAAAACAACAAGCACAGTATCAATGGATGGAGGACCTCCGTATGTATTGGTTAAAATTATTCATTTTACATAGATTCTGACAGAAGCTTGAAGCAAACTGAATTCACTCTTGATGACTTATACCTGGTTACTAAACCAGTACCTGGCTGAGAAATCGCAGTCAAAGACCAACTGTTTTAGACATGCACCATCGAAAGTAAGATCTTGTTACCAAGTATTTTCAAAGATGTCTATTGTTATTCTAGGGTCAATACTATGTAATATATTCTATAATACTATTGTAAATTACATAGTAGTGACCCCATGACAACTATAGAGCTTCTTGCTTCATTCAGGCTTCTAGGTTTAATCCATGCTTTCTTTGCTTCTGGGGATTAAAGAGGCCTCTGCATATGTCACTTATCCCAGTCTGACAAATAGCGCTGGTAGATATACTTGAGCAAGATCGTGTAAATTGACTTATTGAAACATCATATTTCTGAATTACTGACATTCACACTTTTACAGATCTCATCTAGAGAAGGCATTGAAGGACTCACAGGAGCAAGTTGCTGATCTTCGTAGAAGACTGATGGAGGTAAACCTGATTTTCCATCAATCACAAAAGTTCCAGATAAGACTTATATTCCTGCAGCTCACTCAGTTGTTGCTTATTTAAACCCTGTATTGTATGTTTTAATAAGATATTGTCTTGACAAGACGATTCTAATGTGAATCCACAATGTAGGATTTGTCCAGTCCATCTGATAGATGACTGAATGAATTTTTGATAGGTCTGAAGGTATTAACAAGTTATATAGGGGGCAAATCAATTTTAGGTAGAAGAAAAGGAAAAGTGGGCAACTTTTAAAAAGAAAAAGAAACTAGCAATGTTGAATGTCTTGTTTACGGAAGTCACTTTGAATTGAAACACGCCATATCCATAAGCATTTAGAATTGTCTTTACCACAGTGTCATTTTTATTATATATAAATCATTTTGAGCATCCTGCTGTAGATCTGATAGATATCTATTATAACAAAAGAAGTTATTGTTTTGGACATGCATCTATTTTCTTTCTTTTTCACAAAGGTTGTTTCTGACAACCACTAACTTAATGATATCATTTACCATACTTTTTAGTTGTCATCTGATGTTGCTCTGAATTTGAATCAGTCACAAGATTTCTCATAAAGGATTAAACTTATTCATGTACATGTTTAATGTTATTGACAGGCCAGTGATCTAAGTGAATCTCAGAAGCGGCAATTCCGTCTGACTATAGAGGAACTGAAAGCCAAACTCCATGATACCATGAGCAACAGAGACAGCCTTTTGGACTTGAAGTAAGATAACAGAAATGTCACAAGAGAAATGGTAGAAGTTTAATTCCATAATTCTCATTGAGCCTTTTTTTTTTTAGCTCACCTGAGCTCTGCTCAGGGTGAGCTTTTAGGATACTTGAATGTCCGTCGTCTGTCGTGCGTGCGTGCGTGCGTGCGTGCGTGCGTCGTCAACAATTTCAGCGTTTACACTCTAGAAGCCACATTTTTGGCCCATTCTTCCTGATACTTGCTCAGGATGTTTACATTGATGATATCTCGATCGAGTTCGATCATGGGTGGGGTGGGGTCAAAAAGTAGGTCACTAGGTCAAATCTTAGTAAAATCTTGTTTACACTCTAGAAGCCACATTTTCTGACCAATCTTGATAAAACTTGCTCAGACTGTTAACCTTGATGGTATCTTGATTGAGTTTGAACATGGGTAGTGTGGGGTCAACAAGTAGGTCACTAGGTCAAATCTTTGAAAAACCTTGTTTACAGTCTAGAAGCAATGAAAGCTACATTTTCAGCCCAATTTGATCAAACTTGCTCAAAATGATCAACCTGTTATATCTCAACCAAGTCAGTTTACGTGTAACTTGGGGTCAAAAGTAGATCACTGTCAAATTTAGACAAATCTTGTCCATTACTCATGTGTAACGTTGTTGTAACCAACACTTTACAAGTGTCAGGTGAGCGATCCAGGACCCTCAGGGTCCTCTTGTTCATTTTTCAGAAGCTATAATCAATACTTCAGGTGGTTTTTATTTTGACTTTACCATTTGGTAATGGAATGGGCAAATATGGCATTAAAAAACAAAGTCAAATTCTGGGATATTGTGTAAAATTTCTCATCATAACAATATTGGTCTTTTCTCATGATAAATGAAAATTATGAAATCATATGCAGATTTCCCAAAGGGTTTAATCGAGTCTTTTATTTCCAGGCAAAAAGAAGTCAATGCTATTGAGAATAAGATAGAACAGTATGAGAAAAGCATCAAAGAACTACAGAGTAAAGTCAGAATGCAAGAACAGGTAGGCTCAACTCCATGATTAAAGTATTAAGAGTTCCTATTGAGTGAATGTACTTATAATTGGGCAACAGTGGTGCAGAGTAAAGTGTCAGCTTCTTGTACAGAGGGTAGCAGGATTGATCCCTGTAAGGCAAGGTGGAAATTTCCAGAACTGGCCCTCAGATTGATGCGACTACTGTTTTTTGTATCCAGGAAGCAATCATCGAGAGTGAATTCAATAAGCTTCAAGCTTCAGTCACAATCAAATGTAAAATGAATATGTTTAAACTTAAATCGATATAATTGGCAGCCATTTTATAGGGGTAACAAGTAACATTTCAAAATAGAATATGAAATGGCAGATATTTCAATTTGAATCAGTCACATATGTTGCAATATGTTTAAGTGAAGAATACAATATATTATTGAATATTGTATTTGAATAAGAAATATTCTTTATTTATCAATTTTTGGATGTGTTTTTAGTTATAGAATTGTCTTCTTCACTCTTAAATTAACATTTGGGTCCTGCATAGCCCAGTAGTCAAGCTGATGAGGTTGACACTTCAGTCACGTGTTCAATCTCCATTGCTATTAAATTTTTTGTTGGAATGTCCTTTGACAAGACAATTCTAAGCCCTAAACTAGAACATGTGATTCCAATTAAGGTATGATATAACTGATAGATTGTTGACACAGAATTGAGTCCCATTAAAAAATGTCTCTTAAATCATCAACAATAATTAAATTGAAAGCAGTTTGAGTAAATGGTAGCAAATAGGCAATGTTTACCAAAGAATAATTTTCATTGAATTATCTATACCTCAATTATGGGAAACAGTTTTTCAATACAATATACTTTTCCTTTGATTCTGAATTCTATTCACAAAGGCATTGAGGCAATGTTTACCAAAGAATAATTTTCATTGAAATATCTTTATCTCAGTTAGGTGAAACATTTTTTCAATACAATGTACTTTTCATTTGATTCTGAATTCAATTCACAAAGGCATTGAATGAGACAAATAGAAAAGCGGAGGGAATTTCCCGGGAGAATTACGTTTCCGAAACAACCCTGAACCAAGTGCGTCTGATACTTGTGGAGGCAGAGAGAAGACACGGGAAAGCATTTTTCGAGTCAGATCCTGCGTCACAACAAACATCGTCCATGTTGGTACACACTCTGGAAAGATGCATGCAAGAAATGCTGAAAGACTTGGATATCAATAAATCAAAAATACATGAGGTATTTTTTGGTTTCATGTCTTGTCTATTCTTCTTTTTATATCAACAATCATTTATTAAACAACATTTATTGTTGATTATTAAATGTCTGTAGAGGAAGGAATTTGTTGTACAACAATGAATATGCTTTTATGTTGCAACATATTAAAATTCCTCGAGAAAACGAGAATTCACTCATCATGAATCAAAGCTGCTTTTTTTTATATTATTTTCAGAGTTTTTTTTGTATAAATTAAGATTTATTTCTAAGTATTTTCCAGTTTGAAATCAACATTTTCCATCAAGATCAATATGTGCAAATTTTTTAAAAAAAACCATTCAAGTCTTAACAAGTAGCACACAATTTGCAAACAATTTGAATATGAACTGACAGTTGGATTAGATTGTCTGTTACCATTGATGTTTTTCTTCATCTGGGTTGTATTTGCAGGGCTTTTCATGTTACATATCAGGGACCTACAAAAGGTATCTTCACAAGTGAAAATTTCTTTAAAATCATGCAGTTTTCCCAAAGATACCAGCTTTTGGTTTCTCAATTCAGCAATTTTAGTGACAGAACTTCCCAAATTAAACAGGCTTGGACCTCTTCCCAATTCAAGGAGAAAAAGCCCTGATTTGATTTTACTCTTTATCATTACTACAATGTTATGACCTATGTCACTTTATCTCCCTAAAGCTTGAAGGACAGGTCTCCACATTCAAACAGAGTCAGAGCAGCGATCAACAAAACATGTCCTTAGAATACCACCAAAAGTGAGTGATTTTTTTTTCTTTTCTTTTTATTTATACAATTTGTTTGAACCATGGGTCCATTTGAAAGGTTTTTATCTTGTTGTACTTTAGATAAATAAATAAAACTCGATGAGATGATATAACCCTTGGAATGCTGGGTAATTTTCTAAAAATAGATTTTTGTGTTGTCTGCCTTTCAAAAACTTAAATATCTGCTTCATTTTGTTGAGGAAAGTTACTGCAAGTAGCACTTGCTTATATAGTATATAACTTATATAGTAAATTAGTAAATAACCCCCATTTCTGGATATAGAGAATAGATGGTTGGTGTCGTGAATCGGAAATGTTATCGGGCAAGGCGTAGGAATATTATCCGGTGAGCCGAAGGCGAAACGGATAATATTCCGATGCCGAGCCTGATAACTTTTCCTATTCAAAGACACCAATCATCTATTCTATTTATCCTGTTACCTTTATCTATTCTTTCAAACAAACAAAATGTAAATAAAACACGAGTAAAACGGAAAAATAAGTAGAGAATGATGTAAACATGACGTCATATCGTTCTTATGACGTCATGATTAGTCGCGTGCATGTATTATATGGTTAGTGCCGGATATCACAAATGTTATACGGCACCTAGTTATCTGTCCCGAAATGGCACTAGTGACAGGATAAATGACCACCAAAGGTCATTAGTCTCCATTCACAATTCCATATATAAAGGATCAAAAGTCCCCTTAATTTACATAAATCAAGGGTTCAGGGGTAAACACTGGGTTTTTGTCTTATTATCTGAAACAAGTTGGTTTGGATAGAAACATCTCATTATTAGAAATGTTATGTGGGATGTGACAAATACAAATAAGTGAAACCTGATATACATTTTGCTTAAAACAATTTGACAAATCTTGACTGATCTTCTATTATTCTTTATGGTTTTCCAAAATGACATAAAGAATGATCAGCAAATTAACATTTCATATCAATGTTTGAGAAAGTCCTCATCTTGATTTGTGTTTGTAGGTTGAATAAGAAACAGTTATGAATGTTTAAATTGGATACAGACCTCACCTGAGGGTACATGGCCGGCTTATTATTCTACAAGGACATTTCTTATACAACTTTTTAAATAGGTTATTTAATGTTTAAAACTGTTTTCAATTATGAAGCGGTCTTTAGATACCATGAAGTTATAACCTTATTGCAAGAGTTATGTACTTTTGAGGATAAATAATTATGTATTCATGTACCAATTTTTTTGTTGCAATACAGTGAAGATGAAACAGTGAATTTATGCAAGCGGTAAATTTTTCAGTGTTCCAGATTGGCTATAACAAACTAGTTACTGTTAATAAACATATTTCAATGTTAACAAAGGAATATTTGTTTGTTGCATGTATTTATTTACTTTAATATGAAAGTGTTTATCTTTAACACGACAAAGATAATGTTACTGCTTAAATTTGATTATCATTGCGTGATGCTACTCGAAATTTGGGTCAATCACAAACTGCTATATGTTGAATCTATTCCAAGATTATTGTTAGGTGGTTTTTCTGCCCAAATCTGGAGCTATGTGATCTTCGTTGATTTTAGCCTAACATGGTATTAGTAATTTGTGTGTGATATAATACGTGTCTCATGCTTTAAAAGTGTTTGATAAATAAGAAAACTAGAAATTGTTCACATTTTATAACACATTATGAAAATCATTGCAGTTTTGATCTGACATTGAATTATAGTGCCTGCATGCTTTGTCTTTCTTTAATTGTCCATGTTATCAAATAAAGTATGCAAATATATATGTTAATTGTTAAATTGATAAAAGAAAGTATAATATTTAAACCAAACTATTTGGATGTGTTTTATTTTAATGTTTTTCCTGAAAAATGTGATATTTTAGAATGATAGTTTAATGTGTAGTTTGTTTGAAAGTTGACATGCATGTTAATTAACAATGTGATGTAGATTATTTGTTATGTGCTTTAATACTTTCGTTTTTGCAGGGTTTGATATGTGTACTTTAATATAAACTCATTTTAACATAATTATGAAAAATGAAATTTTATGAGCAATTCGAGGGTTCAGTGTAAGACTATAGTAAATGCTTTTTTATTTATGAAGCACTAACTATAGTCTTGCATTGAACCCTCAAATTATTCTTTATTGTTGGGGGCCTCCGTGGCCTAGTGGTTAGAGTACAGAACTTGAAATCACAGGGCCCCTCTCCGCGTGGGTTCAAATCCTGATGAGGGATATGGATTTTCATGAGAGGCAGTCTCCCGACTGACTTACGGAATGCCGATGGTTCTTCCCGCCTTGACCAGCCCTTGTGGGCAGTTGAGTATGGGGTCTTCCTCCATCATTAAGAGTCGGGCATCGCTACATAACTGAAATGATGTTGATGTGATGTAAAACCCATATAAAAAAAAAAAAAAAAAAAAAAATTCTTTATTGTTGGAATTCTATTACATACTCTTTCCACATGTGATCATTGTTTACACATTTGCAGCAAAATTTATATGATGTCATTGCTACATAAGAAGATTTGCTATTATGCCTTTGCCATTTCCATAATTTACAATTATTTTTAGCTCATAATTTCATTGGTTGGTTGGTTTGG
Source organism: Cerastoderma edule (assembly GCA_947846245.1). NCBI lineage: Eukaryota > Metazoa > Mollusca > Bivalvia > Cardiida > Cardiidae > Cerastoderma > Cerastoderma edule. Next base: position 20,421,097 of record OX401408.1, read on the forward strand.
TTTGGTTTCCAATTTGTTTTACATCGATTGTGAAGGAGGCTTTATAGCCCATCGAGTTACTCTCGATGACTGCTTCCTGGAGAATACACCAGTAATCGCGCCGGTTTGAGGGCTAGCCCCGGCAATTCTCACCTCGCCTAACGGGGATTCGAACCCGGGACCCTCGGTACAGTAGTCCGACACTCTACCACTGTGCCACTGTCGCCCTTGATACATAAATAATCATTACAATGTTTTTACAATGACAAACACTTATATTGAATTGTTATCAAGTCTTGTATTTTGCGTACAAGTCATGTTGCTTCCTTCATAATGGAGATGTTTCTTATTTCCCCAGGATAACCCAAATGACCAGTGAACATGAACAACAAATGCAGAAAATAAACGAGAAACTTAAAAGTGCCAAAAAGGAGGTTGACAGCCTCCAGTCTCAGTTATCTATGATACAGTAAGTCCTTTAATGGAAAATACCAACATAATACTTTTTCAAGCTATCTCTTTCTCTGCTGGTTAGTTTATCTATCAGCGGCCTAAAAGGCTTAGAGGGGGCCACCGTGACCTAGTGGTTAAAGTACAGAACACTTCAAATCACATGGGCACCGTTTTACTAAACAGTTTACGCTTAAGATTTGCGTAAGTCTAAAACAACAATTCCTCTTATTTCAATATTGGATGAAGCAATATTGCAAAGTGACACATCATTGGAATCGTCTCTCCGAGACGCTTCCAATGAAGTGCCACATTGCAACATTGAACATTCATTGAAGAGACTATCTATGTTTATTAATAATGACTTACGCAAACATTTTCCGTAAGTTGTTTAGTAAAACGGGCCCATGGTCCCTCTCCATGTGGGTTCAAATCCTGATGGATTTCCATGAGAGGTTGTCTCCCGACTGACTTTTGAAATGCTGGTGGTTCTTCCATGCTTGAGTATGGGGTGTTCCTCCATCATAAAGCTTCGGGCATTGCTACGTATTGCTTTTAATTCATTAACACAAGTGTAACTGTAGATAGGGCTTTGGCTATTTCCTTCATCATGTTCTTTTCACTGCACTCGAATAGGTTGGTTTAGAAACACTTGTGATAAAAAAACAGAAATACCTCATGATGTGTGCAATTGCTTTCTTTTGTCTTCCCATTAAAGCAAACATTTTGGGGAAAGTTCATGATCTAGGTCTGTAATTGCTTTAAATTTGGTAGATTCACCAAATCCAATATAATTGGATGGGTAAGAAGAATTAAACCTATTCCTCATATATTATAGTCACACCATCACTTTTAAAAATGTTGTCATCACTGTTATCACAGGGGCCAGCATGACAACCAAATCAAAATGAAGGAGGACACTCTAAAGGAAATGGAAGCCAAAATCAAACATCTACGAGAAGAATTGAATGAGGAACGAGACAAATATACCTCAAAAGTAGGTCAAAGGATATTGGGATATTTTTCTTTAAAGCTTAATGGAGAGCATAGTATTGTTCATATTTTTCCATAACTCAGTTCACGTTGGGAAGGCAGTCAGCAGGTTAGAAAGAATATTATGCAGTACTGGGGATGAAAAAACAGGCACATATATCGGTGTGCTAACTGCCGCGATATGACTGATACTGTTGAAAATGATGACTAACTCCAATGCAACCAACCAAAATTCAGTTATTCATATCTATCTGATTATAGAATAAATGAAAGGAAAAGGTAATAATGTATGAAATGCCTTTTTATTCATAGTCTCTTTAAACTGTTCCTCGTAATAGATTTTCTGACTGGTTTTTACCGGAAACAGCAGCAGACAACATGACAAAACATAAAGAAGAGCATTGTTCTTTTGATCTTGGGACAAAAAAAAGCTTTTGTTACATTAATATGCGTATCTATGAGAGAAAAGATTTTCCATAAAATTTTGTTGATGTCTTTAAGACCAATATCCTCATATGGGTTTTTATGAAGTTAAAGGCAAGGGGAGAGAACTATGAGACAGAAGGAAAAGAAGCAATTTTTATTGTCATATTGAGTGGTAGCCATTGTAACAAGGAGAATTTGTTCATTTGCCAAATGCTCTTTTTGTTGTGGTGTCTTAGTTTTTCTGATAATCATAAAAGTTTTGTTAGTTTTCATCCATTTAACATGTTGTCTACTGTTGTTTTCAATGTTAATTAGTCAGATAAATCCATATAGGGGAATCAATTAAGCTAAATTTATATCAAGTGTTCAGTGCAAAACTATAGTTAGTGCTTCATGTCTATGAAAGTACAGTGAACCCTCGTTTATCCGAACACGTCCGTTCCCAACAAAATGTCCGGTTTACCGAATCATCCGGACTAATGAAGCAGAGCATGTTCTTATTCACATTAAGAAATAAACGGTCTGTATGAGCGGTGTATAGTTATAACCCTTTAGCAAACGCCAAATTGTCGACCGCCCCAAATTGAAAGAGTTTGCAGAAGACATATCAAAACGTGATGAAATTCAAAGATAATCTTCTGATATGGCAGAAAACATTGTGGGAAAAGGAGAAATTGCTCGTCACGAGCAATTTCTCCTTTACCCACAATGTTTTCAAAAGTCGTCTGCAATAAACTGGTCCAATAATTCCGTCCCCTTACAATTTTGTTCGGATTGCGATTCATCCGGATAATCGGGGTCCGGATAAACGAGGGTTCACTGTACCTACTATAGTCGTGCACCGAACCCTCGATATATACCCACACAGTAAGTGATTTTTTTTTATTCCAATATGACATTGACACATGAAGACACCATTATCATATTTTGATAACCACTTCAAACTGATGATCAAACCTATGTTATTGAGAAACTTTTACTTAACAGAGAGAGAATCTAGAGCAAACTCTGAGTGGGACAGAGAAGGAGATGTCCAAACTTAGAACAGAGAGAGATGAAGCACTGAGGAACCATACTAAAATGGAGACACGAGTGGCAGACCTTCAGGTATTTGGTGTTCTGTTTCACAAATCTTTTGGGGTCCTGCATGGCCCAGTGGTTGAAATAGTAGACTTAAAAATTGGGGGTGCCAAGTTCGAGCCCCACTGACATCCTGTATTGTGGGAGTGACCTTTGGCAAGTCACTTCAGAGCCCTAGCCTAGTACTTGTGGATCCAGAAAATCTGTTACATAACTATGAAACTGTTGATACTGTGTTAAACACCATACAAACAAACAAACATCATATTTTCTGTGGTAGCCTAGTGGTTAGAGTACAGAACTTGAAATCGCATGGCCTCCAATGTATGGGTTCATTTCCTGAAGATGGCATTTGAATTTTCATAAAAGTCAATCACCTGGTTGATTAGCAGTATGCTGATAGTTCTGCTCTGCTTGAACTTCTCAAGTCATGTTTTGGGTCATTCTCCATCATTATTTGCCGGGCATTGCAACATAACTGAAATACATGTACTGTTGAAATGTAAAACCCAAATCAATGTAAGAATAAATAGAGAATAAATGGTTGGTGTCGTGAATCGGAAATGTTATCGGGCAAGGCTTAGGAATATTATCTGGTGAGCCGAAGGTGAAACGGATAATAAATCCGAAGCCGAGCCCGATAACTTTTCCCATTCAAAGACACCAACCATCTTTTCTATTTATCCTGTTACCTTTATGTATTCTTTCAAACAAATAAACTGTAAATAAAACACGAGAAAGAAGGAAAAATATGTAGAGAATGATGTAAACATGACGTCATTTCGATCTTATGACGTCATAATTTGTCGTTTGGATTGTGTTATAATTATGGTTAGTGCCGGATATCACAAATGTTATACGGCACCTTGTTTTCGGTCCCCAAATAACACTAGTGACAGAATAATTAATGATTCTAAGGCAAAAGTCTGTAAATTCAGTCAGCACCAGAGTCTGTGTTTGTCCTGTGTCCTGATTGAGGTTGATACTTATAAAAAATTAAGTCTTGAGATAAAGTAAACACAGAGAAACGGTTAGTAGAAAGCTGTTGAATTTAAGATCATCTTAATACAAAATGCAAGTGATGTAGTGCATTTGTTCTGAAGATTTCTTCTTGGCTGACATCCTTTAGCTGATTTTTTTTTTCACAAAACTTTTTTCTCAATGTCTTTCGTTTTGTTTTTGGATAAAATGACACGAGTCGAAAGTAGAAAAAAACTGTTTATATTGTTAACTGTTTCAGTTCTTATCAAGAAATTGCTAGATTAAATTGCTAATCCATTTCACTTGATTTATTAAACTTGCAACATTTAAATACATATTTTGTTGGGCCTAAGAAACTACAAAGAACAATTTTGTTTGCTTAACACAGTTATGTGGGAGATATATAAAAAAGTATGCATCGGTAATGGAATGAAAATGTGAAAATAAAGTGGATTTTAACAATCATTTATTGTTTTTCATATTTAGAAAAATGCAATTTTTCTTGTTTTCTTTCAGCTAACTATAAACAAGCTGACTCGTGACATGGAAGCTGAGAAGGAGAGCTCAGGAAAGTTTTGGGAGAGGGAGGGCCAGTTACGTTCCAATCAGGTGACCCTAGAGGCGAGATTAGAGGAGAAAACCAAAGACGTTGATCGACTGGAGAAGCTACTAGCGTCTGTTAAACAGGAGTGCACAGCAACTGTTACTGAAAAGGTATGTCATGTTAGCTATTGTACTTCAGGGTACTGTTTTTGGTTCAAATCCTTGGACCAATAGGTAATGTTTCTTGAGGGGTAGTCGCCTGTGTAGCACTACCATAAAAAAGTATCAGAGATCATATAGTGTTTTTCTTTATTTGATTAAACTCTAATACTACAACGATGGAAGAACATCTTTCCTACTCCACAGGTAAAGAGAACCTCCATGACCCGCTCTGGGCGATGCTTAACGAGAATCACTGGTGGGTACATATCATACTCGGTATGCTTATGTCCCATTGCCCAGGCAACCAGCCCAGCATACCAGTATGAGAGGCATCATTAATTTACACCTGCTGACAGTTCTACCAAGCTTTACAGAGCTTTTATTGATAGGTCACTTGTTGTTTTCCTTCATTTACTTCAAACCTGGCATCGCAATTCGAAAACTTATGATCATGGAGATTAACTGTTTTCCATTTCTGAGACACGATTTTTGCTTTATTTCACAATGCTTTGTTCCGCATGCAGCTTATTCAAGAGTTTTTATAGTTTCTGAACTTTTTTGCTGTTAATTATAGGGTGATTATAGTATGATCATCTTTTATTTTTCCCAGGTGTCGATGATTGAGAAACAGGAGCGAGAAAGACATATGGAGAAGATTTGTAGTCTCACATCACAGCTAAGTGAGATAAGTGAAAAATGTAACAAAGTCTCTCTAGACTTGGACAATACTAAGGTAGAGAATCGCGATTTACGCCAGCAACTCAGAGAGCTGACTGAACGTACAGACACAACTAAAGTTCAATTTGACGCCGTCTCTGCAGAGAGAAAACACTTAACAGATATGCTTAATGCTAAAACGTCTGACTTTGAGCGTGTGTCGCAGGAACGAGATTACTATTTCAATATCATGGAGCAAAAGAACAATGACCTATCGCAGGTAAAGACATTGAAGGAGCGAATATCAGTGCAGCTAGAAGAGAAAGAGAAAAATGTTGCGATGTTACACGAGCAAGTCACGAATCTTCAGAGCGTCATGGAGGCAAATTCCCGGAATTCTGAATCAATGCGAGAAGAGAGAGATATTTATGCCAGGCAGCTACAGGATACAACGGCAGCTCTGGAGGAGATGAAAGCCTCGCGAGATGTGATGTCGAAGAAGATGAAGATACGTGAGAAGAGGATAAGGGAGTTGGAGTCGGAGAAGCAAAAGAGTGAGGCAGAGTTTGAAATTAGGAACCAGGAGCTTGATATTATACAGCAGGAGAAAGAGACCTTGTTTAAGGAGCTTAAAGAGAGCAGGTTGGGAGACGAATGCTTTTTAATCAATTTTCTTTATATGGAATTTAGTTGATTGATCACAAAAAAACTGTATGAGGGAACTTGTGAAAGATATTACCTTCTTTTTTATCATTCTTTTGTGGGAGTGACCTTTGGCAACACACTCCAGGGTACCGTTTTACTAAACAACTTACGGAAAATGTTTGCGTAAGTCAAAACTAATGATCATTGATAGTATCTTCAATGAAAGTACAATATGGCAATGTGACACGTCATTGGAAGCGTCTCGGAGCTTTGCCAAATATTGAAATAAAAGGATGTGTTGTTTTAGACTTACGCAAATCTTAAGCGTAAACTGTTTAGTAAAACGGTACCCAGAGCCCTAGCCTAGTACTGGTGGATCCAGGAAAGCCATTACATAACTGAAAAAGACCATACAAAGGTAGAAAAATCTTATAATGTATGAAAGCTTTGAACTATTCGTACGGAACCATTGTAATAAGTAGAGATATTGCTCTCCTTGAGATTTTATAAAAAATGACTTTAACATGTACATTTAATGGACAGATATTTTGCCTTGTTAAGTACACGCCTTATACTTTAAACAGGCAGCATTTAATGGCACTCTTTGAACTTAAATAACATATACTCTTTACAAATGAAATTAGAAAAGAGGACTTATTGAAAAAGGGTCCAAGCATATTGTTAGTTACATCTTTCTCTGAAGACTATTTGGCAATTTTGAGTAAGATTCTACTTCCTACTGTTTTTCAATAATTTACTTTACTTAAAATAACAAAATACATCTGATTCAATATTAAACATTGTAAATAACAATCTAGGGCTTGACATTTTTTTTACAATTATTTGTGATTTGTAGGTATGAAGTGGCTAACTTAACCGAAGAATCGGATGCTTCAAAGAAGGCATGGGAGTCTGAAAAATACCAGCTGGAGAAATCCATAGGAAAACTACAGTACAGACTAAAATGTAAGCACAGTCAATCCTGCATTAACCTTTTACCAAACACACATTTTTCGACTGTCCCAAATTGAAAGAGTTTGCAGACGACATTTCAAAATGTGATGATATTTAAAAATAATCTTCTGATAGGGCAGAAAACATTGTGGGAAAAGGAAAAATTGCTCGTTACTAGCAATTTCTCCTTTTCCCACAATGTTTTCCAGAGTCGTCTGCAACAAAGTGGTTAAATGTTGTTATTGTTTGGTAATTGGTTAAACAACCACCCTTTAACAAAGCATAATATTTGGTTTATGTAGAGAACCATGAATATTAACATCATGTCAGTGTATCTATACATCGTTGACATGAAGTTGTAGTTATTTAACTGTTACTTAAATTTACGTACTAACATTATTGGAAGAGTATAATGATTGACATTTATAACCCTCTTTTTCCTTAGAAGTGGCAAAATAGGCTTCTGTAAACAAAAAGTTTGTTAGTTGTATTCATTGTTTATAGTCACTTGATGTAAGATTGAATGGTTTACGTAAACCTCCTTCTTTATAAGTACTTATGCTGGTGCATTTTGTTAATGCACATTGAAGAGAAGAGAAAAGGTGAAATATTTAATGATTCTTTATTTATTTACCATGTTTTGTTTTGTATTCAATTTCATAATTCAAATTAGCCTTTTGAACAATCATCAACTGCTTTGTACAATGGGTTTATGATCACGAGAAACCTATGGCCAAACAGTTAAAACAATGTACCACAGACCATTAATCCAGGATGGATGAGAAAGAGAAATTGGAAGTCTTCATTTAAAATGTCATTTATTTTTGTCCACAGCATTAGAGCAAGATCTTGGATTGACTCAGAAGGCACTGCGTAAGCGAGATTCTGTTGATAATAATGCAGTGAAGATGGCAGACAAGATGCAGAAAGAGGTTACCGCCAAACGAAGTCTTGTTGATACTCTACAGTCCAAAATACGGTGGTATCAGGACCAGATTGATGGTTTACTAAAGGTAAAGAGTTTTCACAGAGAAAAGGCAAAGCCTAAACAGGGGGAAAGAGTTTTTGTTCCTTCAGTTTATGAACAGTGGTTAATCTCCATTATTGATACAAATGTTCCCTATATAATGTTTCAGTAATAGGCACAGGGATTGGTAGTGAGCCACTGGCCCCTAAGAGTACCCTAAATATGAATGGCTATGATAAAAGGCAAGGAAGCACTGCACTGTGAAAGTGATTGAAAAGATTAGATCAAAAAGGACAGTTTGTTATCTTATATAGAGTTCTTACAGAACACTGAAGAGGAGCTAATGCATGTAATGAGGCCTCTATTGCTTATTGGTTAAAGTACAAAACTTGAATTCAAATGGTTCTACACCTGGGTTCAAATAAAACTATTGGTGATTGCATTTGGATTTTTTTTTCGAGGCAGTTTCTTGATTGCCTTTAGAATGGCAAGGGTTCTACCTGGCCTGACCATGGGCAATCAAGTTTGGGGCCTCTTTCCATTATTAAGAACTGGGCATTGCAACATAATTGAAATATTAGTTTTGTGATGTAAAACCAATCTATGTTAAATGCACAGTAAATTAGATCAAAGAAGGCTTCTTACATCTTATAGAATGTTATTATCTTACCAAAGGATAAAAATAATTGTCTTTGATACAGCTTGGTAGTTGTCAAACATTTTCTTACTTCATCATTGTCTTCTAAAATATTCTTTTTGAATTCAAACCAGCCATACAGTAAGATGTGTTAGAATGAATTTATACAAAAGAATACTTATTCCCCAGAATGACAGAACAAGTTTGTACAAAACCCTTCTCATTCCCCAGGAGAAAGCCAATTTAGAGGAAGATAAGGACAAGCTGAAGAGCAGTTTAAACAAGGCCCTTGTGCAGAACCAACATCTGGCTGTGGAACTAGAGACCGCCAACAGTCGATCATCAGACTTAAAGACTCACTCGCACAAGCTTGAGTCTTCACTTGAAAAGGTATGTTTTATGTATAGTTACACATGCCTCAAGGTGTTGTCATTGCAAGAAGGCATAAAGTGAGCAAGTGGAGGATTCAATGCAAAACTATAGTGAGTGCTTCATAAACATGAAGCACTTGCTATAGTATTGCATTGAACCCTTAAAGTTTGAGTTAATCTAGAAACTGTCAACAGTCGATCATCAGACTTAAAGACCCACTTACACAAGCTTGAGTGTTCACTAGAAAAGGTATGTTTGATGTATAGTAATACCTGCCTCTAGAAATTTAGATAATTGCTAGAAGGATTCAAGTGCGCAAGTCTTACTTAATCTGAAGACAAACAACAGTCGATCATCAGATTTAAAGTATCACACAAGCTCAAGTCTTCACTAGAAAAGGTATGTTTTATGTATAGTAATATCTGACTCAAGCATCTATCATAAAGAAGAATTAACTGATATCTTCTAGTTTGATTCCTTCTTACAATGAGATTCTATAACTAAGTTGTTGGTGAGTTTGACAGTGTACAGGGGTCTAAAGTTTGACAGTCCTGTGAAGTCTAAAATCTTTCAGACATTCTAGTCAATTAATAATTACCTTCGGTGTTGGTTAAAAAGAAGAAATAAAGATTATATTTGGAGAAAGGCTCCACTTATATGCACTTATTTATGACAACTAAGGAATTTAATATTTACATACAGTTAGAGGCTTCATCTAACTTTGGTTTTATTTGAAACCCTATGAGTTGAAATTTTTGTTTGTTAATCAAAGCATGATGATTTCTGCTCCTTCCCTTAGACTTGTAGACAAGGTTTTATTACATCAAATTTCCATTTCTTTTGGTATATGATAGCATGTGCTTTACAATGGCGTTACAGCTAACGCTTGGCAGAGAAATTGTTGATGGGTGCAAATGACCTAAAACATTGCCCAACAACTGCGATTTCTCTACCAAGTGTCAGATGTAACACCATTATAAAGTATTGATTATCATTTACCAGAAAACCGATGCTCAACTCATGCAGGGTACACAATATGGCTATCATTGGCAAAAGTAGATCAAAAAAGCAAAAATACCTGTTCCGTCATTTGCGCAGCCATCTTGTTTAGACATAATATGGTATACATTGGTCACTTGATTCCCCCGCCTGTGTATATGTCTAAAATATATATAAACTACCTCTATACTATTTGGGTAGACAATGGATCTGACGGACTTAGAGATTTTTACACTTGTTTATATTTGTTTATACCATCACCTACAGCTTATAAAAACACAAAAGAAAGATGTAAGTAAAGCATGGGTTTGGTTTTGGTTGATGATAATAATAATATTTCATAGCTCATCCCATATTGTACCATTCATTCATTATCTCTTGGTCACTATATAGTTGTTTGGTAGTTCCACAGTTCATACTTAAACCTTACCCACAAATGAGAATAAGTGATTGTCCCAAATTGAAAGCAACAGCAGACGACAAAAAAGCATAAATAGAATATAAAGTATTTATCATACTATATCGAAACCATTTTGACAAACTTTGAAATTGCTTGTCTTGTGCAATTTATCCCTTTGTCACATTAGATTCTTCATAAAACATAGAATGTGTTGACATAACATAATTATTGAGTCATTTATCACTGAATTCTATTACTTGATACTTAATGAGAATTTGGAAGATACCCTACTGGTTGAATAGAACTTCTTGATGGTAAAAGGAGAAATAGCTCATATGAGTTATTTCTTCATTTATCAAAATTGTTTTAAAAATTGTCTGCAGTGGACTGTTAAGATATTGAGATTAATCAATAGACAGTAAACTGTAATAGTAAACTTGTGTTACATTTTAAGTTTGTCACATAAACCTTTATTCACAAAATTTAAAGGACTTAATGCAAGACCATAGCAACTCCTTTGCAAAAGTAAAGGACCTGTTATATTCTTACATTGAATTTGCCTTGAAATCAAGCGTCATTTGCCACCTTTTCGCAATCCTGGTAAAGCAGGAGTTATTGATATGAAATTCTTGAAAGGGAGATAAATACAAAACAACCCCATTGACAGGTTTCATTATTTTCAATCTGCTAAATATTTGTTGTTGGTTCACAATAGAATGGTCCTGTTTAGTGTTGTGAAATCTCTAGAGAGCACCAGATATTGGGGTCATTTATGTGTCATTATCGTACATTACAAATATTTCTTGTGCAGGTTTTAAAATTTAGGATAAAGGATATCTCTTAGAATGCTGGGTAATTTTCAAAAAATAGATTTCCGTATCGTCTGCTTTCCAAAACTTTAGATATCTGCTTACTTTTAATGAGGAACGATACTCAGAGTGACAAACAGATTAGATCACAGGCCAGCCACCAATTTACTTGGTGGCTGGCCTGTGATCTAACCTGTTTGCATAAGCATGATTTCTGGTCCAGCTCTATAAGGGTTTAATGATGCAATGAAAATAGCGGGATACATTTAATGATGAAGGCATAGGCCACATTTTGATATCCGAAGTTATGTTATATAGGCATATTAGTCTAAGCTGCTCTTCTTTAAAGTCCACCTTTTTCTCTTTGTTCTTTCCTAATTTTTTTTTATTTCTTGCATTTCTTAATTCTATCATTGAATTATAACTTAAATCCTTCCTTTTTCTGATCATCTCCTTTTTTCACCATTTAGTTATTTAGTCATTCATAAACTCCCTCTATTTTTATATGATTTCTCTAACAGTTTCTCTATTTTTTCAAACATAAATTGTACCTCCATTCCTTTCTTATTCACTTTTAATAAGGATAACAACAAACTTTACAGTACTTACAAAATGACCTGTCCAAATACACAATACTCATATTGTCACCGTATTTTCTTAACCCTTCTGTACTAAGAGCATTGGATATGAATATATTATGCTGTAATGACTTAACCCAATCTCTGTTATAAGATTCTATGACTTGTCCTTGCTGAAACTAACAACTGATCGCATAAGACAACAAGAACAAAACATATTGAAGGTTCAGTGCAAGACTATAGTAAGTGCTTTATAAACATGAAGCACTTACTATAGCCTTGCACTGAACTCTCGATATTTCCTTTCTGAAACTAGATTGAAACCAATGTGACAAAAGCATAGGTTTATCATTTTGTCAAAGTCCTCTACAGGGCATGGTACATAGTGAGGTATTAGGGATATAAGGGGTATCATTACTGCTGCTGATTTTCTTTTTTTTAACTGTTTTTATAGTATGCTGCTGTAGATAAACTGATGAAGAAAATAGTCAAAGATAAGGTACATGTACTTAACACCAAATAATGAGAGAAAGAAATGTGCTCTAAGACTGCTAAAAAGCAACTGTAATAAACTTTTTTGTGGTGATGGTGTTATCGGAAATAGAAAAATTTGGACAAACGGAGAAATAATATTTTACAAGGAGGCCTTTGGAGACGTAGTGGTTAGAGTACAGAATTTTAATCACATGGCCCCTCTCCACATGGTTTCAAAGCCCGTTGTTGACGGCATTTGGATTTTTTTTAAGATGTAGTCTCTCAATTAAGTAACCAGTTCAAGCCCCACTAATACCTCTGGTTTCATGGGAGCAACGTCTGGCAAGACACTTCAGAGCCCTAGTCAAGTACTGGTAGATCCGGGAGCGCTGTGATGTGACAAAACACCATACAAACAAACATATATACTCGACTTGATCATCGCGTTTTTGGAAGTCAAGTTTGGGCTCTTCCTCCATCATTAGGAGTCTGGGGCCCGTTTTACTAAACAACTTACGGAAAATGTTTGCGTAAGTCATAATTGATTAACATGGATAATATCTTCAATGAAAGTACAATATTGCAATGTGACACGTCATTGGAAGCGTCTCGGAGAGACGATTCCAATGATGTGTTACTTTGCAATATTGCTTTGCCAAATATTGAAATAAAAGGACTTATTGTTTTGGACTTACGCAAATCTTAAGCGTAAACTGTTTAGTAAAACGGGCCCCTGGTATGGCAACAAAAATGAAATACTGGTACTGCTGATATGAAATTAATTCATACAAAAAGGAAACAACTCATTTTTTCTGAATTCCTATAGCACCTGTGTTGGTGTCATGGCTAAACTGTTTGGGGATGTGTGTCAAAGTTAAACCAATAAAAAGGTTCATTTACTAACATTTTTGTGTTTGTGTGTACAAAGGGCAATTTTATAGGATTCCATCTGAATTCTTTTTAATCGGAGATATTAAGTTATTACGAAATGTCTTCATTTCTGGTGGTTTACAAAATGCTATTCTCAAGTTTTGTAAAGGTAGAAGGTGAACATAAACATGTAGTTGTTTTGGTAATGTTAAACCCCTAATGCAAATAAAGGGACATAGTAGATTTGGAAAACAGCAAAACATCGATAACTTTACATGATTTTATGCAAGGTTAACTTCATGATGATATGGGTACAACTACATAATGCATTTAGTATCTCGCTGGAATTGAGTTGAAACTTACATTAATTGTACAAGTCTAACTTGTGTTAAGCAACCACCCTTTTAAGCAGCCAACCTGCCTTAAACAACCACTACAGAAAGTCCCATTGTTAGATTTATAGTGTATATCAATTTGTCTTAAGCAGCCAAACTGTCTTAAACAGCCAATTTACTCTGTCCCATAGGCTGGCCTCTTAACACAAGTTTGACTGTATATAATGACCATGATTCAACAAGTTTTAAGCGTTAAGATACCCTAACTTATCTTACCTTATGTTACCTTATGTTGATTCTGACCGCAGCAACTTAGGGTACTTTATAGGCAGCTCTTCTTCATCTTTATTAAAGATTACATGATGCATCATTACTGGAGAATGGTTTATAGTTACAAGTATAGTCATTAGGGCTGGGACGGGTACCAGAGTACCTGGGTGCAGGCCACTACCGGTGTCACAAATCACTACCTGTTACTCAACAGTAATATCCCCTTGGGTACCAGGATGTTAAATTGTTAATTGTCCCAACTCTAATAGTCATACTTCATTAAGTGTTTGTTCCAATTTTGGTCTAAACTGTTCATGAACTGATGTACTTTGTTGGACAGCACTGCATGGTCTGGCAAGTTGTTCCATAGATCTATGACTTTCTGGTTGAAGCTGTTCTTCCTTATGTCTTTGCATCACCTTCCTTTGATAAGTTTCAAACTATTCCTGCTGGTGGCCCCTCTCCGCGTGGGTTCAAATCCTGAGAGGGATATGGATTTTCCTGAGAGGCAGTCTCCCGACTGACTTACGGAATGCCGATGGTTCTACCCACCTTGACCAGCCCTTGTGGGCAGTTGAGTATGGGGTCTTCCTCCATCATTAAGAGTCGCTACATAACTGAAATAATGTAGATGTGATGTAAAACCCATATAAAAGAATAAGAATTCCTGCTGGTATAATGAGAGTGACCATATATCTACGACTCTCTGGTTTAACCCATTACCAAACAATAACAACATTTAACCACTTTTTTGCAGATGATTCTGAAAACACTGTTTCCATTGTCTCCATTTCCCACAGTGTTTTCTACTCTATCAGAAGATTACTTTCAAATTTTATCGCCTTTTGAAATGTCATTTGCAAAATCTTCCAATTTGGGACAGTCGAATATTTGGCGTTTGGTAATGGTTTAAGCTGTGTTTCCCAATGTCTTAATGAGAGTCACTGAGATGAAAGATACTACCTGTTACTCTTCTGTCATACATCCCAGCAAGGATTTTGAAAGCTCTCTTTTATATCTCCCCTCGTCGTATGATATCTCAATGTCGGTAAATTCAGCTTCTTCAAATGCTCTACATCCATCTAAATCTCCATAGTTGATTTATAAACCTTAACCCTTTACCAAACGCCAAATTTCTGACTGTCCCAAATGGATAGAGTTTGCAGATGACATTTCAAAATGTAATGAAATTGAAAAAATAATCTCCTGATAAGACAGAACAAATTGTGGGATAAGGAGAATTCGCTTGTTAAGAGCAATTTCTCCTTTTCCCACAATGTTTAGTAGAGTCGTCTAGAGTTATTATTTGGTAATGGGTTAAAGTCATGTAAATGGAGAATTTGTTCATGGAGATATATTAAAGTTTGTGCTTCATTGGCTCTAACACTTAACTTTATCAGAGGTAATTGTTTTTGCTTGTGTTATCTTTAACAACTAATTAATTTGAATGCTGTTTTGTTCTTATCATGCATGTCCTTATTAAAAAGACTGTATTAATTTTAACATGTGATCAATACTGTTTGTCGATTAACACGTTTATTTTGTGTCTCAATTTGTATTTAACTGGTGTCATGATAGGTTTGACTCTTTCTACATAGTCTATCATTTGTATCCAAATCTTCGTTGCGATTTTTTTCAACTTGTCAAAATTGAAAGCATCAGCACATGTAATTTTAAGTTAGAGCTGAAGAAAGCAACATGTACTTCCCTCTTTTTGAACAAACCGTTCGGACAAAATGATGAAGTAATTGTTACAATATCATTACCACATATTCCTATATTTCCTCAATCTTTTATTTGCATTACTTAGCATCCACTGATTAAGAAGTACTGGTAATCTACTAAGTGCCTATTGCCTAGACTCAACCTTTAATCCTTTAACCAAACGCCAAATTTTCAACGCTTGTTAAGAGCAATTTCTCCTTTTCCCACAATGTTTTCCAGAGTCGTCTGCAACAAACTGGTCAAATGTCGTTATTGTTTGGTAATGGGTTATCACTATGCAGCTTAGACAATCTAAAAATTGGTTATTTTGAACTTTAGAAGTGTTGTGTTTTTATGCTTTTTGTTTTGCTGATAAATATTTAGAAAAAGAAAGAGAATTGTGTCATTTTGTAATGATGATTTTGTTAATTGTTATACTCTGAATGATGGCTATGTCATGTGGGCATGATGATAAAGTTTTATTTAGCTTATCAGAAAAGAAGTTCAAATGTCTTTGACTGATTTGTAACTGATTTTTTATTTGAGTGCGCATTACCTACTTCATTCATGGAAAAACAGGCAATCCTTTACTATAGCCAGGCATTTTATACTCAATTTAATGAGGGATAAAAACACTATTACATTTGTGGTGTAAACTTGTGTACAATATGTATCACTATTAACCCTTACAGTGCTGGAACAGACTTCATGCTTATGCAAACTGGTTAGATCCAGGCAAGCCGCCAAGTAAATTGGCGGCTGGCCTGTGATCTAACCCGTTTGATACTCATACCATCTTTCCCCATCAAAATTAAGCAGGTATTTTATGTTTTGGAATGCAGATGACAAAAATCTATTTCTAGAAAATTTTCATTCTAAGGGTTAAGATGAAGGATTTGCCATACTCCTGCACTGCTCTTGTGGTGGGCTGTATTTTGCATCTAAAAAAGTTGGAAATATAGATGTGAATTGATAAGTTGAAAGCAATATTTTGTTTCCTTATAGGCTGCTGTAAGGAATGCAACAACTCAGGCCCAAGTTGAGATGTTTGAACAAGAACTGACAAGAATGAAGCTGGCCCATCAGCTGGAAATGAAGGTAAGGAGAAATGTGTACAGTGAACCCTCGTTTATCCGAACACGTCCGTTCCCAACAAAATGTCCGGTTTACCGAATAATCCGGACTAATGAAGCAGAGCATGTTCTTATTCACATTAAGACATAAACGGTCTGTATGAGCGGTGTATAGTTATAACCCTTTAGCAAACGCCAAAATGTCGACCGTCCCAAATTGAAAGAGTTTGCAGAAGACATCAAAACGTGATGAAATTCAAAGATAATCTTCTGATATGGCAGAAAACATTGTGGGAAAAGGAGAAATTGCTCGTCACGAGCAATTTCTCCTTTACCCACAATGTTTTCAAAAGTCGTCTGCAATAAACTGGTCCAATAATTCCGTTCCCTTACAATTTTGTTCGGATTGCGAGACATCCGGATAATCGGGGTCCGGATAAACGAGGGTTCACTGTATTATTATGATCATGTTATGAAGGTAAACCTTATTGTGTATCATCGAAAGGTAGTGCAAATAATATGGAACTGTTCTGGAATAAAGAAAATTGTATGGTTGTTTGAAAGATATTATAAAGCTTGCTAATTGACCTTAGCTGTCAATGCACCTTAAATCCTAATATATTCTTTATGGGAGTTGTTAAAAAGTGTGTTAAAATCGTCGTCATGGTATTAAGGACCCCGATTATCCGAATGTCTCGCAATCCGAACGAAATTGTAAGGGAACGGAATTATTTGACCAGTTTGTTGCAGACAACTTTTGAAAACATTGTGGGAAAAGGAGAAATTGCTCGTGA
Source organism: Cerastoderma edule (assembly GCA_947846245.1). Lineage (NCBI taxonomy): Eukaryota > Metazoa > Mollusca > Bivalvia > Cardiida > Cardiidae > Cerastoderma > Cerastoderma edule. The sequence continues at coordinate 20,438,249 of OX401408.1, forward strand.
CGAGCAATTTCTCCTTTTCCCACAATGTTTTCTGCCATATCAGAAGATTATTTTTGAATTTCATCACGTTTTGAAATGTCGTCTGCAAACTCTTTCAATTTGGGACGGTCGACAATTTGGCGTTTGCTAAAGTGTTATAAGTATACACGTGCATACAGACCGTTTATGTCTTAATGTGTATAAGAACATGCTCTACTTCAATAGTCTGGATGAATCGGTAATCCGGACATTTTGTTGGGAACGGACGTGTTCGGATTAACGAGAACTCACTGTTAATCCTTATACAAGGTACGCTTACCACAAATGTAATTGAATGCATCATAACATGGGTGATATGGGAACTCTTTTAAAGGAAGCTGCTCTTCAGAAAGCCTCCAACAAACGGGCAGACACTGAAAAACAGAAAGAGAGTCGCTCCGAGGGACACTCAAACAACCCCCAAAAGCCTGAAGACACGGCACAGGAAGATAGAAAAGTGGCACAGGTACTGTTTTTGAATCTGTCATCCCTTTAACACATTGCCAAACAATAACGACATTTGACCACTTTGTTGCAGACGACTCTTGAAAACATTGTGGGAAAAATTTCTCTTAATGATGACACACAAAGGACACGCGAACTTTAATATTTAATTTCATCTTTTTATTCATACCATACAGCCTAAAACAAGTTGCATTAGGTTTAATTTTCCACCAAAGCCATCATTTATTTCTTTATCACTTACATGTATATTAGAATTAAGTTTATCTTGTTTTCCTTGTACATATCAGTTGAGAACAAAAAGGAAATTGTGAAAAGGTAAAAATGCTGCTGTAAGTAACAAGTATCTTGGATAGCTTGTTCTTCGGAAGTCATGCCATAATTGTTACAAAATTGGGACTGAATTATAACTTCTTATATATGAAATGAGATCTGATTTACCCTTACAGAAATCTGGGGAGAACTACAAGGAGATTGGCAGTGAGTTAAAGCTGCTGTTGAATGAAATGAGATCTTTGATAACAGACAAGCAGGAGTCATCTACCAAGGACAAGGGTTCTACAAGGTCGCGAAACCGCCCGGGACGCCCAGTCAGACAGAGACATCCAACCCCTCAGTTTGTCTCGCCCATAGGGAACCAAAGAAAGGCATTTACACATTACAGGTTTAAACTTATTTATTTTACATCGATTGTGAAACAAGCTCTTACAACTTAGACATATCCCTCTCAATTCATCTTCCTGGATACAAGACAAGTACCCGCGCTGAATATAGATTAATGAAAGGTCGCAAGGCAGATCCTGCTACTCATGGGATTCGAACCCACAACCCTCGTGTTCAGAGGCTGATGCTCTACCCCTAGACCATTGTCCTCCACATTACAGGTTAGCGAATATAAAAGAAATTCAGCTACAATTGCTTACATTGGGAGCCATATAAAGCCAAGTTGAGTGTAGGAATTATGAAGGGGGTCCCAGGTTTAATCCACCCCAGCGGAACTTTGATTTTTTGTGGGATTGTCCTTGGCCAAGACACTGCAGAGTCCAAGAACTTGAGAAATCCAAGAAAGCTGTTATTATATAGCTGAAGTTCTGTTGATATGATCTTAACCCTTAGAGTGCTAGGTAATCTTCTCAAAATAGATTTTTGTGCCATCTGCTTTCCAAAACCTTAAATATCTGCTTAATTTTGATGAAGAAAGATAATCAGAGTAATAAGCAGATTAGATCACGGGCCAGTCACCAATTAACTTGGTGGCTGGCCTTGATCTAACCTGTTTGCATAAGCATGAAATTGGTTCCAGCTAAGAATTAAACCCCATATAAACAAAATTACCAAAAAGTTGTGAATGACCAAAGGGGGAAATGGCCTAAAAAGCATATGCGAGAGACAGTTATGATATTTGTTCAATTATGTAAAACTGAAGTATGATATAACCAGATTGATTCTGAACCTTTTTAGCTTGACAGTATATGCCACGAAAGTAGTTCTTTTATATTTTCTTTTTTTCAGTACCTATGTTATGTTGACAAAAGGTAACTGGTGTTTTCTGTGTACTGTTGGCCATTTAAATATAATTTTTATAAGTATAGGTAACATTATTTTCTCCATGTCTGTTTTAGAGTTCCCATGGCAACCTCCTCAGATATGAGTTACTATAGTGACGGTGAAGCAGATGACAGAATTTTTCACAACAGATCAAGGTCAATGACAGGAAACTATGCCCTTTACTCACCAGAAAAGTCGGGTAGGACGAAAAAAAATCAATAAAAAAAAAATCTCATAACCCTTAGAATGCTGGTAAATTTTCTGAAAATAAATTTTTGTGTCATCTGCTTTCCAAAACCTTAAGTATCTGCTAGATTTTGTTGAGGAATGATACTCTGAGAAGCAAACAGGTTAGATCATAGGCCAGCCGCCAATAACTTGGCGGCTGGCCTTGATCTTACCTGTTTGCCTAAGTATGAAGTCGGTTCCAGCACTTTAAGGGATAATATAAGAGAGACAAAATAGTAACCAACAATTGAACAGACTTATACAAGGCAGTTATAAACTTTGGTCTGTGTGTTTTTTGTGTTTATTTTGTTTGTTTGTTTTTTTTTAGATTTTTTTGGTTGCCAATGATTTCATTTCTGTCCTGAATTCTTTTGCAGACATCATAGCAAAGGGTTGTCGTAAAATTGCTAAACCATAAAAGATATACAATATAGAGAGAAAAAAAATGTTTAAAGAAGCTATTGCAATTTGGAATCATTGAATCTTTAACCAATTTCCTTATGCAGGCTTTTGTAAAAAATTGGTACAAACTGAAATTATATGCAGGTATCACATAAAGAGCATAAAAGAAAAAGCTGCTCCTTTTTTTCAGAGTGATATGATAAATCTACTGCAGTTTCAATAAAATTTAGTGTATACTTGTAGTAGGGGTCTCGATTTACAAGGTAAAGTTAAATGCGCAAACATGCAATTTGCGCTACCAACTAAGCTATCTGGCCTGTTTACACATCTAACTCTACCTTGTAAATGGAGACCCCTATTTCACATTTATGAGGAAAAAAGTTAATAGCTATATTGATTTCGTTTAACACAGACTTTCAGCAGAAGCCATCAAAAGCCAAGCATCGAAGGAGTAGGTCTGCGGAGGCCTCGTTCATGTTGCCGAAGGACTCCAATACATTTTCCGACAGTGAATATAGGAACTCTGACTGCAGTCATCCTGTGCCGGACTCAGACTCCTGCATCACAGGTAACCAGTGTTAACTCTTTATCACCCACCTCACAGGACCATCAATGGCTTAGAAACAAAAAAGGTGTTTAAAAAAGGCATTGACTCCAAAAAAATAACGAATTTGTGCTTTATTTGTAAAGAAACCAAAAGATTTTTCAATTTAACTCATCCTAAATCAACACAAGTAGACAGTTTTACTTAATTAATTACTATATCAGGAAAAAAAACTTGAAAAAAATAAACACCATTAAATTTAATCCGAATCTGGATGAAAATCATGTGGTGCAGCATAGCAAGAGGAGATGATATTATGTGAGGTTCAAATAAGTTGATTTACCCAAGTCTTGTTCATGAAGTTCTTTACAAACATGATACAGTGTATACTTTATTTTTGATATCCATATAAATTCAAATTACACAATGTTAAGTACCCAAGCCATAAGATTTTCTATAAGAGGTAAGTAATGAAAAACACCTCCATTCGGACATGCAAATTCTTACGAACAATGTCCGCAACAAAGCATAGCTAGAAAAATCCACTTTGGATTTTATTGTCCCCTGTGGGGATTCGATCCCGGTTCTCCAGGGTGACAGTCCAAGACATAACCACTGAGCTAAAGAGTCGGCTCAGTAACGCAGAGGTTACATCTTGTCCTGATTAATTGTTGCTATGCTGTAGAGAGTGAGGCGGCTACGTAACAAAATTATACATGTTTTAATCTTTTGGATGGCTTTACTCCATATGATAGTTAAATGAAAGGACTGATGAAAAATGATGTTGTTTTCCTTTAGATTGTAACAACAACGAAACTGACCTGACACAAAGTCTTACAGAGTTGTCCCTCACACAAAGTGGGACTAGTGTTATAACTCTTGGTATTGGCTCTCCAGTGATGGAGAGTACAAAAGGTACATCTTATATATGTAACCCATTAACTTATAGAATTTGCTATTCAGAGCTTGGAAGATGTTACCAATGAATCTTTATATAGTCTGCTGTAAAGAGCTTGGAAGTTATTACCCATAAATCTATATAGTTTGCTTTATAGAAATAGTTGTCCCTAAAAATCTTTATACCAACTGCTATCCATAGCTTGGTAGATGTTACCCATAAATGTATAAATGATTTTATATACAGAGCTTGGAAGTTGTTACTCATAAATCTTTATTTGATTTGCTATAAAGAGCTTGGAAGTTGTTACCAATAAATCTATATTTGATTTGCTATAAAGAGCTTGGAAGTTGTTACCAATAAATCTATATTTGATTTGCTATAAAGAGCTTGGAAGTTGTTACCAATAAATCTATATTTGATTTGCTATAAAGAGCTTGGAAGGTGTTACCAATAAATCTATATTTGATTTGCTATAAAGAGCTTGGAAGTTGTTACCAATAAATCTACATTTGATTTGCTATAAAGAGCTTGGAAGTTGTTATCCATAAATCTATATATGATTTGCTATAAAGAGCTTGGAAGTTGTTATCCATAAATCTATATTTGATTTGCTATAAAGAGCTTGGAAGTTGTTATCCATAAATCTATATTTGATTTGCTATAAAGAGCTTGGAAGTTGTTACAAATAAATCTATATTTGATTTGCTATAAAGAGCTTGGAAGTTGTTACCAATAAATAAGTTATGATTTGCTATACAGAGCTCTGAAGGTGTTACCCATAAATCCATATATAGTTTGCTTTACAGAATATGATAGTTGTTTCCATAAACCTTTATACAAACTGCTACCCATAGCTTGGTAGATGTGTCCTATAAATGTTTATATGATTTTATATACATAGCTTGGAAGATGTTTCCCATAAATCTATTTATGACTTGCTATACAGAGCTTGGAAGTTGTTACCCATAAATCTATTTATGATTTGCTATACAGAGCTTGGAAGTTGTTACCCATAAATCTTTATTGATTTACTATACAGAGCTAGGAAGTTGTTACCAATATATCTATATATGATTTGCTATGGAATTAGTTACCCATAAATCTTTATACAAGCTGCTATACATAGCTTGGTGGACATCAACCTGTTTAGTCTGCTATGCAGAGCTCTGAAAATGTTACCCATGCTTTACAGAATATGATAGTAGTTCCCATAAATATTTATACAAACTGCTATACAGAGCTTGGAAGTTGTTACCAATATATCTAAAAATGATTTGCTATACAGAGCTTGGAAGTTGTTACCCATAAATCCATATATGATTTGCTATACAGAGCTTGGAAGTTGTTACTCATATATCTATATATGATTTGCTATACAGAGCTTGGAAGTTGTTACCAATATATCTATATATGATTTGCTATACAGAGCTTGGAAGTTGTTACCAATATATCTATATATGATTTGCTATACAGAGCTTGGAAGTTGTTACCAATATATCTATATATGATTTGCTATACAGAGCTTGGAAGTTGTTACCCATAAATCTTTATACAGTCTTCTATACAGAGCTTGGAAGTTGTTACCCATAAATCTTTATACAGTCTTCTATACAGAGCTTGGAAGTTGTTACCCATAAATCTTTATACAGTCTTCTATACAGAGCTTGGAAGTTGTTACCAATATATCTATATATGATTTGCTATACAGAGCTTGGAAGTTGTTACCAATATATCTATATATGATTTGCTATACAGAGCTTGGAAGTTGTTACCCATAAATCTTTATACAGTCTTCTATACAGAGCTTGGAAGTTGTTACCCATACATCTTTATACAGTCTTCTATACAGAGCTTGGAAGTTGTTACCCATAAATCTTTATACAGTCTTCTATACAGAGCTTGGAAGTTGTTACCCATAAATCTTTATACAGTCTTCTATACAGAGCTTGGAAGTTGTTACTCATAAATCTTTATACAGTCTTCTATACAGAGCTTGGAAGTTGTTACCCATAAATCTTTATACAGTCTTCTATACAGAGCTTGGAAGTTGTTACCCATAAATCTTTATACAGTCTTCTATACAGAGCTTGGAAGTTGTTACCCATAAATCTTTATACAGTCTTCTAAACAGAGCTTGGAAGTTGTTACCCATAAATCTTTATACAGTCTTCTATACAGAGCTTGGAAGTTGCTACCCATAAATCTTTATACAATCTGCTATACAGAGCTTGGAAGTTGTTACCGAAAGATCTTTATACAATCTGCTATACAGAGCTTGGAAGTTGTTACCGAAAGATCTTTATACAATATGCTATACAGAGCTTGGAAGTTATACTCATACATCTATATGTAATCTGCTATACAGAGCTTGGAAGTTGTTACCCATAAATCTATATATTATTTGCTATACAGAGCTTGGTTTATGTTACCTATGAATCTATATCTGATTTGCTATACAGATCTTGGAAGTTGTTACCCATAAATCTATATGTAGTTTGCTATACAGAGATTGGAAGTTGTTACCCTTAAATCCATATTTAGTTCACATAGCTAGTTAACACTAAACTGTTAAAATAGGTCTTTATACAGTTTGTTAAATAGATCTTTGTGATTGTTACCAACAAATCAATATATAATTTTCAATACAGAGGTTAGTAAATGTGCCCGGTAATCTTTTTACACAAAGCTAGCTAGGTAAATGTAACCATAAATCTGTGATATGCTATAAAAGGCTTAGTGAATGCCCAATAAATCTTTATGCAATGTGTTTTACAGTGCTTAGTTAGTGTTCCCAGAAATTATTATACAGTTTACAGTATTCATTGGTATATTTCACATAGATCTTTATACAGTTAGTTATTTAGAGATTTGAAAAAAAATGTCTCTATAAATCTTGATGCTGTTCGTTTTACAGAGCTTAGTAGTTATACCCCATTAACCCATTACCAAACAATAATGACATTTAAACACTTTGTTGCAGACGACTCTGGAAAACACTGTGGGAAAAGGCGAAATAACATAGTTATACTGTCTTACATGATCACTTTGAGGGTTCAATGCAAGATTATATTAAATCCTTCACAACAGTGAAGCAATTGCTAAAGTATTGCATTTAAACCTAATTTTGTCCATAGTTGCAAGGTAATGTTTATTTGCAAGGATGTAATATTAACAAGGTGACTGTCTAGTAAACATTTGTTACATAATGCCTTTGTTTACAAATGCTTCAAATCTCAAAGATAATGATGTTTTTGTGATTTTGGAATTGACATGAATTTAACCCATATAATGCAAGATAATTTTCTAGAAATAGATTTTTGTGTTATCTGCTTTCCAATACCTTAAATATCTGCTCAATTTTGATGAGAAATGATACAAAGGGAAGCAAACAGCTTAGATCACAGGCCAGCTCCCAATTTACTTGGCGGCTGGCATGGATCCAACCTGTTTGCATCCTCATGAAGTCGGTTCAAGCACTATGAGGGTTAATATAGTTAGACTTACATGATCACTTTGAGGGTTTAATGCAAGATTATGTTCACAACAGTGAAACACATACTATAGACTTGCATTTAAACCAAAACTTGTCCATAGTTGCAAGGTAATGTTCATTTGCAAGGACATATCAAGGGGCTTGTCTCATAAATATTTCTAACATAATGTCTTTGTTTACAAACGTTTCAAAACCCTTGAATCTTAAAGAACAGAACAAAACAGAACTTTATTTAAACCCAAGTATAAACATGTATACAATAAGGGTAATACAAAATCAATATATAATGTGAACGTGATCCGGGAGGAACGAGAAAAAAAAAGAAAGGATAAAAGGATAAAGATAACATTGATGAATTTAAAAGTGCAATAAAGATTTCACAAGTAGTTCGTTCAGATCTAAATCAAGGCATTTTTGTGATCCCTTTTACCTCTTTATATTTATGGTTATGATGAGAAAATCTCTCTCACAACCTTAGCAACACAGGCCCCCAGCCATCTCCCTTTTCAAAACAATCTTTGGGTTGTAATGTTCTGTAGCTATGCTTCCAAGTTAATTTCTGAAACACTAACGCCAAATTTTCAACTTTCCTAATTTGAAAGAGTTTGCAGACGACATTTCAAAAAGTGATGGAATTGAAAAATAACTTTCAGAGTGTGCATAAAACATTGTGGGAAAAGGAGAAATAGCTTGTTCAGAGCAATTTCTTCTTTTCCCACAACGTATTCCAAGGTCATCTGCAACAAACTTGTCAAATGTGGTTATTGTTTGGTAATGTGTTAATTACTAAAACACAAAGAAATTGCTCATTTTGCCCAAAAGTGGGGCAGTACTGGATTCTTCGAATGCTGTGATAAACCAGAAAAATTGTTGAAATTGACAATAAACCTCTGATCATTTGTAGCCTTTCAGTTTAGAAATATTTGATTGCAAAATGAAAAACTGATTAAAAATTGATATTGATGGAAGCTTGAAGCTCAAGCTCCATTCAAATCTATATGTAATTTTCTTTTTATAGCTCTTTCAATGATATTACCATAAAAGGTATGATCGATATAATAACCTGAGATAGATCATTTTAATTGAGAATTCAAAACACTTTTTAAGATCTGGTTCAGAAGTTTAAAAGCTATTCTGTTTTTCTGTTTACAGAAGATTTTTCCCCATCCCCAACAAGAATCTCGGTTCCCGACACACATGAGCTTTGTAAGCGTTTAGAGGAGAGAATAATGAGCTTATCGAAAATGGGAACCAATCTGCAGAAGGAAAATAAAGGTAACATTGTTGTAACACTTATAGTCAAAGATAAACTTCTAAAATCTTAGTTAATCTTTGCTTCATATTGAATGTACTGGACACATCTACAGCAAAAAAAAACTACCTTGACGAAAACGAGAAATTGCTTAACCCCTTTTCAATTGTTATGAGAAAAGCTCTTTTCCCACAATGTTTTCCAGGTTTGTCTGCAACAAAGTGGTTAAATGTCGTCATTGTTTGGTAATGGGTTAAGCTAATCAATTATTTTCATTTGTCATATTAACTTATATCTTATGCCTCAAATAAATTGCTTAAGGCCTCTCTCTCTCTCTCTGCCTTGGTTAAATCCATACCGGTGAATTGAGAGGTAGTCTCCCTGACTGAGATGAGGGGCGGGGGGGTTGGGGGGATCAGCTTTGCCAAGGTTACATTGACAGCTAAGCTTTAGGTTCTCTAACTGCTACCTTTAGATTGAGCATTGGAACTTAACTGAAATATTAATGACACAGTGTTCAACTCCACACTGTTTCAGCAATTCAAATGAAATTAAAAACAATGAGAATGGGATTATAACAAACCCATTAACCCTTTCCCCAACACATTTTCGACTGTCCCAAATTGAAAAAGTTTGCAGACGACATTTCAAAATGTGATGAAATTGGAAAATAATCTTCTGATAGGCCAGAAAACATTGTGGGAAAAGGAAAAATTGCTCGTCATGAGCAATTTCTCCTCCCTCAATGTTTTCTTAAGTAGTCTATCACAAAGTGGTCAAATGTGGTCATTGTTTGGGAAAGATTGATAGAATGTTTTTGTACCATAGATTTATTTTTTCACACTAAAGACTGTTGTTATGAAATAATTTGTTATGTCTGACTCGGATATTGTTTCATCTCATTGCAGAAGTTGCGGCTTTAATGAAATCTCAGGGAAAGAAGTTAAGAAAAGTGAAAGAAAACGAGAAAAAGATGAATAAAAAGGCCAGATGATGAAACGCATTGTATATTATAAACATGTTAATCTGCCACTCCATTAGGTGTCATTCTAGTAAACTGTTAATAGGTGAATTAAACCATTGCTATTATATACCAAAGGTTGCCCAAGGATGGGTGCTAAAGCTTAACAAAATACTTAGTTGTTTAAATTGGGATTGTTTTAGTAAACCATTCATAGATAAATTAACCATTGCCCATATGCACCAAGGCTCCACCAAGGAGGGTTGCAAAAGCTTAAAAGAAAACTTAAATAAGCTTCTAAATTTTTGTCAGAATACAAAAAAAAATTCTTCACAAAAACAACTTGTGACTGAAGGATAATTTGATCAAACCAAGCAATTTCTCCTCCAGTCACAATGATTTTTACAAATGCCTAAAACGAAATGAAATGTTGCTGACTTGATTATATGGTTCTTTGTTACTTTAAATTTCGACCAGTTTAGATATCTTATGATGTAATAGGTTGTTTCAAAGAAGTTATTCATGTTGAAAAAAGCGTACTTTGTTCAAGAGATCTATCACTCAAATTTGAAAGTAATCTGTTATGTTTGTTGCTGTTCATTTCGTCATCTACTGAACCTTTCATATTGGACAAGTTGTAAAACCTTTAATTGAGTAATTGGTTAATTAGTTAACATGTTTAAGCCTGTCTGTGATATTTCAGTTATGGATATTGAAGTGAAATTATCCATGAACAATGTTTTGACAAAAATGACCTGTATGCAAGTATTTTGTAGCAGTTGGGTTAGAAAACATCGTTGTAAAATAATTGTTCTTGATAAATTATACCTCCATAAGCCACTGTGTTTTTGTGAATTATGACTTAGGGTTCTTATATTTGTAACAAAATAAATGGAATAGTATAGAAAACTGGTGTTATCATACTTTAACCCTTCTATTAAAACCCATTGTCATAAATACTGATTCAACTTACCTACTAGAGATCTTGGAAACAACTGTGACAAATGATCTTGGAACTTGTTGCAATCATTAGCTTGGGACTGTTTTTATCCTGTCACTAGTGCCATTTCGGGACAGATAACTAGGTGCCGTATAACATTTTTGATATCCGGCACTAGCCATATAATACATGCACGTGACGAATCATGACGTCATAAGAACGACATGACGTCATATTTACATCATTCTCTACTTATTTTTGTCCTTTTTTCTCGTGTTTTATTTTCATCTTTTTTCTTTTAAAGAATACATAAAGGTAACCGGATAAATAGAATAGATAGTTGGTGTCTTTGAATGGGAAATGTTATCGGGCTCGGCATCGGAATATTATCCGTTTCGCCTTCGGCTCACCGGATAATATTCCTACGCCTTGCCCGATAACATTTCCGATTCACGACACCAACCATCTATTCTCTATATCTAATCCCTACAGAAAAACCCAGTATAATAGATCAGCGCAAATCATGGGAAAAAGCAGCTTGTTATTGGACAAGATCTTGCAAATGTAAAACACATACTGGTTTTATGGTTGATCAAAATTTAAACAGACTTGCCAATGGAATGGAGCTATTTTTACATGGAAGAATGAATGACAAAAAAAACAGCGTATCGCACTCTATAAGACCACTAAGCGCTTAAATACAAAAGTGGGCAAAGCTTTTTGAGTTCACATCTCAATGAACGAAAATAATATCGTTTACTTTGTATCAAATTGAATAAAATACAGGTGATTATCCTTGCGTAAATACACACTGTTAACGCGGAACAAACCGCACACAACGAAAGTGCAAGTATTACCATGCGCGTGAATACGAAAGAATATTTCGTAATTTATTCATCAGCCATTTTTGGATGAAATCCAGTTGAAAAAGTTAAGCATTTTATTGATTTTAGATGGTGAATCTAGTTTAGAAAAACTGTTGTTGATTTTTGTCGTTGATAAAATTTATGTAGTCAATATATAATAAAAGGAATAGCATGTATTTTCTTTCCAGGGGTTCGTATTTGCTTCGATTTGCTTGAATGAAATTTCATTTCGCACGACCTTTGCTCTAGAGAGGTACACATTCTCTCGTGCAGCTTGAAACAAATGCAAACCTCGGGAAACCTGGTCTACCATATCATTCCGCATGGATACCATTGCCACAAACGAACGCACCAGCTGATGACAAATATAAGTAATTCAACCCTTAGAATGCTTGGTAATTCTCTAAAAATATTGTTTGTGTCGCCTGCTTTCCAAAACCATAAATATCTGCTTGATTTTGACGAGGAAAGATATTCAGTTAAGCAATCTGGTTAGATTACAGGCCAGCCGCCAATTAAATTTGCGGCTGGCCTGGATCCAACCTGTTTGCATAAGCATGAAGTCGGTTCCAGGGGCCCGTTTTACTAAACAACTTACGGAAAGTGTTTGCGTAAGTCATAATTGATAAACATGGATAGTATATTCAATGAAAGTACAATGTTGCAATGTGGCACTTCATTGGAAGCGTCTCGGAGAGACAATTCCAATGATGTGTCACTTTGCAATATTGCTTCGTCCAATATTGAAATAAGAGGAATTGCTGTTTTAGACTTACACAAATCTTTAGCGTAAACTGTTTAGTAAAACGGTACCCAGCACTACAAGGGTTAAAAAGTTCGACCTTTACCATAATATCTTTTATTGCATACATATTTGAATATCATCACCAGAAAAGAAAGAAGAAATTGCCTGTTTAAGCTATGCTTCTTTGCGCAATCATTAGTTTCATCGTATTCTTGTAGCATTGTCCAATGTTCAAACAATTTAAATTGTTTTGTTTTTTTATCTGGATACATTTGATATTGTGGATGTTGGTTATATCCTTTTGTTAGAAATCGCACCTGCATGTATTGCTTATTTGCGTGAAAGCTTTTAAAGATCCTTGCCTACACACTGGAGACAATTTGCAAGTAAGACTGCGTTGAAACAATACATCTATTGCATTGTGGAATAGTATATAATGGAGAAAAAAAACTGAAAGCAAAATTAATTCAAATCGTGTCGATATATCTCAGTATGTACAGATGTTATACAATGGATTTTAAACCCCTTACACCGCTTTTGGATCTGAATACATATTCATTCATTGTATACAGGTTCTAGATACTTACCTAGGGAACTTATTTCCAATGACTATTCTCAACGACGTCTCATACAATAGTGCAGCTGCTATACAGTTTTAAGGAAAAACAGTTCTAATGGTCAAATTTCATCACATCTGTGAACATGCAACTTTATCATAAAAGGTATATGCTTTGTAGGCAAACATTTCGGAGAGTGCCTCCCCTGCGAAATCTTTTTAGATGGAAGTGAAAATGGTGAGATTTAGCGTATATTTGGAGATTTAGGGCAATGCATCATATCATTTTTTTCACTTTCGAAATTGATGTTACGTACGTGCATATTTACGTATCGCTGGATACGCCCAAGCCTGTTGAGAAGTCTCGTTTTGTAACAGCGTTTCTGTGATGGTCGTGACAACATTGAAAACTAATCTTCTGATAGGGCAGACAACATTGTGGGAAAAGGAGAATTTGCTCGTTAAGAGCAATTACTCCTGTTCCCACATTTTTTGCAGAACAAACTGGTCAAATGTCGTAGTGGTTTGGTAATGGGTTGAAATTTGTTCCTAAAAGTAATAAATGGTAACAATACATAGTAGGGGAGGTAACATTTTATTTGCGAGAATGCATAGATATCGTTTCGAATATTCATTTTCTTCTTTCAAATGTGTTTGTAAATTGATAATATCATCTGTGTTAAAGTGTGCCAATTTGATTCAGCGCGCAAACTTTTACAAAAGGAAAGGGTTTTAACACTTTGGAATACGATAGCATTTAATTAGATGCATTATAAAAAACCGCAATATATTTGCAATGTAATCACGTGCTAACCAATTTCTCCAAGGATACCCGTACAAATCTTTCACTGTTCAGAGAAATCTGAAGCAGACAATCCTTAACCCATTACCAAAAAATATTTGATCACTTTGTTACAGACGTTTTTTAAACATTGTGAGAAAAGGAGAAATTGTTGTCTGCCCTATCAGAAACATGTTTTTCAATTTCATCACTTTTTGAAATGTCGTCTGCAACCTCTTTCAATATAGGACAGCCGAAAATGTGGCGTTTGGTAAAGGGTTAAACAAACTATAAAAGTCACCACGTACTTCGTTTGCACGCTACATAACGGACAAATATAAATTGAGAAATAGTGTTACAACACGACAGGTTTGCTCATCAGATATCGTATAAAGTTGACTGTACTAAAGTAGAATACCAATAACCCGCCATTTTGAAACGAATTCCTGCATCTGATTACTTCGGTCGTTCTCGGTATACATCGGTTCTTAACGAATTCATGCATCTGATTACTTCGGTCGTTCTCGGTATACATCGGTACTTAACGAATTCATGCATCTGATTACTTCGGTCGTTCTCGGTATACATCGGTTCTTAACGAATTCATGCATCTGATTACTTCGGTTGTTCTCGGTATACATCGGTTCTTAACGAATAGTTTCTCACCTGTTTACACATTTAGTTAATGCAACGCTCTTCTGTCAATCCACGTCTTTGTTGAAATGTTTGTTAAAATTGCTTTTTAGCATGTAATGCTTATAATGCAATAAATATTATGTATGTTTGTATTTTGAAACGAGTTCAATATCATGTTCTACACTTTCGTGGCATTACATAAACATATCATTGCTACATAGATACATAAACACGATATATCAAGGCATAATTGAGTACAACTTTTCGATCTGAAATTAGACCTATATTAGATACTTGAAGCTTGAGTGACATGTCAATTTGAAAGACGATCTATAACGTAGTTGAGAAAAACGTATCGTGTATTTAATTCAGTCAGTTTTATGGCTTCTCAATGCACCGACCCGTGTAGGTTGTTATCTAATTTAAACCTTTACCAAACGCCAAATTACCGACTCTCCAAAAGAGTTTGCAGACTACATCTCAAAATGTGAGGAAATCAAAACAATCTTCTGATAGGGCAGAAAACTTTATGGGAAACGGAAAAATTTCTCGTTAAGAGTAATTTTCCCTTTTCCCACAATGTTTTACAGAGTCGTCTGCATCACACTGGTTTAATGTCGTTATTGTTTGGTGACGGGTTACAAATATTCCAAGTTTATATGAAACATTCTACAGTCTAACTTGTGTTAAGCAGCCACCCTTTTAAGCAGCCAACCTGCCTTAAACAGCCACTACAGAAAGTCCCATTTTTAGATTTATAGTGCATATCAATTTGTGTTAAGCAGCCAACCTGTCTTAAACAGCCAACTTGCTCTGTCCCATAGGCTGGCCTCTTAACACAAGTTTGACTGTATTTGTGTTTTTCATTAAAATCTCAAAATTGTTATATATTATTGGTCATGTAAGGTAGTTTTGGTAAAATTGTTCCTCTTAGGTTTCGATTTTCTCGGATAAATAACGTTTTATAATATTGAATACGTATGCGTTTAAATTCAAAATCGTTGCAACGGTTTTGAAATCCATTGCATACCGTATGTACAGTAAAGCCTCGTTTATCCGGACCCCGATTATCCGGATGTCTCGCAATCCGAACGAAATTGTAAGGGAACGGAATTATTCGACCAGTTTGTTGCAGACGACTCTTGAAAACATTGTGGGTAAAGGAGAAATTGCTCGTGACGAGCAGTTTCTCCTTTTCCCACAATGTTTTCTGCCATATCAGCA
Source organism: Cerastoderma edule (assembly GCA_947846245.1). Classification (NCBI taxonomy): domain Eukaryota; kingdom Metazoa; phylum Mollusca; class Bivalvia; order Cardiida; family Cardiidae; genus Cerastoderma; species Cerastoderma edule. Next base: position 20,453,806 of record OX401408.1, read on the forward strand.
GATAATTTTTGAATTTCATCCCGTTTTGAAATGTCGTCTGCAAACTCTTTTAATTATGTCGACAATTTGGCGTTTGCTAAAGGGTTATAAGTATACTCGTGCATACAGACCGTTTATGACTTAATGTGTATAAGAACATGCTCTCCTTCATTAGTCCGGATGATTCGGTAATCCGGACATTTGTTGGGACCGGACGTGTTCGGATTAACGAGACATCACTGTATACACATTAATCATCTAGTTTTCATTTAATACTATACCGCAATGCAACAACTGTATGGTTTTCAACGACGTTTAATTTTGAGGTGCAAACTGCCTCATGTGTGAACAAGCTCTTTTAGATAAGGGCCACTTTCAAATTGTATATGTAATCCACTTGTATGAGCCGTTCCCTCATTTTTCATAGAGTGTGGCTTCTCTGAAATGAAACCAACATGAGACGAACATTAAGAAGAAAAACTCTGAAATGCAATTCTTCATTGCTTTAGTAACATTGGAACGAAACCACTGTTAAAAAGGGAGACATTGTTTATCATGAGCACCTTGTCCAAATTCCAACAATCTGTATTATTTTATATTATCCTGTCACTAGTGTCATTTTGGGACCGATAACTAGGTGCCGTATAACATTTGTGATATCCGGCACTAACCATATAACACATACAAGTGACGAATCATGACGTCATAAGAACGCCATGGCGTCATGTTAACATCATTCTCTACTTATTGTTTCCTTTTTCTCGTGTTTTATTTACATATTTTTTATTTGAAAGAAAACATGAAGGTAACAGAATAAATAGAATAGATGGTTGGTGTCTTTGAATGGGAAAAGTTATCGGGCTCGGCTTCGGTTTATTATCCGTTTTGCCTTCGGCTCACCGGATAATATTCCTAAGCCTTGCCCGATAACATTTCCGATTCACGACACCAACCGTCTATTCTCTATATCTCTTAAAAACATATACTGAGATAACATTGAACTGGTTGTGATTAATGACATCCAAAAAAAAAAAAAAAATAATCCAACCTTGAGACGGATAAGTGAACACTCCCCGGGTTTTATTGATCGGGGTAGCCTCGTACACGACCTGTTTCGTTCCAAAACTTTATCGGGTAAGGTCTGCAGACAGCCACATGCGGTAAAGTTGAAATGATTTTTGGATAAAAAAATAAGTTGCTTCTACTCAACCAAGTAATGTCTGCAGCGAGCCACATGTGAAAAGTTGAAATGATTTTTGGCAAGAAAGAAGTTGCCTATACTTAATCTTGTAAGGTTTGCAGACAGCAACTTGTGGAAGAGTTGAAATGATTTTAGGAAAAAATTAGTTGCTCATACTTAATCGAGTAAGCTCTGCAGACAGCCACTTGTGGAAAAGTTGAAATGAACTTAGGAAAAAAGAAGTTGCTTATACTAAATCAAGTAAGGTCTGAAGACAGCCGCTTGTGGAAAAGTTGAAATGATCTTAGGAAAAAAATAAGTTGCTCATACTTAATCGAGTAAGCTCTGCAGACAGCCACTTGTGGAAAAGTTGAAATGATCTTAGGAAAAAGAAGTTGCTTATACTCAATCAAGTAAGGTCTGAAGACAGCCGCTTGTGGAAAAGTTGAAATGATCTTAGGAAAAAATAAGTTGCTCATACTTAATCGAGTAAGCTCTGCAGTCAGCCACTTGTGGAAAAGTTGAAATGATCTTAGGAAAAAAGAAGTTGCTTATACTTAATCAAGTAAGGTCTGAAGACAGCCACTTGTGGAAAAGTTGAAATGATCTTAGGAAAAAAAGAAGTTGCGTATACTGTAAGCAACGTCTTGTTCTCCCACAGTTTTGTTTTGAATTGTTTTGTTAACTGGTTGTACCGATTTTTTGTACGAAGACCGTCTATTCTTTGCAACCCATTCCCACCAGGTTCTTATTAGAGACATAACAACTGTCATCTGCTATAGGTCCTTCTCTGGATCAGTCGTAATGTCACTTAACCCTTTCCCAAACAATAACGACATTTGACCACTTTGTTGCAGACGACTTTAGAAAACATTGTGGGAAAAGGAGCAATTTTTTCCTTTTCCAACAGTGTTTTCTGTCCTATCAGAAGATTATTTTCCAATTTCATCACATTTTGAAATGTCGTCTGCAAACTCGTTCAACTTGGGACAGACGAACATTTGTTGTTTGGGAAAGGGTTAATGATGGAGGGAATATAAGCCTTTGATATGTCAAAATATCAGTCAAGATCAAGATTACTTTATTGACTCAAACTATAAAGGTTCTCGTCATACAAGCAAATGTCATTAGAAATTTTAAATAGCTCAACCAGGTGTAAATGCATACAACAGTTCAAGATAAATACACGTGCATTTAAACCTTATAGTGCTGGAACCAACATTCATGTTTATGCAAGCAGGTTAGATCCAGGACAGCCGCCAAGTTAATTGGCGGTTGTCCTGTGATCTAACCTGTTTGCTACTCTGAGTATCTTTCCGTATCAATATTGAGCAGATATTTAAGGAGTTTGAAAAAAAATATTCTAAGAAAACTCCCCAGCATTCTAAGGGTTAATGAAGGAAGGAATATATGCAAACGTCATTAGAAATCTTAAATAGATCAACCAGGTGTAAATGCCTACAGTTGTTCATGATAAATACACGTGCATTTTAACGGCATTTAACCCTTAGAATGCTGGGCAATTTTCCAAAATCATATTGTTGTGTCGCCTGCTTTCAAAAGTCTTAAATTCTCCCTTTATCTCGATGAGGAAAGACACCCAGCGTAGCAAACATGTTAGATCACAGGCCAGCCGGCTGGCCTTGATCTAACCTGTTTGCATAAGCATGATGTCGAATCCAGTGCTATAAGGGTTAACAGTTTAGTTCGTTAAACAGTACCCTGCTTCGTATATGTTGAAGAAGTATTTAGAAACCATTGTGACAACATGGTAAGTTGCTCCATATGAGCATCTGGAGCAGTTCATCCTTTTATCACAATGATTTCTAGCTAATACCATATATTTTTTCATCTTTAGAAAAAATAAAGAATTTGATAAAGAAATAAAGAATAAATAAAGAATTTTGCTTTCTTACTTACATACTAACTTACTTTGAACTCAACAAGCAACATCCATCCTACAAAAGGACCTCGTTCTCTCAACGTAATGCTATTTCCATTGCCACCAAGGATAATTGGCGAATGGTGGTTTGCCCTCCCCCTCACCCCAATATCAGCCCCTGAATTATCAACTATGTCAGATGTTCATGCATATCATATACTCGTACAGTAGAAAATCTGTACCTCGAACTTTTGATTGTCAAACGCCTCCATGCGTCGAGGTAAATACAGGCTCCCGAATCATTCTTTCTTTATCCCTATGCCTTTATATTTCAGACATCTGTATGTCAAACTCTCTCTATGTCGAACATTTTCAGCTGGGTACCGTTTTACTAAACAACTTACGGAAAATATTTGCGTAAGTCATAACTGATACACATGGATAGTATCTTCAATGAATGTACAATATTGCAATGTGACATGTCATTGGAAGCGTCTCGGAGAGACGATTCCAATGATGTGTTACTTTGCAATATTGCTTCGCCCAATATTGAAATAAGAGGATTTGTTGCTTTAGACTTACGCAAATCTAAAGCGTAAACTATTTAGTAAAACGGTACCCAGGTCTCTTGAACTTGGAGGTATTAAACTTCTACTGTAGTTGCAATTTATGGACATCCCACAATTTTACTTTGATTTGATTTTTATTGATATGTATGAATGGTGTTTGCAAGTTTCTACATGATTTTCGAGAGAGTTGGAAGGGGTTTTGCTTTTTGTATGGCATTAAGGGGCTGGGAAACAACCTTCATGCATTCTTTGCTGTGATGAAGGGCATCAATTACCACCATTCATGTTTGGTCGTGGGTATGAGCCCGACAGGTATAAAACCAGAAATATTCCGTTCAGGACAGTCAAATGCACCGCATGAGATAGTCAATGTGGCGCTTGTAGACACCATGCTGATTGAACCCTTTACCAAACGCCAAATTTTCGTCCGTCCCAAATTGAAAGAGTTTGCTGACGACATTTCAAAATATGATGAAATTGAAAAACAGTCCTCTGATAAGGCAGAATAAATTGTGGGTAATGGATACATTTCTCATTAAGACCAATTTCTCCTGTCTCCTCAATGTTTTCCAAAGTCATCTACAACAAAGTGGTAAAATGCCGATATTGTTTGTTAATTGGTTAAGGAGAAATTACACAAGCAAACAGTTGTATTTTGTTTTCACTTTTGTATCAATGGTCTCGTTTAAAATTTGCAAGATTCAATCCAGTTTGACTTGAAATGAAGATGGGCAAAATATGCATTTTGATGTATTAATAATTTTCTCTTATAATTACACAATTTAACCCTGCTTTGCTTAAGATGAGTGCATATGGTTTTCGATACATTTTGTTTTTTCGAAAGCTGGTTGCAGCATTAGCGTTCTGCATTCGTATATATCAGGAAGATATTTGAATTAGATATAAAGTCATATCGGATTACCTCAATGAATACACAGTTCATATAAACTGCAAGTAAATGGTTCTTCTACTAAAGGTGCAACACAGCAAATCGCCGTTTTCGAGAGCCTTTATGCTCGGTACAAGTAAACAATAAAAGAGAGAAGTTTGACACCGCTTTGCCCATTACCCCATGTAGTTTTCTTTTTGTGAATGGCTTCATTTGAAATGCTGCAGCAGATGGAAACTGTGAATTTTAAAATAATGCACTACTCTGTTTTATTTAAGTCAGAAAGCATTGTGACAAAAGGAGAAATTGCTTTCTGTAAGCAGTTTCTCCGTTTGTCGTAATGGATTCTTGAATTTCTGAAATAAATAATCTATTTCAAGCGTACATAATGTACTTAGTATGTGGTAAGTGGGTTAATAGATGACATATTAAGGAGTGTTGACAACGCGCTTTAAACCATTACCAAACAATAGCGACATTTAACCAGTTTTTTTTTTGCAGACAACTCTGGAAAACATTGTGGGAAAAGGAGAAATTGCTCTAAACGAGCAATTTCAATTTCTTCTTTTCCAACAATGTTTCCTGTCCTATCAGAAGATTATGCTTTCACTTTCATCACATTTTGAAATTACGTCTGCAAACTCTTTCAATTTGGGACAGTTGAAAGTTTTGCCTTTTGGTAAAGGGTTAAAGTGTCCTTGTACGATCTATCGATACAGACTTATTCGTTATCAACGCACCTAGATTCCCAGGGGCTTGAACAAACGCATAACTCCAAAATCCATATATAATATATATACATGTACATGAATTTGGAGTTATGCATTGATACAAACCCATGTGCTTAGATTTAACAACGAAAATTCAAAAAAGAAAAAAAGGACATGTTTAAGAGAGGGAATATGTAGGTCTCATTCTTTTTTTCATTTTTTGTTTTCTTTATTCATTATGTATAGTATATATACATAGATTTAGGCCTTGTGCAATGATTCAAGCCCATTTGCTCAGATTTAGGAATGAAATAAAATGTTTGAAAAAACAACAACACATGTTTGAGAGAGGGAATATGTTGGTCTCATTCTTTTTTTCATTTTTTGTTTTCTTTATTCATAATGTATAGTATATATACATAGATTTAGGCGTTGTGCATTGATTCAAGCCATGTGCTTAGATTTAACAACGAAATGAAATTAAACAATTATTTTCTAGAGAGGGAATATGTAGGTCTCATAATTTTTTTTGTTCCTTTTTTATTTTTATTTTTTTGTTTTGTTTATACAAAGACCTAATAAACATTATCTATTATGTCTTAAGTTTATTCACCCGTCATTTTTGCATTCATGTATTTGTTTATTCATCTATGTATCTATTTATGTATCTGTCTACCTGTTTATATGACAAAGACATATTTGGATGTATCTTATATTGATCAATCTAAAAATAAGTCTCGATATTTTGCAATGTGTCTACTTTCATTAGTAAATGAGATAAAATGCTTGACAAGACATATTATCAATGGGGGAGGTGGGGGGATTTTATCTTAAACAAACCGCAAATAGTTATATCCGGGAAGCCCACGCAAACAAATAGTTTGTACAATCCTAAAAAATGTGCACCCCCTCATATTTACCTTCGCAAATAACCAACCGCATGGAACAACCGTATGGAAGAATTTGACAATATTTTCCCCATGAAATGTGCCTTGATGGAGTAAAGAAACTCATACCAAAATTAATGCTTCTGCTTTGGCTACTGCTGGTGATGATGATGGTTGTGATGATGATGATGATGATGATGATGATGATGATGGTGGTGGTGTTGGTGGTGGTGTTGCTGCTGCTGTTGTTGCTGCTGCTGCTGGTGATGATGATGATGATAATGATGATGATGATGAGAAGGAGGAGGAAGAGGAGGAGAAGGAGGAGGAGGAAGAGAAGGAGGAGGAGGAGGATGATTCAATCAATACAATATAAATCAAAACACGATATATAGGAATAAATGTATGAAGCTTTCACTCTCTCGATCTATCGATCGATCTTCTCGTTTTAATGCAAATATGTCTTACTTGTCAACAAGAAATATAATGCAATGCGAATCAATTTATTTTTTTTGCATCATTACGCCTTCTTTGGTAAACGCGATGTTTGGTGAAGCGATATACTTTTGTAACGCAAATTACAAACACTGACTGGATAACTTTTTATTTTTTGACGTTAGTGAGTTTGCAAGCTTTCACGACAGATGACTTTCGAAATCGTCGAAGAAAGACGGATTTACCAACGGTTGCAAAGATCTACAAGGTATTCACATTTTCAACAAGATGTGGAATACATGGTTTTGATATTCGAAACGGTATAATACGAAGTCGTATAAAAAGAACTGCTTTTGTCTCATCTGCAAGACATATATGAAGCACTTTTAGGTAACAAGAAATGGGTACCTCTTAGTATTTGAAGAAAGAGTTTTTGTTTATGCTAAATGTTAAACATAGAGGGTAGATGACATATTCATATACATGTAAAAAAAAAGGAGAAATTGCTTAACGAAGATTCAATTAAGTTCTGTAATCTGACGTGTTTAACCCTTTCCCAAACAATAACGACATTTGGCACTTTGTTGCAGACGACTTAAGAAAACATTGTGGGAAAAGGAGAAATTGCTCGTAACGAGCAATTTTTCCTTTTCCCACAAGGGTTTTCTGCTCTTTCTGAAGAATATTTTTCAATCTCATCACACTTTGGAATGTCGTCTGCAAACTCTTTCAGTTTGAGACAGTCGAAAATTTGTTGTTTGGGAAAGGGTTAAGACGTCTTCATTTAATGAATCGCAAAATGGATCCACCGTGACACCAATATAAAGCATGTACAAGAACACTTTTCTTTTAGAAACGCTTCTACTAAATCAGTCAGTCAAAGGAAGCAAATATGCGTGTTCTTTTTAAGTATTTCTATATAGATGCATATATGTATAAATACAAAAGGAATGAAATAATTTCATCCAATTCCTTTCTTATATCGCCTGCCAAAGCGTTTAACTTCCACTCGACGAAAAATTGAACCAACGAAGCAAACAATTCCATTGTTGCATATCGATAAATGATATCTTATCGCTTTATGATTTACCTTGAAAACGCATTCGGCTTTGGAAAATGCTTGCATAACATTTAATATGTTAAATCGGGGAGGCAAAAACGAGGTTGTTGAATGAAAATAGGGTTTTAATTTGTAAACGCTTGACTCGTTCTTCTTTCTTAGTCGTCCACATTTAACGCTTTAGTAAACAACATAAAATGGCAATGCTCAAATCAGATAAGCCTGTGTGTTAAGGACAGACCAATCCTGAATATTCAGCTTGGTTAGTTTCAACGTAAAGCAATTCAAATAGTTGTGTATTTTCGGATCAAAGTGTGTCGAAAACAAAGACTTATGAACGACACAGCAGTGAAGTACATGTATTCAATTCAATTCAATTATATTCAGCATAAAATAGCACAAATCATACTTATAGCCATCACAAAAATAACACATATATTTTAACACATGCATAGACAGTAACAGTTCGGTAAGGATTTTCAAGAGAAGTGCAAGATAAAATGTTAATTCAGACGGCTATAGTTTTAATTTGTAAAACAGAACAGAGTATTCTGGACACAGTAGAAGGCTATGTCTATTTAAAGAGAAAACATTCTATAAACATCTCATTAAAAGAAATTTGATTATTTGTCATTATTTTTAAGTCATGACATGCATAAGTTTACTGCATTGGCATTAAGGACGATCGCCGATTGATGCATCACAGAATGAAAGGAAGACCCCTTACTCAACAGCCCATAGGGGCTTTTGTAGACCATCAGCTTTCCAGTTTTTTATTAGGGTAGTTCGTTCGTTCGTTCGTTCGTTCGTTCGTTCGTTCGTTCGTTCGTTCGTTCGTTCGTTCGTTCGTTCGTTCGTTCGTTCGTTCGTTCGTTCGTTCGTTCGTTCGTTCGTTTCGTTCGTTCGTTCGTTCGTTCGTTCGTTCGTTCGTTCGTTCGTTCGTTCGTTCGTTCGTTCGTTCGATATGACAGCAGCACTATTTCACATAGGATTAAACTCAGATATAATCAACTAATCACTCTTGGTGTACCTGCCCACACATTTGCAGGTAAGGTAAACATTTTGATTGATAAGCTGGTACAGTAAACATGTGTAAAATGCGGTTCTTAATATTGGGTTTTCTTCTATGTGAGTACATGTGTATTTTGACAATTGTGTTTACTTATTTATAGATAGTTTTATAAATCCATTCTTGTTTTTTTTTTTCGGTTTAAAGTTTTTATCATTTCAGACAAAACTGGGGAATGGTAAAATGTTACATATACGATTATATGTTATATTATTTTATTTGTTTCGTCTTGTCACTGGCCGAATTGCTATAGTTTATTGGACAGCTTTTATCGATGCCAGATTATGGTCCAGTGTACCGTTTGACTAAACACGTTATGCTAAAACTGTGCGTAAGTTCAAAGTAACATGTCCTTTTATTTTAATATTGGGCCATGCAATATTGTAATGCAACACATCATTGGAATCGTCTCTACATTGCAATATTGTACCTTCATTTAAGACTTTAGTATGTTAATCAGTTTTGACTCACGCAACTATTTTCATTAATCCATTACCAAACAATAACGACATTTGACGAGTTTGTTACAGAATACTCTGGAAAACATTTTAAAAAGCATTTTCTCCTTTTCTCACAATGTTTCCTTTCCTATCAGAAGATTATATTGCAGTTTCTTCACATTTTGAGATATCGTCTGCAAATTCTTTCAATTTGGGACAGTCGAAAATTTGGCATTTGGTAAAGGGTTAAGTTGTTCAGAAAAACGGAACCACAGGAGTCCCTGTTAAAACGGTTTAAACCTCGGCTCTACATCTTGATTAAAGGTATTGTGTGAAATGTTCATTTGAACTCATCACAATGAAATTCAGTTGTAAAGATAATGTTTGTAATGAACGCTTTAATTTCAAGGATATTATCACTTGTCAATTATAAGCTACAAGATGAACATTTCTATAACGCTGCAAACTACGCTATGGAGAGAGTCAATTGCGAATGGCGATATATAACCAATATAATTAAAAACGAATTGTATTTGTATATTTTCTCCTTTACGTACGTATATGTGTGGTGGTGTAAATGTTTCAAATACATCTTGCAACTGTTTGCAACAACATGTGAATAGGTTTTCTACGAATGCCCGACGTTTAACAAAGTCATTTCGGCCCTAATTTGTAATGTGTTGTTTACCATCAGAATCTGAGGACAGATGGCACAATTCTGAATTGCAATGAATAATGACTTATTTTTTAACGTAACGTATTTGTTCTATTTTGCATAGTGCTGACAAATTGGCAGAGAAACATTGATACATGAACTGTAAGCGTCTTATGAATGCTCATTATCAGAAATAGCGCTTTAAATGGCGAAAATAAAACTGTTTACGGTACATGCATTTACCTTGTGAAATGGAAGTAGTCTTTTGATTTATCCACTTTCCTGTATGAATGTATGTGTATTTGTTATATTAACGACCTTATAAACATTAGGTCTTTGGTAAGGTCGACTTAATTATGTTTTTTTTTATGTTTAGGGAATTCTTCATCTTTTTCATGTTTGTATATCTAACATGATTGAGTATATTACGTATATGTTTGTCTGTACCATATGTGTAAATATTGTATGGGCCAAAGGCATGTACGAGTACATGCTGCCCAATTAAAAATCAAATATAATTAAATTGATAACAACCGATCAGAATAGCTTTAAAGATCTACGATAATTAAATTCTAGTCTTATATATAAGTTTATTCTTCTCCACAAAAGCAATAAGCGACTAACAGGTATAGTGTTAGCAATTGCTTTTTGTATGAACCTAGTATTAACCAGAACCGTGCTAAACATTGTTGTAGCTTTCATCTTATAAAATACTACAGGCAATATATTGCTTGAGTTTTCATTTTGATAGTGAATACTTTAAATGATACTTTGATATATTGCAACTATATCTTACATCTAGCTTTAGCACGTTACTGGTTTGTCTCTTAAATGTTCTTGTGTACTGATTGGCCTATGGCATTATGTATCAATAAAGTATCTGTCTCGTTTTAGAAAAGAAATTGTAACGGTAAAGATGCCTGTCGCCACTTATCATCTTCATTTGCCATAGAAGTAGAAGTAATAGTTTCTTTTTTTCTCAGAAAATATGCGTACAATACATATAATAAAAGACTTGGGAAATACGAAGTTTTCTAGATAGACAGTATGTAATTTTTTCTAAAAGAGTTCGAAACCTTTATATACGGATAATATTTTGACCGGAGAAACTAGTCTCCCGTCGTCACAATAAGTTTACTTCGAAATATAATCATTTCAATGTGATGTATCTGTTTTTGATCAAATTAAAATGATTTTCTTTATAATATGGTTTGCAGTCTTAAGTGGCACACCTTTGCAAGGTATACAAAACATAACACGTTTACATGTTGACAGATATAAGAGTGACATATTTATCTTGCAAAGGGAAATCCGCGTTTAGACATGGGTAAAGCATTTGAATAATGCAGAGTTAAATGTATGTCATTCATTTACAACCATCCCAGACTTTACAATACACTATCTTATTTCATGATATCGTCAATATCAGCACATTATCTTCTCTTTTTTCAACATTCAATGTCATTTGAATGATATTTCAATCCAGGGTAACCCTCCCCATAGAGCAACCGTGTTATTTGTTATTTCGTTCACACGACCCCCCACACCAAAATAAAAGAGAAAGTGGAAAATCGCTTGCCGTTGTCACTTTGTACCGCTTCTATGGTACATGTTCAAACGAAGCAATAACTCCTTATGTAAGATAAATAAAACCATATTAGTTTTATAATTGAGCCAAATAGTTTGAAATAATCACCGACGGGAAATTAAAAGATATTCATTAGGTATTTTTTAACAGCAACATTGCTTAACCTATCACCAAACAAAAACGACATTTAACCAGTTTGTTGCAGACGACTCTGGAGGAAAACATTGTGGGCGAAGGAGAAACTGCCCGCTAAGAGCAATTTCTCCTTTTCCCGCAATGTTTCCTGCCCTATCACAAGAATATTTTTCAATTTAATCACATTTTAAAATGTCGTCTGCAAACTGTTTCAATTTGGGACAGTCGAAAACTTGTGCGTTTGGTAAACAGTCAACCGGATTGTTGTTTCTTTTGATCATCTTTTAAATTATGACGCAATGCCTTATTAGCTACTATAAATGCCTTCAGTTTAACTGAACGTTTAGTCGGAATTTAATGTCCCCTTTTATTTTATTATTTTTGAGGTATGCTATGACTCAACCTGAATACATCTATAACTGCCTTTAATTCTGAAGAAACATTCCATCTTTTGCAACTAGGTATACTTAAGTTTTTTTCACTGCTGCATCAAATTTAATCCAAATCATATTATGTTTATATTAGGGATGGGAACGAATATTCGAATATTCGAATAGCGGGTCGAATATTCGAATAGCAAAATAGTATTCGAATATTCGATTTTAATGAACCCTTATTACTGTATGTTTACCATAAATTTTATTCAAAAATAATGTTGTTTTATTTTCATTTTCTTCCTCTAAACCGATCCCAAATATCGAAGAACGTGCCTAGCTCCCAGGTGCAGTTACGATGTTTTTACAACGTATGTCACACAGTAAAACACCTGTGACAAATTACCACATCTTTTGACAGTTTGCAAAACGATTAATTCCTAAGTGTGAAAATAGTCGATTTTAAGCCGCTAAATCTAACACCTTAATGATCTGCACTTGCTCCTTATTATCCAAAACAAGTCAATCACGCTAATTGACAATTGTCAGTGTCAACCAATCACGTAACTTGTTTGTCGTGAAATTAAACAATTACTCTTTCAATAACCAATCGTAATCATGATTGCATATGCACGAAGACCAATCAAATAATGTGTTAAAAAGTATATTTTTATTCAGAATAATTTGTCAAACTTATCTTCTTCATTCTAATTTCTACATCTATTCGATAAACATCACAATGTCTCCATCATGTGTCTGGAATTACTTTACTCGTTCTTCCGACAAGTCGAAGGCGACCTGTAACCTGTGTAACCAGGACTTTGTATTCAACAATACAACATCCAACCTACTGAATCACTTGAATGGCAAGCATCCATCCGTTTTGACGTCCGAAACTGTAAAACAGACGACCATGAACCTGTTTATCGGCTATACACAAAAATTGTGAACAGAGGACTAGTGTACTAGTATTCGGACATGCAGACATTCGGACATCAAAACGAATTCTAAAATCGAATATTCGAATATATTCGAATAGTTCAAGTCGAATATTCGAATAGTGATTTCACTATTCGTTCCCATCCCTAGTTTATATGAAAGATTTTCCGCCTGTTATCGCTTTACACCTACATTTATATCGTTTTTTTTTCTTTTGGAAGGTGTTCCGGTTGCAGCATTTATTGATATGACTATTTCGGGGGAAGTCGGATTAACTAACACGGGCCCTGGAAAGCAGGACAGTCATTATACAAATACACACTCGAATGGCGGAGAACGATTTCACCATGGCGTTACAGAGCCGGTGGTTAAAGACACGGTGCGTGCACATATTCCGGAAATTTTAAGCAATACAAAATCGACAGTTAAACAAGGACAGCAGTCTAACACTGCTGAACACACAGAGCGGTATGGCAGTACACGATATGATCATCACATGCAGGTTTCACAAAATAAAGATAAAGACACAACACAGACTGGGCGTCTAAATGTCCCTGAACATATGAACAGTACTGAGTCGTCATTTAAGAATAGACGTATAACAGATGAAGGTAAACGAAAACATCGTCATGGCAGTACCAGATACCATCATCACGTAACGGTATCGGAAAATAAAGATACAATAGCAACGGAGCATTCTAATGTCCCGGATAGTATGAGTAGTTCTGAATCAGCATTAAACAACAAAACCGGTGAAGGTTCAGACAAGCAGCATTATGACAGTGTAAGATACCAACATCAGGTGAGGGTTTCAGCAAATAAAGACACAACACCAACAGAGCATTCTGATGTCCTTATTCATATAAGCAAGACCCATACAAAGTTTAAGCACAAACAACGAACTGACAAAGGTACAGATACACAGCTTCAAGGCAGTTCAAGATACCATTATCAGGTGACTGTTTCAGCAAATAAAGACACAACACAAAGGGAGCATCATGGTGTCGCTGATCATACAAGCAGGACTAATTCAAACGTTACACATATACACAGAACTGACAAAGGTACAGATACAGAGTCACATGGCAGTTCAAGGTACCATCATCGTGTAAAGGAATCAGGAAATAAAGAAAAAACACCAAACGAGCATTTTAACGCGCCAGGTCACTCAAGCAGTCCTGAACCAACATTTAAGAAGAGTCATAAAAATAATGAACATAAACACAGGCATGGACACGGACAAACAACACACCGTCATCAAGTTGCGGCATCGAAAAGCATAGTTTCAACACAAAATGAGCGTGAAGACATCCAAATCTATAAAAGCAAGGCTAAATCAACAAACACAAATAAAACGCATAGCGATGAGGGTATGCAAACACATCAACATACTGTATCCAACAATGGTGATACAGCTCATAATGTGACAGGTGCTCTCTCTAATGCCAAACATAATAACGTTGAGGTCAGAGAGAAGAGCCGTCGTGTGAATAACAGAGGTAGACATACGGACGATCATATTATGAGTGGGTTAGACCTACAATCTTCTACAGCTATGGAAACAGTTGCTAGATGGAGCGTAGTGTGGTTATGCTTGGTCCTTTGCAACGTCTCTTAACCCATTACCAAACAATGACGACATTTGACTAGTTGGTTGCAGACGTCTCTGGAAAACGTTGTGGGAAAAGATGAAATTGCTCTAAACGAGCAATTTCTCCTTTTCCCACAATGTTTTCTGCCCTATCAGGAGATTTTTTTCTCAATTTCATGTAATTTCGAAATGTCGTCTGCAAACTCTTTCAATTCTGGACAGTCGAAAAGTTGGTGTTTGGTAAAGGGTTAATTGTCATAAAATAGGTATTGCTGCGATATATGTATATCTTAGCATGAATTATTAGTTTGCATATACATAGTGTATTCAAGTACATAGCCAGCACCCTAAGGTCATTAAAAACAGATGTGTTGCCAAACGCTTTATTTGGTAGTCCAGATATGAAACAAGTTTGTATCTGGTGAGATATATCCAGCAAAACATTATCTTTCTTTCTTCTTAACCCTCATACTGCTGGAACCGACTTCATGCTTATGCAAGCAGGTTAGATCCAGGCCAGCAGCCAAGTAAATTTGCGGCTGGCCTGTGATCTAACCTGTTTGCTGCTCTGTGTTTCTTTCCTCGATAAAATTAAGCAGATATTTGAAGTTTTGAAACCAGACGACACAAAATTCTATTTTTAGAAAATTACCCAGCATTCTAAGGGTTAAACCCAGATGAAATTGTTGACAGACTATTTCAAACAGTAGTTCAGACGTTTGCCTATGTAGTTATTATTTGCGAAGGTTAATCGGGTCAATCTAATTGATGTTTTAGCCCCTAATATTGGTCACCGGCATAGAATATCAATCAGTTTCTTGGTAAGAAAGATTTAATGAAATAAGAACGAAAAAATAGTATAATGGATTAACATGTTAATATAGACAACAATCAATACACGTCTTAAATAGCCACTTACATGTAACATTCCAATCAATGATCTGAAACACTTTTTGATTTTTTAAATTAGTCTATTTGCCTTTTGGCCAGTCGAAGGGTTTTGTACGCATGCTCAATTACGAATTACCTCTCAACAAATGTATAGTTATACTCATTCATGGCATTGTAATAAATTATAGTTAGGCATTTACAAATGTGAAAGACTTATACTGGAGACCAAAACCTATCAACCATCCAAACAACAAACGAACAATTATACCAACTTAGTTAACAACAAACAAACAAACAACCGACTACCAAGGTAACTGTTTCGTTCTCTTTTTTGTGTATATGAACTACTGTTAAAGCGGTCAGCATCAATCACTAATGTGAGAGGCGCAATAGATAACTCAAAGAGGTAACGTGTTGTTGCTTTGGGGTTTAATCAATGACTGATAAGCCTTGCTGCATGCAGTGGTTAGTTTCATGCATAATCTATAAATAGATTGGTTGTTAGTAATCAGATTACAAAGGGAAATCACTCATACAAACTCTTGAGACCGTTTCTGAAATATCAGGCTTAGAAATGAGGACGAAATTCGGTCAATACGGGGATTCCAGCAATTCAAAGTTGGTCATCTTCTCGTAATTCGTAGTATTATTATTTAGCCAGCTGCCAATATTGCATGTTTATACATGTTTCGTTGATAAATTAATCCACTGATAAAGAAAATGAATGGAAAACGGTATGCTGTATTTATCAAAAGGGTTGAAAGCAGCATACAACCTTGACCTAAGGCTCCTCTAAGAGGGACATTGTTACTGGTTTGTTATCGAAGCAAAAGTAGACGACACAACTGTCCTGACAAAAATGTATACCATTTTACAATACAATGAAAGTTGCTAAAGATGATAAACAACACTTACCATATAATTTCAGGTATTTTGTTTTATTTTAAGACCATTTTGACAAAAATACAAAATGTTCGTCATGAGTCATTTCTCGTTTGATCACAAGTGTTCCATTAACCATCAGCTGTAGATTGTGTGGGACGAATTCATATGAAGAAAATATTAAACTAATCAGCTTAAACTAGCCTTATCTATCGAACGCAATTAGGAATCACATAATTTCTGTTTTTGTAATATTTTGCTCTTTGTATTTTTTTTGCAAATTGCAAGCATAAATATTTTTGACAAATAACCACGTTGGAATAAGAATAGACTAATAACAAGGATGGGAATCACGTGACCAATGTTTCGAACCTTATGTACGAACAAGATGGCCTCGCCCATGACAGAACAGTCGCGAATATCGAAAACATTCGGTCTTCGACTGCATTTTCTCTACCGAGCGTTAGACGTAACGCCGTTATAAAGCATTGGTTATCATATACCCCCAGAACCGGTAACTTAATGATAAACTCATGCGAGGTACATAATGTGGCCATCATTGGCTATTATAGGTGACAATAAAAACAAAAAGTACATGTTTCGTCATGGCTGTGGCCATCTTGTTCGGACATAAGATCGTAAACATTGGTCATGTGATTCCAGGTTTGACAACAACTATGCTTGATTAAAAACAATGGTTTGTATTCGAAAACCAATGAAAAACTATACTAAGAAATGAACTAAGATATGATGCACGAGGAAGAGAGTTTTTCAGACCATTTGTAACAATTTCCAATGTTAAGCATTGTTCTTGTATAACCTTTCCCAACGGTAAGCATTGTTCTTGTGTAACCTTTCCCAACGGTAAGCATTGTTCTTGTGTAACCTTTTCCAATGGTAAGCATTATTCTTGTGTAACCTTTCCCGATGGTAAGCATTGTTCTTGTGTAACCTTTTCCAATGGTAAGCATTGTTCTTGTGTAACCTTTTCCAATGGTAAGCATTGTTCTTGTGTAACCTTTTCCAATGGTAAGCATTGTTCTTGTGTAACCTTTTCCAATGGTGAGCATTGTTCTTGTGTAACCTTTTCCAATGGTAAGCATTGTTCTTGTGTAACCTTTTCCAATGGTAAGCATTGTTCTTGTGTAACCTTTTCCAATGGTAAGCATTGTTCTTGTGTAACCTTTCAGATTGGTAAGCATTGTTCTTGTGTAACCTTTTCCAATGGTAAGCATTTTTCATTTATAACTTTTTCCAATAGTAAGCATTATTCTTGTGTAACCTTTTCCAATGGTAAGCATTGTTCTTGTGTAACCTTTTCCAATGGTAAGCATTGTTCTTGTGTAACCTTTCAGATTGGTAAGCATTGTTCTTGTGTAACCTTTCAGATTGGTAAGCATTGTTCTTGTGTATCCTTTCCCAATGGTAAGCATTGTTCTTGTGTAACCCTTCCCAATGGTAAGCATTGTTCTTGTGTAATCTTTTCCAATGTTAAGCATTGTTCTTGTGTAACCTTTTCCAATGGTAAGAATTGTTCTTGTGGAACCTTTTCCATTGATAAGCATTGTTCTTGTGTAACCTTTTCCATTGATAAGCATTGGCCTTGTGTATCCTTTCCCATTTATAAGCATTGTTCTTGTGTATCCTTTCCCATTGATAAGCATTGGCATTGTGTAACCTTTCTTAATGGTAAGCATTGTTCTTGTGTAACCTTTCCCATTTATAAGCATTGTTCTTGTGTAACCTTTCAGATTGGTAAGCATTGTTCTTGTGTAACCTTTCAGACTGGTTAACATTGTTCTTGTGTAACCTTTCAGAATGGTAAGCATTGTTCTTGTGTAACCTTTTCGTATGGTAAGCATTGTTCTTGTGTAACCTTTTCCAATGGTAAGCATTGTTCTTGTGTAACCTTTCAGATTGGTAAGCATTGTTCTTGTGTAACCTTTCAGATTGGTAAGCATGGTTCTTGTGTAACCTTTCAGATTGGTAAGCATTGTTCTTTTGTAACCTTTCAGATTGGTAAGCATTGTTCTTGTGTAACCTATTCCATTGATAAGCATTGTTCTTGTGTAACCTTTTCCAATAGTAAACATTGTTCTTGTGTAACCTTTTCCAATGGTAAGCATTGTTCTTGTGTAACCTTTTCCAATGGTAAGCATTGTTATTGTGTAACATTTTCCATTGATAAGCATTGTTCTTGTGTAGCCTTTTCCAATGGTAAGCATTGTTCTTGTGTAACCATTTCCAACGGTAAGCATTGTTCTTGTGTAACCTTTTGGATTGGTAAGCATTGTTCTTGTGTAACCTTTTCCAACGGTAAGCATTGTTCTTGTGTAACCTTTTCCATTGATAAGCATTGTTCTTGTGTAACCTTTTCCAATGGTAAGCATTGTTCTTGTGTAACCTTTTCCAATGGTAAGCATTGTTCTTGTGTAACCTTTTCCAATGGTAAGCATTGTTCTTGTGTAACCTTTTCCAATGGTAAGCATTGTTCTTGTGTAACCTTTTGGTTTGGTTAGCATTGTTCTTGTGTAACCTTTTCCATTGATAAGCATTGTTCTTGTGTAACCTTTTCCAATGGTAAGCATTGTTATTGTGTAACCTTTTTCAATGGTAAGCATTGTTCTTGTGTAACCTATTCCATTGATAAGCATTGTTCTTGTGTAACCTTTTCCAATAGTAAACATTGTTCTTGTGTAACCTTTTCCAATGGTAAGCATTGTTCTTGTGTAACCTTTCAGATTGGTAAGCATTGTTCTTGTGTAACCTTTTCCATTGATTAGCTTTGTTCTTGTATAACCCTTCCCAATGGTGACACATGTTCTTGTGCAACCCTTACAAATGGTAAGCATTGTTCTTGTGCAACCTTTACAAATGGTAAGCATTGTTCTTGTGTAACCTCAGCCAATGGTGACAAATGTTTATGTGTAACCTTTCCCAAATGTAAGCAATGTTTTTATATAACCTTTCCCACTGGTAAGCAATGCTTTTGAGTTAAATGCAAATGTTAAATGTATCCTTTGGTAAGCTCATGTGATAACTATCTTATTTCATGGCTAGCAATGCTACCATATAACAGCACAGTTTTAAAAGAAAAATATTTTTACCAATTTTCTCACACATGTAAACAAGCGCCTTTAAATGAAACACCTTACAGTTGCATGTTATTGGTACAATACATTTGTCGACTATGACAAACTCTCCCAGGCAAGAACATAAGCAAAGCATACACTGATTCCTTGACTCGCACTGCACAAATAAATAATCTGAACTAAGATACAACATTTCTTGAAGGATCATTTGACTTGTTAACATTGGAAACGAGTTCTGGTGATAAACAATTTGGGGTTTGTTTAGAAAATGCTCTTCAAAGTATATGTTTTTTCATCTATATTATACGAGTTTATATAAATGTGTTTTATATATTTTACAGGCGTTTATTGTATGCCTGCTGACATACATTATGTACATTAAAATGTTAATCAATGTGTCGTTAATTGGCTAGGAATACACGATTTGAGGTAACTCGGATGATCCAAGCTGTAACTGAAGAATAAAACACATACGTTTGAATCATTCGGACTGGATAATTCGGACTAGATTTAAGGTAGAATACCCATAATCCGCCATTTTAAAACTTGTTTTTTCGGACTCCTTCGGGTAGTCTCGGTATACATCGGCCTGGGCCGGAACTATTTGCATTAAATCGGATAGATCCTGCCCCGACGAATGTGTACCGAGAACTACCGAAACAATTCGACGTACGTAAGAATGGGTTTCAAAATGGCGGATTATGGGAATTCTACCTTAATGTGCTCCCATTTTAAACACGTCTGCCATTGAATTCCCTGTTTTACTATTTAGTTGTTTTTATCCCCGAGTCATTAAAGAAGAGTCCATATTCAATTGATGTGTGATACTTTCTAGTTCTAAGAGAAACGCTCTGTTGAGAGCAGTTCGTATCTTAGAATTAGATATCACAGACAAACCAAAGAAGTATGCTTTTATCAACGCACATGAAACTTATAATTTTACTTGTCATCGGTTTTCACTGAACGAGAGTGTGTTTCACGTGAAGATCGCTGAAAGAGTTCCCGTAGACATCGGAATATTGGACTTCTTCTCTTCCGAAGATACCCGAGAACTGCCGATCGTTGTCTTCGCCCGTTCGGATGGAAATCGAACCGCTGAGAGTCGCTTGCCGTCAACAAACACACGTAATTCCCCAAAGCGTCGTACTGGCATATTTCATTTTCAAGGGTCGTTCTGATGAATCCAAACACGTGGGTTTCTGAAACAAGATAAGGACAGAGCTTTTAAGGTAGAATACCCATAATCAACGATTTTGAAATATTGTATTTCGTAGGATTACTTCGGTCTTTCTCAATATACATGTACATCGGTTTGAGTCGAAATGATTCGTATTAAACCGAATAGTTCCGGTCTCAACCGGTGTTTGCCGATAACGACCGAAGTTATCTGATGAAGTAAAATGGTTCAAAATGACGGATTATGTGTGCCCTACCCTAAACCAACACCAATATGTACCATATGACTGACTTGATTCTGGTCCTGCACCATTTTCAACAGTAGTTTCTCTTCGTTGAGGTTCATATTCCTAGTACCTTAAAATTTGAATAAATTCAAAAATTTTCCTTTTTATCTCAATAGTATGATATGCAATCTTGAAAAGTAACTCGTCAATGGAGTTGTCTCTCCAAGACGCTTCCAATGAAGAATTACTTAGCAACAATATATACTTTGAATTAAGACACTATCAGTCTACACCTGTTTTGACAAAAACATATTTTCCTTTATTTGTTGAGTAAAATTGTACACTGGTTATACCTTACAAATACTGTCTGTGCTTCTACTGAAGTAAATGAATTTCACAATGTTGAGAGAAACCCAATAAAGGCATTGTTATCTCATCACAAAATAATTAAGATTCGGCAAAGGTAGTCTTTGTATAGAAATGCTTAGAAAGCGCGTAATTCCGTCACTGATTTAGTCTCTTTTTCTCAATCTTTTTCCAACTTTTTTCATTCGGAACACTTAATTGATTCATGTTTGTTGTGTATATTGATCGATGCGTCGCGTTGGGGAATGGTTGTATAGATTGTCCCATACCACATAAATGTATTTACCAAATGAGTAAACAAAATACGTATAAACCTATTTCCCCTATATGTAGTTTCGTTACTTATCACAATGGAAAGCAAACACGTGGGTCAGAAAAAGGAAAAAGTTACACGAAAGCTGATACAATTGCTTCATGGTTATTGGTATGAACAATGTGAAAACGGGATACAATGTCTCAAAAAGTAAAAATATGAATTTATGATTTGTCCATTCGGTTTGCAACAGATAAGTTGGGTATGATGTAATATAAAATAACATAATTTTGACGTAATTATTAAGGAGCCATGAGCCAAGCCAATTCATTCCAAAAAGAAATAAATTCAATGGACTAAGGTGCTGATGCTACCTTAGTCCAAAAAACTAAAAACGTTGATTTACTGATAATCTTGTATATTCATTGTATATTTGGGGGAAATGATAGGTTGTAACTGCAGTTGTGACAAATGAATTTCTTGCTGCATTCCAGGTGGGTTATTTCTATTCAATTTTTGCGTTTCTCCCAACTGTCAAACCTTTTTTTCGTGGGCTTCAGGCGAAAACACCGTGGAAAAAGGGACTTTTTGTATATGTAATTTTCGCGAATAATAACGATAATTAAAACGAAACCGTTTTTGAACGAGTTGGCACACTATAAATTTCCAATCACTTAACATTGTCTTGTCGGAGATCAATTGACGAAAAATACACCGATCTTTTTTAGTTTTGTGCAGAGAACTATTTACTCAATAAAAATATATCAAAAAGTGAAAATCATTTTTTTACCACAAGCTCCCTTTCCTGGATCGTGGCCCAATTTGTTTTCTATCTAAACGAGTGACAAATATTAAACATAACAGAACACATTTTATTCGAATGTTAACATATTAGCTCATTGTTCTTAACACTTATAGCGCTAGGACCGACTTCATGCTTATGCAAACAGTTAAGATCCGGGTCAGTCGCCAAGTAAATTGATGGTTGGCCTGTAATAAAGCCTGTTTGCTACTCTGAGCATCTTTCCGCAACAAAATTAAGCATATATCTAAGGTTTTGCAAAAGAAGACGACACAAACGTCCTTTTTTAAGAAAATTACCCAGCATTCTAAGGGTGGAAAATACAATTAATGAAAAATCTGCCTTACCTATCATAAATGCTATCAACAACACAATCACTATCGTCGTTACTTTAGTCATGGTGTGAACTAAAATAGCCTTACGTCGTCAAATTAGGGCTATGGAGTTCAATTAGATATGAGTGCCT
Source organism: Cerastoderma edule (assembly GCA_947846245.1). Lineage (NCBI taxonomy): Eukaryota > Metazoa > Mollusca > Bivalvia > Cardiida > Cardiidae > Cerastoderma > Cerastoderma edule. The sequence continues at coordinate 20,476,343 of OX401408.1, forward strand.
CTAACTCTATGTCTCTTGCACTTTGCAGGGCAGATTAAAGTGCAACCCAAACTGTGGCCGAGTTAAATACATTCAAACCACTTCCATTCTTTTTTATTAGCATAGTGATCCGATTCCCCCATGTATGATGCCAATTTAGATCTCTTTTTCAGATCGATTTATATCTTGTGTTATCCATTACCAAACAATAACGACATTTAACCACTTTGTTGTAGACAAATCTGGAAAACATTGTGATGATAGGAAAAAATGCCCGCGACGAGCAATTTTTCCTTTTCCCACAATGTTTTCTACCCTATTAGAACAATATTTTCAAATATCATCACATTTGCTAATGTCGTCTGCAAACTCTTTCAATTTGGGAAAGTCTAAAATTTGGCGTTTGGTATAGGGGTAAAAGAACTCAAAGCATAAGGTTGGGAACATTACATTATATGCAAAGACTGAATTCTGTCTGTGGTCATTGGTAAACCTCATCGTGGCAACGAAAGCAAATTCGCCTTTTAATCACCATGCTTTACCAAATATTCTTCTATGGGTCGGTTAAATTCGGTCAATAAGTAAAAAAAAAAAAGCTCTTTATTGTTTCCGTCGCTTTAAGTATCGGTGCATGGTGTCAGAATACTATGACACTTCTCCTTGAACAAAATCCGCCTTGCACGCGAAACGATTGCTTTCGTAGATTCCGCATGACATAGTTCCCTTTTCCCCTCTAGTTACATTAAACCCTCTTAACCAAACGCCAAACTTTCGAATGTCCCAAATTGAAAGAGTTAGCAGACTACAGTTCAAAATGTGAAGAAATTGAAAAAGAATCGTCTGATAGGGCAGAAACATGGTTGGAAAAGGGGAAATTGCTCTTGACGAGCAATTTCTCCTTTTCCCACCATGTTTTCAAGAGTCGTCTGCAACAAACTGGTCAAATGCCGTTATTGTTTGGTAATGGGTTAACAGAATATTAGTGCAATAAACTGGTCAATTGTCGTTGTTGTTTGGTAATGGGTTAACAGAATATAAGTGCAATAAACTGGTCAAATGTCGTTATTGTTTAGTAATGGGTTGACAGAATATTAGTGAAATAAACTGGTCAAATGTCGTTATTGTTTAGTAATGGGTTGACAGAATATTAGTGCAATAAACTGGTCAAATGTCGTTATTGTTTAGTAATGGGTTAACAACATATTAGTGCAATGAAGTGGTCAAAAGTCGTTGTTGTTTTGAAATTGGTTGACAGAATATTAGTGCAATAAACTGGTCAAATGTCGTTATTGTTTGGTAATGGGTTAACAACATATTAGTGCAATAAAGTGGTCAAATGTCGTTATTGTTTGGTAATGGGTTAACAGAATATTAGTGTAATAAACTGGTCAAATGTCGTTATTGTTTGGTAATGGGTCGACAACATATTAGTGCAATAAACTGGTCAAATGTCGTTATTGTTTGGTAATGGGTTGACAGAATATTAGTGCAATAAAATGGTCAAATGTCGTTATTGTTTGGTAATGGGTTGACAGAATATTAGTGCAATTAACTGGTCAAATGTCGTTATTGTTTGGTAATGGGTTAACAGAATATTAGTGCAATAAACTGGTCAAATGTCGTTATTGTTTGGTAATGGGTTAACAACATATAAGTGCAATAAACTGGTCAAATGTCGTTATTGTTTAGTAATGGGTTGACAGAATATCAGTGCAATAAACTGGTAAAATGTCGTTATTTTTTAGTAATGGGTTGACAGAATATTAGTGCAATAAACTGGTAAAATGTCGTTATTATTTGGTAATGGGTTGACAGAATGTTAGTGTAATAAATGGTCAAATGACGTTATTGTTTAGTAATTGGTTAACAGCATATTAGTGCAATAAACTGGTCAAATATCGTTATTGTTTGGTAATGGGTTAATAGAATATTAGTGCAATAAACTGGTCAAATGTCGTCATTGTTTGGTAATGGGTTAACAGAATATTAGTGCAATAAACTGGTCAATTGTCGTTGTTGTTTGGTAATGGGATAACAGAATATTAGTGCAATAAACTGGTCAAATGTCGTTATTGTTTAGTAATGGGTTGACAGAATATTAGTGCAATAAACTGGTAAAATGTCGTCACTATTTGGGAATGGGTTAACAGAATATTAGTGCAATAAAATTGTCAAATGTCGTAATTGTTTAGTAATGGGTTAACAGCATATTAGTGCAATTAACTAGTCAAATGTAGTTATTGTTTAGTAATGGGTTGACAGAATATTAGTGCAATAAAATGGTCAAATGTCGTTATTGTTTGGTAATGGGTTAACAACTTATAAGTGTAATAAACTGGTCAAATGTCGTTATTATTTAGTAATGGGTTAACAACATATTAGTGTAATAAACTGGTCAAATGTCGTTGTTGTTTGATAATGGTAGTGCAATAAACTGGTCAAATGTCGTTATTGTTTAGTAATGGGTTCACAGCATATTAGTGCAATAAACTGGTCAAATGTCGTTATTGTTTATTAATGGGTTGACAGAATATTAGTGCAATGAAATGGTCAAATGTCGTTATTGTTTGGTAATGGGTTGACAGAATATTAGTGCAATAAACTGGTCAAATGTCGTTATTGATGGTAATGGGTTGACAGAATATTAGTGCAATAAACTGGTCAAATGTCGATATTGTTTAGTAATGGGTTAACAACATATTAGTGCAATAAAGTGGTCAAATGTCGTTATTGTTTGGTAATGGGTTGACAACATATTAGTGTAATAATGTGGTCAAATGTTGTTATTGTTTAATAATGGGTTAACAGAATATTAGTGCAATAAACTGGTCAAATATCGTTATTTTTTCGTAATGGGTTAACAGCATATTAGTGCAATTACCTGGTCAAATGTTGTTACTGTTTGGTAATGCGTTAACAGCATATTAGTGCAACAAACTGGTCAAATGTCGTTATTGTTTAGAAATGGGATAACAACATATTAGTGCAATAAACTGGTCAATTGTCGTTGTTGTTTAGTAATGGGTTAACAGAATATTAGTGCAATAAACTGGTCAAATGTCGTTATTGTTTGGTAATGGGTAAAATACATATAAGTGCAATAAACTGGTCAAATGTCGGTATTGTTCGGTAATGGGTTAACAGAATATCAGTGCAATAAAATTGTCAAATGTCGTTATTGTTCGGTAATGGGTCAACGGAATATAAGTGTAATAAAACTGTCAAATGTCGTTATTGTTTGGTAATGGGTTAACAGAATATCAGTGCAACAAAATTGTCAAATGTCGTTATTGTTTGGTAATGGGTTAACAGAATATCAGTGCAACAAGATTGTCAAATGTCGTTATTGTGTGGTAATGGGTTAACGGCATATTAGTGCAACAAAATGGTCAAATGTCGTTTTTGTTTGGTAATGGGTTAACAGAATATCAGTGCAACAAAATAGTCAAATGTCGTTATTGTTTAGTAATGGGTTAATCGAATATCAGTGCAACAAAATTGTCAAATGTCGTTATTGTCTGGTAATGGGTTAACAGAATATCAGTGCAACAAAATGGTCAAATGTCGTTATTGTTTGATAATGGGTTAACAGAATATCAGTGCAACAAAATGGTCAAATGTCATTATTGTTTAGTAATGGGTTAACAGAATATCAGTGCAACAAAATTGTCAAATGTCGTTATTGTTTGGTAATGGTTTAACAGAATATCAGTGCAACAAATGGTCAAATGTCGTTATTGTTTAGTAATGGGTTAACAGAATATTAGTGCAATAAAATTGTCAAATGTCGTTATTGTTCGGTAATGGGTCAACGGAATATTAATGTAATAAAATTGTCAAATGTCATTATTGTTTAGTATTAGGTCAACAGAATATTAGTGCAATAGAATTGTCAAATGTCGTTATTGTTTTGTAATGGGTTAACAGAATATCAGTGCAACAAAATGGTCAAATGTCGTTGTTGTTTGGTAATTGGTTAACAGAATATTAGTGCAATAAACTGGTCAAATGTCGTTGTTATTTGGTAATGGGTTAACATCATATTAGTGAATATTTTACGCAAGGGTATCTTCTATGCGGGAAACATAGCCTGTGCATAACAAACAAATGCGATAGCACGAGTTTGTTATACGCAGTAATGTTCACGAAGGGAATATTTTCGATAAACTAAATAAAATGTTGATTAAATTATATATGGCATTTGTTATCAAAATGCCAAATCACACCATTAAAACGTAATTTGTGTAAATGCTTCATCGCAAGTCAATAACGATACACTGACCAATTTACTCATGCTGCACGCATACAAGCTGCATGAATCTATTCTCATCAGACGTGGAATTCAAAATCTTCAAGTTAGATAAAGAAATTCTAAAAACATTCATATCATTAACACCGGCCGTTTAAATACGTGTCGGGAAAACAGGGAACCATTTATTTTTCATTATTCATTTTGCGAATTATTTTTCGGTGAGAATTATCGGATTTATTTTTTCATTAAAACTGTATAGGCCTATTAGTGGGCGACATTTGTGCAGGGGTGTGGCGTCGGGCTCTTGTATCAAGGGTCCCGGTTTCCAATCCCCGTTAGGCGAGGTGAAAATTTCCGGGACTAACCCACAAACCGGCGCGATTACTGGTTTAGTATCCAGGAAGTTGTCATCGATGAAAAACAAATATGGTGAATAACATAACTCCTGGGACAAAATGAAATATAGATGATTATTATTGTAACAGTGCTCTGTAGATAATATCGTAGGTTTTTATGACGTAGCAGAGGATCAAACTAGCGCGAACCATGGACTCTTGGTGGCGAGTTTGTACAGATAGGAATTGCTTTCTGTAGGACGGGGGATTGATGCTTGCATGATATTTTCCCGCCTTTATCAGATGTTACACCCGCATTAAAAAACCCACAGGCGGCATTTCAAAATGTGGTGAAATTGGAAAATATTATTCTGTTAGAGTAGAAAACATTGTGGGAAAAGGAGAAATTGCTCATTCCGTCTGTAACGAAGTGGTAAAATGTCGGTATTGTTTGATGATGGGTTTAACATTTTATTTTGTTTACCCTTTACAAAACACCAAATTTTCGACTGTCCAAAATTGAAAGAGTTTGCAGACGACATTTCAAAATGTGATGACATTGAAAAACAATCCTCTGATAGGGCAGAAAACATTTTGATAACAGGAGAAATTGCTCGTCAAAAGCAATTTCTTTTTTTCCCACAATGTTTTCCAGAGTCGTCTGCAAAAAACTGGTAAATGTCGCCATTGTTTGATAATGGGTTAAACATTTTTTTTTGTTAAACCTGTATAGAAGTTGTAATGTTGCAGGAGACGTCTTGGAGAATAGCCTTCGGAATCAAAATTCGTTCGTATTTAACCCTTTAGGTGCTGGAACCGACTTCATACTCATGCAAACAGGTTAGATCCAGGCCAAGTAAATTGGCGACTGGCCTGTGTTCTAACAGGTTTGCTTCTCTGAGTACCTTCCTTCATCAAAATAATTAAGCATATATATAAGGTTTTGGAAAGCAGGCGACATTAAATATATCTCTTTAGAAAATTACCTAGCATTCTAATAGTTAAGTATGTATGGGACCTTGTATACAATGAATGAATATGTATATTGATCCAAAAGCGTTATAACAGTTACATTTTAATGTTATAAGTCTGTACATATTTAGATATAGTGATACATTTGAATCAATTTTGTGTTCAGAAGATATTCTTTTATGAAATGTTATGACACAATACAAGAAACCTATTGATTCAACATTTCATTTTGAGGGAAGCCATCACTATAGGCGCTTTGGTCCGTTGTATCAAATTAAATAGTTATCATGGTTTTTTTAAACAGCACTTTTATCCCCTATGAAATCTGAAACGATACATTATGTAACAAAATGATAGTGCAGTTTTCATATCCGGATTCTCACGGATATCATAACGTATATCAAGAGTGGATTTGTTTTCACGTTGAAATGTGTACTATACTAGCTCTTAAAACGACGGCCATTTATCGATCTTTTATTTTTTTCCAAATTGAAAGCAGCGGCAGTTATAGTGTTTTATATTTTTATGGAAACGACTTTGGCATAAAAACGACTTGCTCACAATAGATAATTTCTCCTTTGTCACAGTGATTTATAAATTGTATGGTTGGTGTAAGTGTTTATGCCACAGTGATACGTAAATCCATGTGTTGGCATGAATAGGTCACTGTCAAACAATATGCAGCAAGAGGTTATTCAATTCAATTCAATTCAAATATCTTTTATTCGCTCACGTCTGAATTTATCAGACATATGAGTATAGTAATACAATAATATTGCATTCATTCACATAAACAATAGTAATGTACATGTACAAATATAAGTTGTAAGGAAACAGAACTAAATTTAATAGGAGAGACAGGGATTGGATGGGCTATATGCTTGACAAACGCACTATGTTTAGAACTATGGGACACGGTTAGATATGGTATCGCTGGATACATTACATTTTAATGGAAATAATGCAAAACGACAAGGCCACAACTAACGATATGAATACGATATTAAACAACTAAACTGTATATATAGCGATAGATACCTCTTTCATTTTGACCACATATATGGCGCACAGTTTCTACTTTTTGTCGCTGTTTGTGTTTACTTTTGTCAATATACTTACAATTCCTATGCGTGTTTTCAGCGGTAATCACTTGAATCAATATCCAAAGTGGCCATTAATTTATTTTATTTTTTAAATATTTCATCCTTGATAAATACATGTAAAAAAACCATTGTGACAATCATTTTGAGTTTTAAGTTTTAAGTTAGACAGCCTGCTCACCCTTCGTAAAAGCTCTCTCTGTATCCAACTATTTAGGTATCGTCTTTTTTTTTATATGGGTTTTACATCACATCAACATTATTTCAGTTATGTACCCTATGCCCGACTCTTAATGATGGAGGAAGACCCCATACTCAACTGCCCACAAGGGCTGGTCAAGGCGGGTAGAACCATCGGCATTCCGTAAGTCAGTCGGGAGAATGCCTCTCATGAAAATCCATATCTCAGGATTTGAACCCACACGGAAAGGGGCCATGTGATTTCAAGTTCTGTACTCTAACCACTAGGCCACGGAGGCCACCATGTATCGTCTACTTAAAAGTGATTGATACCGCACTTATAAATAGCTTCTACAGATTATTTTTCAAATCTTATTAACTCTTTACCAAACGCGTAATTTAAGACTGTCCCAAATTGAAAGAGTTTCCAGACGACATTTCAAAATGTGATGAAATCGAATAATAACCTAAGGAAAAATTGCTCGTCACGAGCAATTTTTCCTTTTTCCCACAATGTTTTTCAGAGTCCTTTGCAACAAACTGGTCAAATGTCGTTATCATTTGGTAATGGGTTAAATGGCTGAAGGTCATTCAAGAAGTACTTCTTACGAATTGGAGTCTCCGGGTCACCGGAAATTCTTGCCATGCGAGCACAAAAAGAGACTTCTTTTAAACATTGTGGGAACAGGAAAAATCGTTTTTCCCCTACATTGATTACTTTTCAATTTCATCACATTTTGAAATGTGGTCTGCAAGCTCTTTCAATTTTGGACAGTCGAAAATTTGGCGTTTGGTAAAGGGTTAAAACAAAACCTTTTTGATTGTATTAAAACATGCCTATAAAAGAGAAGTATATTTGATTTCACAAATTCCACAAAGGTGATTGCTTGAATTATACAACGTATCAATGTATGCTTTGAACTTGTCCAACAAAATGCATTCGACTCTGCCCAGTTGTGTTGTCGTTTTCCATTCCGAAGGAGAATAAGCCATTACTGGACGGATCGCCGAATAAGTTTCCGGAGAAAGCCGGGAATTGCCGATCGACGTTTCCAGACACTAGGGATATCGTCAACTCTTTTCGAGCCGCCATGTGACTGGTAGCACAAGAAGTTCCAGGAAGAGTCGAATCCGCAGATATCCTCCTTCATGGAGTCCATGATGAACGCATCACTGTAGTTTCCTGTGTAAAACGAAAACAAGCATGCGCTTTATATTTTGTTTGGACGACTTTTTTTTTTTTTTTTTTTCGCTGTTTGAACAGTATTTCAGCCAAATTGAAGCAGTAAAGACATATAAACATATTATATTCACGCTCCTTTTCAACACACTTTGACGCATTTACAATAGAAACCGAATACTTTACATCCAACGCGACAAGAAGCATATGCTTAAGACGAATAGTTTCTCGTTTTTAACCCTTAGAATGCTAGGTAATTTTCTGAAAAATGCCTTTTTGTCGTCTGCTTTCCAAAACCTTTAAGATCCGCTTGATTTTGATGAGAAGACCTACTGGAAGAACTAAACAGGTTAGTTCACAGGTCAGTCGCCAGTTTACTTGACGGCTGGCCTGTGATCTAACCTGTTTGTTTAAGTATGAAGCCGGTTCCAGCATTTTAAGGGTTAACACAAAGGTTTGGTTCTAATATTATAGAGAACATTTTAGATTGCATAAATGTTTTCACAATCGTCGTCGACTCGCTATATTGCTTCCAATCTGTAACAGGTTACTGTAATTAAGGTAGAAAACCCACAATACGCCATTTTGAAACGCATTTTGTCGTCGGTTCTCTTCGGTGGTTCTAGCTATACTCCGGTCTGGGCCGGAACTATTCTATTCATTGAACATAGTTCCGACCCCGACCGATGTGTACCGAGAACGACCGACGTAATCCGAAGAAGAAATCAGTTTTAAAAGTGTAAATCATGGGTGTTCTAGCTTTACATAAATGAAAGACTTGCTTAACGTATTTGAAGCGAACAACAATGAAAACGATACAAAAACAGAATAGTCTTCTGTGGTGAAGAACTCTCTAGTTTTAAACCACATACATTTGAATGAGTTTTTGCAAAGAGTAACACGGTAAGTTTGTCATTATGCATGATGTATATCATTGATGATAAATCATTTTGTTTGAAGAACAGAAATTGTATAAAATGAATGAACTGATGGTAAACAAATTCGTTTTCCCTTAAATACTCGTTTAAACAGATTTTATACAAACGATTCAAGAACTTATAATTGCAGAAGAAAAGCATCTCCTAAACAAGAAGTTTTACTTTTGTCAGGTCGATTCTTGTTCAATCTCGAAGAACACATACTGTATTATCTCTAAAGCCCGTCGTAGGGGTATGTCAAAATGTATGAAAACGTCACAAAAACCATTCTGGGAAATGTGCTTATAGAAATATGGAAATATCGAAGGTAAATATGCCTTACCTATCATCAAAGCCACTAGCAATACAATCACCATCGTCGTTCCTTTAGTCATGATGTGTTGAATAGAAATAATTTTCCCTCGTCAAATACAAATTTCACAGGTGATGGCCCCTGATGATTTTCTCTCTCAATGATATTAGGATCTGCAGTAATATGAATCACTCGTTGCCATTTTATAGGGGACGGTTGTAATTCTAGAACAGCAAACGGATTAAATATTTATATTTCATGGAATAATTTAATGACTAAGCTGGTGAAATAAAACGGACCCATCATGCAATTTGACCGCTGCTCTATGAAAATGGCCGGAAAGCGACCGCTCGACAGGTTTTTCTTAGGTAAATGCAGATAAGGAATTTGCGACGAACCCATTTTACTTATTTAGGCTCCTTTTTATATTTTGGAATATTTTTTAATTGACTATATCTATTGTTTTCAGTCTTTGCCTAATGATTCATAAAGCTATTAGTTAATTGCTTAACCCATTACCAAACAATAACGATATTTGACCTGTTTATTGCAGACTACTCTGGAAAACATTGGTGGAAAAGGAGAAATTGCTCGTAACGAGCAATTTCTCCTTTTCCCACAATGTTTCCTACTCTATCAGTAGATAACTTTCCAATTTCATCACATTTTGAAATGTCGTCTGCAAACTCTTTTAATTTGGGACAGTCGAAAATTTGACGTTTGGTAAAGGGTTAATCAAACAAAGAGGTTTGGAAGAGCCGTCGTGGGCATGTCAGAGCGAAGTTCCATTCCACAGAGGAATGAATTATCACAACAAAACTGATCATTGAGCATTTTGCCTTCACGCCTATCGGGCGGCTGAATAGGTTCCTCCTGATGAAAGAGAGGCTATTGTTGGCCTTCTTTATAGTGGTATCTACATGGTCGTTCCAAAGGAGTTTCTCATGGAATGCAGTGCCAATGTACTTTCCACGTGGTACAGTGGCTAGCTGGTGTCCATGGATGGAGTAGCTTGTCTCGATCGGTATCCGTTTGCGCGTTATCCTGGTTGTCTCATATGTTGATGGGTTGTACTGCATCTGCTATTCTGCTTCCGATTTGTCCGATTAAACTTAAACTTGTCAACTTGTTAATGTAGCTATCTATTACTTGCTTTTCAATCTTCTGTTGCTTAATATGTCAAAACACGATAAACTGTACTAGGTGATAAATGGCTTCTACGTAATCACAATCAACACGACATATTGAGGATTTTTTATCATTCTATTTGTTTCCATTGTTTTTTGTCGTCTGCTGTTGCTGTCCATTTCTGCTGTCCAACTAGAAACCAAGCGTAATGAAAGAAGTTACGATCAGCTGTTGCTAATTTCTCCCTCACGTCACCATGGTTAATCTGACATGGTCATGGACGTAGGCCGTCATACCATTACAACTAGACCTTGTACGGGACGTTACGATTTTTAACCTACATTCTTTGTCTACACATTGAACTTTACACTTCCTTATAGACGACGAGCTGTTGTGACGGAATTGGTTCACGAATTCGTCTGAAGTCCAGCATGCATTGAATAAACTCTGTATCAACGTTCGAAGTTCTCTTGAATGTAAACATGCAATCGTGCTCCGCTTCTTAACACTTAGAATGCTGTGTAATTTTCTACAAATATATTTTCTTTATGTCGTCCGCTTTTAAAAAACCTCGAATATCTGCTTTATTGTGATGAGGTAGCAAACAGGATAGATCACAGGCCAGCCGCCAATCTATTTGGCGGCTGGCCTGGATCTAACCTGTTTGCATAAGCTTGGCGTCGGTCCCAGCACTATTAGGGTTAACTTTAAGGTTTTACCATATATCAATGGTAAAAACAATATCCATATAGCGGATAACTTGAAACCTATGGTTACTATTTGTGTAGCTCAGTCGAACGTGCATTAGCTTTGAAACTCGAGAATGTTTCGGAAAATTGTATGATATTTCATCACCAGTTTGTAGTGTATGTGTGTTAAACTTTGGAAATAGGTCACTTTGTGACTGTTTTTAGACGTGTATTTAACTGATTCTATCTCAAAAGTCAATCGAAGCTATATCAAAGTTCAGGTTGTACCAGCAAGTTCCAACAAGCAAGTATATGTTTAGATACCAATTTGTAAGGTTCTGTCTTCCTATTCGGAAATGTTCTTTTCGGACCAACTTCTGTTCCCTGAACAAGCCGACTGTGAATGACTCTTTCCTCTTCGAATATCTTTACAATTAGGATAGAAATCTTTTAATCACAATGCAATTCATTATGAAAATACTGCCGTACATAAGCATGACAAATGCCGGCATGTAAAATGCTATGTTGGATAGATAGGTTTATTGATCAAAAAAGTTTTACATTGTGTAAAAAGTATTTCACGCGGGGGAACCACGACACCAATATTTACGATCGTATGTCCGAACGAAATGGCCGCATCATAGGTTGATGGTCAACCCATGCATGGAACACAACGTGGCTATCATTGGCAAAAGCAGGTAAAAAAAGCAAATCAATACCTCCTCTATCATGAAAAGAGCCATCTTGTTCGGACATAAGATCGTAAACATTGATCAATAATTCCTCCGCCTGTATATTGCGATACGAGGAGGTTCGTGATGATAAAGGCAGACCTTAACCTTAACTGCCTACAAGCAATTTGTAAACACCAATCTGAGTGACCTGTGTTATTTCGCTTAACCCTTTACCAAACGCCGAGTTTTCGACTATCCCAAATTGGAAGCGTTTGCAGACGACATGTCAAAATGTGATGAACTTGGAAAATATTCTTCTGGTAGGAAAGGCAACATTATGTGAAAAAGAGAAATTGCTCGCTAAGGTGCAATTTCTCCCTTTTCCCGCAATATTTCCCAGAGTCGTCTGCAACACAGTGATTAACTGTTGCTATTGTTTAGTAAAGCGTCAAAGGACCAAACACCTAGAATGCCATGAGTAAAGGTCGTGAATTGAACCTATTTGGAGAGCGGATATGTGATCTCAAGGTCTGTACGGTAACCACTTGACCTCAATGCCGCTTTGATAGGCTGAAAGTGTCTTCAAAGCAAAATGTGAAATGTCTGAAATTTAAACCGTTTACCGTTTAGGTAAAGGATGATGGCGTAAGCCTGTGACTTCTACGGCTTTCCTGGAACCACCAGTACTGGGCAAGGGCTCTGAAGTGACTTGCCAAGGGCAAGGGTTCTGAGTCCACCGCCTTAACCAGGGCTAGGCAGGACCTTTTATGAATCGGAATGGAACATATATCTGGGAAATGATGGGCTGTATCGTGTATGTTTATCATGTAGGTTTTCACTTAAAAAGCTTTCTTAGGGGCTTGGGGTGTGTCGGGGGGGGGGGGGGGAGGAACTGTATAATTTCAAAACTAGAGATGCCTACTATTTTTTGACTTGCTTTAACAATACGCCTTTGCACAGGAGATGAAATATTAATGAAGCAAAGAATACCATGCATTATGCAATCAGCCTTTTGCGCGAAACAATTGTACGACCACGATTCATTTGCAATTAAAAGCTACCCACGTTCCGTAGGTTATTTCTGCGTGGATACACAGAGACTGCGTTATAGAAGAAAGTACCTCTTCGCAAATTTCAATGTTTTTCAATAAGATGTTTATAGCATTTTTAAGGAAACACATGTACGCCCACTTCAAGAGGTGTGCAGTGATTGAATATCACTTGCACGCGTAACAAGCATAAACTACAGACGGTGTACATATTGGCCAATCAAAGCTCATCGGGTTTATCCAATGAAAACACCTCTGAAATAATATGAAAACCACCATATTGTTTCTCGCGAGACTTCTGTCATTACAGTTTCGTTTTCAAATATAGATCTTAAATGGACAATTTGAATAGTCATTTAATTTGTTTAAGATACCAGTTAAAAGAAATCACAACTTATACTTTCACTTTTACTAATGAGTTAGCGATATAAAATGATCTAAAATGATGTTCAACACTTCCATATTCATTGCACTACTGAACGTGGACGCATATAGGAAATGTGTTGTAAGCGGGGACGATTTACCCGAAAAAGTGTTACCCTACACATATGTCCGAAAGGTATGTCTCAGCCCACGGAAATACCCGAGTAGTTCCGATTGCAAATGAACATCAGTCATTAAGGCAACATGGCAGAATAAGAGAGGTTCAAATGATGATTGACAATATTCTTCTTAGAAACCTAAGATGTATCTTATCTACCTTGCTATTATCCCCTTGAATTCGTTCGGGCGGATTGTTACTATAATCTGGAAGCAAATCATCAATATAGTATATAACACATTTGACACGCATCGCTTAACCCTAAATGTGCTGGAACCGGCTTCATGCTTATGCAAACAGGCTAGATCCAGGCCAGCCGCCAAGTAAATTGGCGGTTGGCCTATGATCTGACCTGCTTGCTACTCTAAGTATGTTTCTTCAACAAAATTAAGTAGATATTTTAAGTTTTGGAAAGCAGACGACACAAAAATATATATTAAGAAAATTACCCAGCATTCTAAGGGTTAATTTGGAATGAGATGTACACATTGTCTTTTGAAAAAAGATTTGTGGTGTGTCATTGGTATTGTAGCAATCTTAACTCATCGATGTTATCCAATGAAAATAATTACGATTGGGACAGTATGTGCGTCAATCGTAACTACTTATTTCTGTAGTGAAACACACCTCGTATATACAAATAGGGTTGCAAATATTGTGTCAAATGTTCCAGCTAATAACACATTTCCAATGAGCGTCAATGTTGAGTGGTTCAATGTGCATGGAAGCGTTAAATGCCGTTTTAAACCATTATATTTGGGTCGGAAATGCAGTCTCGGAAATGTATCCGGGCGATCCATTCCGGAAATATTCGTAATTGTTTCAGAAATATTCTTGACCATTCCAGAATCTGGGAAAAGATAAAGCTCTTGGAATTGTATGTGTCATCTATTGATTGGCAAAGCAAACATGCAGAACATTCCCAAACATTTCAAGGACAGATAAAACTTAAGTCGACTATGATAGGTTTTGAAGTTAATCACTCTACAGTTTCACATATGTGTGTAAAATTCGCAGCAAAGTGTTATCAACTGTAGTTGGTTTAACGGATTACCTAAAGTATACTCTTTTTGCTTAGGCTCTAATGAACTTTGTTCCGTTCTGTTCTAACTAGTCTAAGCGTTATCTAGTCACTCGAGGGAGCAATCGGAACTACATGGGTATGTCCGTGAGCTATGAAATACACCTCGGATATAAGAGTTGGGTTTCAATTTTTCGGGTCAATCGAGCCCGGGCATATAACACATTTCCACATGGTGCACATTAAGGATGTGTTCCCTGAACGTCGACTCGATTTTTTATCACACCTATCCCAAGGGGGGTTAGGGGGCCTACCATGGGGAACATAAAAGGAAATTCGATGAAAGTGGAAAGAAATCTCATGTTCAAAATAATAAATTGGTTATGTATCTGATTGATAATTGATATTTTCGTTTGATTTTTAAATGTGTTAATTGTTAATTTGTTAAATCATGATATTCTTTAATTGATTTAATTATTGGTAATCAAAAGGATGTATTTAATTGCAATGTTTGCAACAGATGAACATTCGCCAAACTCAAAATACAGTCTTCATTTTTCTTTTTAAAGAAAACGGTCGTACAAACTGTTTAAATGAACAATTCAATAGAGGATATCCATGAGATGTAACAATTTACCCCCAACACCGGGTGGAGGCACTCGACCGTTGCACCGCTTGTTATTTACTATAACAAGAAAGCGATTAGCCAGTTTATATAGATAGATATTTAGTTTAAACATATTTTATTTGTACTAGTACAAAAAGGATTGTGACGAAAGCAAAATGCTTATATTGCCACTTTCCAACAACATCATTTACAAACATTAAACATATATTAAACTAATAACTACTTACAAAAATGTGGAGAGAGAGAGAGAGATAGATATTTGTTGAACTATTGCAAGCAAACATGTCCAAAAATCGTTTTTCTTACATAGATGGACTAGATTTGGTCTCAAGAAAGCGCTATGAGGAAAATTTGTCGGTGATAGATGGGTTAGATCCATAAGCTCATAAGGAAGGGTGGTGGACAGTGTGAATATATTTTCCCAGCTGTCACTCAAACTGACACTTTTGGAATAGTTTCACTGGGGATAGGTTGGCATTGAGAATGAGCCCCAAGGAAAATGGTACTGTCCAGAATACAGGAATTTACCTTTTTTAAAAAGAAATCCATGACATAGGAACAATTCATGTGAATTTTGAAAAATATGCTGGTCATGGGTGCTGGTCATTTACTCTGATGATTACATATATCATAAATAACGAGTGATTTCTTTTTTAAAAAAAAAATGACAACAAACTATATTGGCATCTTTTAATATTTAAATAAATCATATTGGAAAATTTAACGCAAATGCTGCATATAAAAAAGTCTTAATATAATTTACTTAATCATAATATAATGCAAATTTTATGTCATACAAAACGCTTTAGCTTTATAGAAGCTTTCTGTATGACATATAATTTGCATTTGAAAGGAATCTATGTTAACATTCGTTTAAATGTGATTTATAAAAATGGTTACTAATTTAAAAACTGCATGTCCTGCAAAACGCTTCTATTTGACCTTTCGGCATGAGCTTATACTTGCAATAATGTAGCTGCATGTGTTGAGTTACTTAACCCATTACTAAATGATAACGGCATTTGACAAGTTTGTTGCAGACAACTTTGGAAAACATTGAGGGAAAAGGAGAAATTGCTGTTAACGAGCAATTTCTCCTTTCATCACATTGTTTACTACCTAATCAGATTATTTTCCAATGTCGTTACGTTTTGAAATGTCATCTGCAAACTCTTTCAATTTTGGACAGTCGAAAATTTTGCGTTTGGTAAAGGGTTAAAGTTACTCTAAGATTCTAAATTGTCAGTATGTGTATTATATTCAGCCAAATAAAAGTATTAAATTTTCTTTATGATTTGTTTTTTTTCTTTTACTTTGTTCAATTGAGCTATATTTACATAGCTATATATGAAGCAAAATAACTCTATAGACTGTGACACAACAAACTTGGCCATAAGTAATTTCAATCAGGACTGATGACAGGATAATTCAAAATTATTAGTGCACAACAAACAACTCCTGTTTTGTTATCATGGTCAGTTCATTTTCATTTTAACCCATGATAAGGTGAACAGGGACTGTTCCATTTAATATCGGTTATTCTGTCGAACTGTCCAAATAATGCGCTCCACATGGATAGTAAGGTCATCATTAAGATCTGGAATTTTGTCAATCTATCTGGCACTGGTATGAACCCTTTCAGGTAGTTAAAAAGAACCATCAGTGTTTCAAAGGAGGCTAGACCTGTGAAACAGTTGACTTTCACATCATTTCCTTGAAAGGCCTCCTCTGAGATCTTCCTGATCACTGAAACTGATTTCAGATACTCCATTTCAGTCCTGAGTGAAGTCAGTTCACTTAGCATGCCTAGCATGTGTCTAACTGTCTAAGTCAGTTTGAGTGCCTTGTGTGGTTGTACTACAACCATTTTGTTGTATGTAGTAAAGAGGGTCGTAAATTTCATCTGTGTCCAGATCTAGCTTCCTTTTGGTCCTCTGCTGGATTCGGTTTTATCTGCCCAGTTGTGGGTAAACGAAATCAGGCACTGGTGTCGTCACTGTCTGGCTTCCAAGACTAGGTACCCAGTCTGGGTTGTCTCTGTAATAGAGCTCTGCCTTTTTAAAGGAAAGGAAAAAATATAATTTAATTAATTTCACTTTAAATATAATTTCTTGCAAATAATAACTTTGTGCTAGGACATACATAGACCAGAGTAGTGGAAAGGATTTATTAATATTAACATCCATAGTAATTAACTTGATGTACTGTGTAACTATCTTTTTAATGTAAAAAATGTAATAACATACCAGTTATGAAGTGTTCAGAGCAGATAATGGGGTTTTCCAGGTTTTAATCTGCTCAGTTTCGATGCTAATGGGCCTTGGGCCTTGATTCTTAATGATTGCAGGTAATCTGAAGTATTGTAAGTCTTCCTCTCGGTCTGCTTTGTTGGAGCAGCCATAAACTCCCCATTATAACATCAAAATTGACAGGTTAATTGGTTAAATACCGCGACTAGTCAATAAGCCTTTTCAGAAACTGTTGTTATCTTTTCTTGAATACTCTTAATCGGAGATACAAAATTTTCGGTAGCTTCCGGAAAAGTACTTATTATTGACAAGATAGTTACAGAATTAAGGAAGGCGTGTCAATATTCCAAAGTTAGAGTTAAACGTGGTTTTAAAAGACGAGATATGACGAGACAAGAATATATCTGGAAAATCGTTTGATAAGCAATATATGTTAGAATAGGACCCGTTAGAATAGTATTAATTCCGATATCAAATTCTTGAGATCTAAATGTGTCCAAATCAGTTTATTCTTAGTTCATGCGTTCCCCCTCTTTTTGATGACTTCGTCAACTACAGGTTCTTATGTTTAATCAGACTTTCAAACAACACTAAATAAGCCTATTGCGATAATGTTTAATACTAATTATAACTATCTTGTCAATAATAAGTACTTTTCCATAACAAATTTAAGCACACGACACCATCTATTACAGACATTCCATCATAAAGTTTACTTTGATCTACTCCGGATTTGTTATATGGTAAAACACGACGCAAAGAGCTTGACTTTTAATACTTGTGTCACAAACACAACCCTGTTTGTGTGATTTGCGCGGTGTACTGCATTTGCGTTCCATTACAAAACACAACGCTATAAAATACAATAAAAACCGGAGTCACGATTTCATCTCAAAAGGATCCAACGGTAAGTAGGGTGTCTAAATGGAAACCATTTTCTTCAATTTACACATGAAAGTTTATTTATATTACAATAGCCAAACAAATAACACATGGTTGAAAAAAGGTCAAAAGATTGGTCCATTTACATATCTTTTTGTAATGAGAATGAGGACAATTCCCCCCTTTTAATAAATAATATTAATCAAATATATCTTTTGATATGTTCATGAATCTTTACTATTGAGGCAATAAATTAAAACTTATCAAAAATCAGTGATCATGGATTTAAGCATATTATTTGTGCATACTGTAAATGTAGAAAAGAATGAATTGCAAAAGTCAAATTAATATCAATGACCAATTAATTGGACTGCTGATTAAAAATTTTAACCTAATATGAAATACTTTTCTTTACTTTGCATATATTGAAGATTCTAATTGAAAAACTCTTTGTATATCAAATAGTGGGTAATTGTCCCAGTGGGCAATTGTCCAAGTGGGTAATCGTCCTAGTGGGGAATTGTCCTGTGGGTAATTGTCCTAGTGGGGAATCGTCCTAGTGGGGAATTGTCCTACACCCGTCTAAATAGGTGCATTTTCTCATGAATAAGCTTGCAGATTCTTAATCGATGCGCATGCGCAGTCGATGTTGTTTCGTTCGGAATATCTCGTCATAACCGAACACTATTGTGTTCGGTAAACTTTCTCTGACACCTGGCCCTAGTTCGCGGTATACGAACGGGCCAGGCTCCACCAGGCTAACGTTGATTTTGACTACGAATTACCTCCCTTGTCAACTTCCGCTTGTAAACAAAGACACAAAAAGGAAATGTGAGAAAAAAAAACGATGAAAAGACGATGGAAAGGTCGATTTGTGAAGCCGGGTAAGGCGTCAAGACTTGAGGCATTATCAGAAAGTAAACGCGCTGCGAAAAATAATGAAAATGATGAAGAGTATGAAGAGATCCGTAGCGATTCGACCAGTTCATGTTCGATTGAAGAAAAGGAAATTCCTTCGGCCCAAGCATGTTCATCACTCGATCCCGATTGGAGTAGTGGACGAAGAATTATTGAACTCGGACATGTAGCTAACCAATTGAAACAGTGTAAGAACCGTGATTGTGAAAAACCTCTTCTTCTTCATAACATTGATCGTGAAACGACAGTTGGGTATGCCAGTATCCTGTACATCAAGTGTAGCTGTGGGATGAGCAATGCCATTACAACAGGGAAAAGTCATCGCCCACCTGACAAATCAAAGCGTGGAATGCCTGTTTTTGACATCAACACAAAGTCTACACTTGGTATGTATTTATAAAATAGATAAGTGAAAAAAATCATGCATTCAAACGTGTCCAATAAAGGTTACAGCTTTATCAAGTGTAAAAGATAGGTATGAAGAATAAAACAACATTCAAAAAACTTTCTTTCATATGATATTGTTTTGTATCTCGGGACTAAGGTCGAAGCCTGTAACTCCCATGGAATCCATGGTTATTTAATCTAGCTTGATTAAGACAATATGATCTATTTTAGTAATTCTGAACCCAGTCCCATGTGACATGAAGTTTACTCGGGTTACTCTATATGATATACATATGAATCGCATGGATATTTTACTATGTTTCAGGTGTCATCCACAATGGCTTGACCTACAGACAGATGAAAGGGTTAATGTCGACATTAGAAGTCGGAGGTCTCCACCACACTGGGATGATGAGACGAAGAGAAGAAATCACCCCGATTATCCTTGGTGTCGCTCGAGATTCCTGCTCAGATGCCCTGAGCGAAGATTTTTATTTTTCTTGTTGGAATTCCCTCATTAGCAAATAAAAATATGACAGTTGAAAGTAACAACATTGAGAAACATTAAAATTAACTAAGGTATATATGTTTTTAAGGTATGTTGTGAATAAATTTGAAGTGTTGAGACATATAAGACTGCAGAAGATATTTTTAGAGTTAGTTTTCGCGCCTAAAAGAGCAATGGGGGTATACTTACTTTTTTGTGGTTTGAGTAAAAGTAAGCATGGTAACCTACCTATTTCTTAACATTTTCTGATTGCTTGTTTCCAAAACTTGATTTATGTGTAGTTTGGTGACATTCTTATTGGTAATAATGATTTTATGACAATTTTCCTAAACAAACTTTCTGAAAACTCCGAAAATCGAACGCTTCAAAAGGCACTAAAAACATTCCAATCATGAAGAATTTTTAGTAAAATGTTTAAAATCAGGTATATTTTCTGTTTGTGTGATATATTTTATTATATAGAACATAAAAGAATAGCTGAATGTTTAAAAATAAATAAATTATCAATAAAAAACAAAGTTTTCTTATTTTCCCCTAAAATATGCCTAAAAGTGCTAACGGTCACTTCTTCTAGAGCGGATTTGTAAAAAAAAGTAATATGGTGACCCCAGCTACGAATTACACCATTGAATTCATAAATGTTCAAATAAGAGATAGGCAAAATTCCATGAACATCTTATTGCAACAACAATTGTGTGAATATCCCTGTTGTGACATGTAAAGGTGTGTCCTTAATCAATTTAAACGACTTTTTAGAGTTCACACTTTAGATCTGTTTTTGAAACCGTAAATAAAGTGACGTCATTCTCGGCATCTTTATTATTTCAGAGGTATTTTCATTGGATCAACCCGATGTGGGCGGTGTTAAAAATGCCCCCTTCCTACATGGTCTACGACTACACATGCCTACCCAGTCTGGATTATCGCCCCCATTTAAAGTCACAATGCCATTTAATTTTTTGCTTGAGGTTGTTAGCGGGGAGTGCGTTACTGGAGGCGGTGATATTTAATATATCTGCGTGTAACTAAAAAGGGGTTGCCTATCCGTCATAAAATGTTGATTCGATACATCAGACGCCAACAGCCCAGAAGGTGACGTAACCGAATTGATATACAGGGGGCCCCGAGTTTGATCCTTGATTTGCCGATATTCGTTGTGGCGTAATGCGACAAGATATGTTCAGTAACTTTCTGGGCGGGAAAGAATGCCCACCCTTTTCTGGTATCAGCAAATTCTGCATGTTCACAATCATGAATTATAAATGAACATCCGTGTATAGAATTACTGTTATCTCCTATATAAACTGCATCAGTTAATTCAATTACTGAATTTCTCGAAACCTCGTTTTGCCGCAGGACGTGCATAACTCGTGTCCATTTATAATTGGCGAGAGGAAGATAACATTGAAAACATCATGAATTTGCTAATGACAATATTGTTTATTTTGTTGACTTCGCTTTTATGCGGTAAGAAACTTATTTATTTCTCTGTTTTGCTTATTAACACATGTTGTCGAAACTGTTCAGAGAGGACGCGATATGTCAGATATGTCGTTCTTTTTTCAGCTGTCATTTTAAAATCATACTAGCGCTCCGAAAAAAAACCTGCAAAACTTGGTAAAATGAGTTATAAATTATGATAGAATATGTCGAAAGGTGGCGAAACACCACAGGATCAATTTAACGCCTGCACTATTTTTATCTATGTTTCAAAGTGCTTTTCTCACAAAGTATGTACCCACCAGTTTAACCTCATTGTTTACATTCGAGTAACATCTAAAATAGCAATGAATACCTGCATTAACAAGTGGCGATCAACTGGCAAGACCAATCACGTTAAATACATTAAGATACTGTCATCTGCCCAATACGAACAACGTTAACATTCGAAATGGAGATTTTCTCGGATTTTAGTGGTTCCTGACAATTCTCGATTGACCTTGTTTAATCGCAAATTGTAAAACCAAACCTTCTCATATTCACTCTGTTAAAATCACCATGTGAAAGTGTTACCGTCTCAGTTCCTCTGTAAAAGGGAACTTAAAGTACTTTTGTGTTGATTGTCAGTTATTCTAGAACTTTCACAATTTAAGTTAAAATGCACGCATATTTGGTTCGCAATGCAATCGGCCTTTTCAGATAAGTTTTTGACTATCTATATGTGTCTTTATCCACTATTCATTTATGTTTCTTTTATTTTGTTATTCTTGCAAATATACAGGATCGATTTATGCGCGTTCTATATTCAACATCTAGATTAATGTTAAAAGTCCCAACTTTTAAATATTTTAGTATGCTCATCTTCCAGTGTCTGTAGATTTACATCTATTAAATCGTATGTCAATTGTACACTGCTAGACTTCGTTAAAGGCTATTGCCTCTTTTGATTCGATTCAAAGTTAAACGTATTCCGTTTCGTGCTTTCTTTGATGAAATGAAAACTAGCTTTGTTGAAAACACACACAAAAAGAGATTTCTTTATTTCGGGTATTTCGGGGTTGAACTTAAGAAAGGGTAGAATTTACTTTTGCATTGAATATGACTTGGTCCGATTTATATTGAAATAATTTTACCACTGCTGCAATGAGCAAAATAATATACAGTTATAGAAGTTATATAGTTATTTTGAAGGAAAATTGGATATTGGATTATTCAAGTGTGTTTCATTTCTATCAATATCATTGAGTCGTTGTTTACAACTTACTTTTTGGTGTTCTATATACACCAAATTAATATGTATTCAGATGAAAAGAAAGTGTTGTAACGGTTTTGATATCTATTGCATATAGACTTAAGTACCTAGGTATGTAAATTGGCCTTTCCTGAATGAATCATCCTCGGATAACTTATGTTAAGGTAAGACCTGGGTATTGTAGAAAAGTCAGAACAACACAATTAAAGATTAAACAAAGCAGATGCTATTTTGAAATCAACTTTCATATTATAAGAATCTTTCCTGGATAGGAATTTGTATCTGCCAACTTTATTTATGAAATTTTAATTTTAATGTGAAAATTAATATTCAAAGGGAGGTAATTAATATGAAATAAATAACAAAATCGTTGATATTCATTTTGTAAATATAAATTCGAAATCAGACAAACTTTGAAAATTGGCTCGGTGAATGTCTTCGAAGCGATACACATTTCGTGAAATACATTTAAACTTATTCTTTATCCAAAGCAATAACCAGTTTTGCATTACCCAGGTCTTACCTTAATTGCATATCATGCATCAATACTAAAACAGCATTTTTAGTTCCCTTGTTTCCTTTAAATTTTCCCATTTGTAAACAAGCACCTTAATTGTAAAGAGGTTCATGTAAAAGAGGACAGATGCATTCGAAAACTAAAAAGTGTACCCTTTTTTTAAATGTATGAACGCTATTAATCTATGTTAAATATAAAGATATGAAGGAAAAATGTGCTCATGGTAGGTAGTGAAGGGAACCAGAAAAGATGAAAAATGTCTGTCAATTGTTTAAAATACCAGAGATGCCGAGGTTCAACCTGTTTAACCCTTAAAATGCCGAGTTATCTTCTAAAAATATATTTCTGTGTCGCCTGCTTTCCAAAACCTTAAATGTCTGCTTAATGTCGATGAGGAAAGATATTTAGAGTAGCAAACATGTTAGATCACAGACCAGTCGCCAATTTGCTTGGTGGCTGTCTTGGATCTAACCGTTTTGCATAACAATGAAGAAGGTTCCATCCAGGTGCACGGCCCTTATCTATATGAACATTTCCAATTCTAATGTTAACCCTTTCCCAAACAATCACGACAGTTGACCAGTTTGTTGCAGACGACTTTAGAAAACATTGTGGGAAAAGGAGAAATTGCTCGTAACGAGCAATTTTTTCCTTTTCCCACAATATTTTCTACCTTATCAGAAGATAATTTTCCGATTTCATCACCTTTTGAAATGTCGTCTGCAAACTCTTTCAATTTGGGACAGTCGAACATTTGTTGTTTTGGAGAGGGTTAAACCAAACTCGTCACAGTAATCTACCTTTAAAGGCCTAGTCTTCGGAATGTCTGGTATCTTATCTCCCACTGGGCACCCTACAGGGCAACAATACAGTTCCACAGCAAGGAGCAAATCCTGTATATTACTTGATAAGGAATGGGTGGTCAGATTATGCAATACCCCAACCCTTCGGTTTCTCATGATGTAGAACATTGATACGTGAAATACGTGTTTGGTTATAGCTTTCTTTATCTAAAACAAGGATTTACATGATTAATAGATTTTTCTTAATAAACTGACAAGAAATATAAAAAAAATGAGTTAGTTGTTCAATGAACTAACACTTGACAAAGTTATAAAATGGATGATGATGATGATGATATACTATGGTGATGATGATGATATACTTCAGAGGAACTATAACATTCCCTGCTGCAAGTCATTCTTACATTAATTAATATCTATTCAAGGTACAAATTAAAAAAAAACAGTCCCCTATTAAAAACCTATCCAAAGTTCCAAAAATATATTTCAAGTCTTACATAGAAAAAAATGTCATTCTGCTTCGATTTTCATAATGTGGAATATCTATAAGAAATAAATGTTGAATTCTTGATTTCTTTATTTAAAACAATGATTTACAAGATAAGTGGATTTTTCTTAAAAAACTGTTAAGAAATTTGAAGAAAATAATAAGTAAGTTATTCCATAAATTTTCACTCGTTATACTTATAACATTGATGATGATGATGATGCTTTTGATGATAATGTTCATGATGATGATGGTGATTTTGATGATAATGTTGTTGATGATGATGATGATGAAACTACAGAGGAACTATAACTATGATGCAAGTCATAATTACGTAAAATGATCTTTATATAAAGCACAAATTGAAAAAGAAGAAAATCTTACTAAAAAACCTTTCAAACTTCCAATAAAAAAATTTGAAGCATCATTGAAAAAAAAAATAATTCTGCTGCTTAAATGTCCTCTTTAAAAAAAATTGTCAAAAAAACACATCAGTTTGACACAGTGCTATACATGGTATTACGTAATCCCAATTAATTATCACAGCTGGTCATCACACCGGGTGGGCATCTGGTTAATTGTTTTTGGGGGGGGGGGGGTCAATTAAAGAAGGACTAAACTAGGCCTTTAATGGAATTGACCTTACGACACAGAGCAGTTAACAACGCCCACCAAAAACAGGGAAGGTCACTCTAATTTTCTCCGACATTCCGAGTAGAATGTAGAATACCGTCAGTGCACAAACTAGATCCCTGTCTGATATTTCGAATAATCTTATTTGAAATCGGAGATATTCTAACAAAATAAACACTTGCCTTTGTTGCTGGATGCTACGTACATAGCGTGACAATTTGTAAATAAGATGTTAAAGGGCTAGGTTCACAAACAGGGTATTAAAGCCCAAACATTTTTCTGAAACTAAAGTCATTAGATTTATAAAAATCTTTCATTTTCCCTCAAAACATTTATAATTATTCATGATAAAGATAACTAATTCTCAGAAAAAATATTTTTTTTAAAAGAATGTGTATGTCATTTTCCCTGAATTCCTACCAAAACAGCGATTTTTAGGCAATTTGTTGTGGTATTTGATGAAAAAAAATATGAAGAGCCACATGAGACACCATGTTCTTTTTAGACAATGATATCGAGATTATGATTAAACAATTGGCGAAAAATGGTGGTGTCGGGTGTGGCTCTTCATATCTTAAAATAAAGTTTTCTGATCTTGGATCTTGCCTAGGAAATGCACATTGACCGCGAATCATCAAGTAAATTTCCATATTTAAAAGTTTTCTGTTTAAAAGAAACATTGCCAAAGTATTCTGTAATGCATAAACATTGACTAAAGTGACATTTCTATCGAAAAAAGCTGCCGTAAAGAGCTTAGAGATAAAATCGTCTTGTATTTCACGTATCCGAATTGTTACTATCCGAATTCGTGATTCTTTTTAAGAACGCTATCCTTCGAATGTTTCCAATTCACGGAAACCGTCTGTGTCTAGTGCAAGTTTAAATCAAATGTGAAAAGATATGAAGTATTTAGTGAGAGATTTCTTCTTCTTCCCCTTGGTTATGAAAAAATGTGGCATGTTTAGTTATCTCCGGGAAGTCAACTCTTATCGCGATAGTTTACGTAAACAACGAATCGAATGTGCTGAGTTAAATCACAATTTCTCTACAATGTAGGACTTTATTTACATCGCAAATGGTCAATTTTCATTTTTATTTGATAAACATCATCTCTCATATATTTCTAGGAGCTCAATTCGACCTAAAACCATGTTCAAGGAAACTTTTTTGAAATCCTAACGGTTGCCGAAATTCTATCAATTAAAAGGTTTTTAAGCTTACTGAGGTAATTCGGGGTTGGCTCAACGGTTTTGTCGATGGCCCACATTCTGGCAACCCCGGATCGTATCCTGCCCTTGGCAATTTTTTTTCAGCAATTCATTTTTTTTATTATATCAGAACAGGTTTAAGATAATACTGGGATTGTTATTAATGCTTTTGATTGAATATATTCTCAAGATGATGAACCTTAATGCTGTGTTGTGACCATGCTTTATGCGTAGATGTTTAATTTATAGATTTACATATCCCTATTGTTTACAATGATTTAGTCACAACCAAAATTAATATACATGATAATTTTTTCACACTATGATATCACGTAAAATGATACTAGACAAACATCACTGTTTTGATATAAAGTCAGATTGAACGTATCAATCAATAATGATTTTCACTGACATGATTAATTTTCAAGGCAATGCTTGATAACATTTTCCTACAATATCTAGACGCACGACAGACAACGGAGAATCACAACAGCTCACCATGAGCACTTTATGCTCAGTTGAGCTTTAAATACAATAAGATAATGCAATTTACACTTTATGTCTATGATTACATAACGATTCTCAACCAGGTAATGAAAAAAGTCTATTACATTACATTCGATAGGTTGCGATTTTTGTACCTTTTTGTTTGAAAGATAGTACGGGTTTCCATGGCAACATAGAATTATCATAATATTTACATTTGTTTGTGCAAGAACTATAACAACTTTTGTTGACTGGTACATATCTGATATAATTTACAAATTAAGGTATGTAATGATATTAAGTACAATCAGTCAATCTCAATGGGTCTAAAACTTAAAAGATATCATTGTGATTTTTGGTTACCATAGAATCTGAAGGTTAATGTTCTTATTTATTTTCAAAATAAAACATCTTCAATGCTGAGTTTCGAATTTTAACCAGCCAAAGCAATTAAAAACTGAAGACAATCACATGCAATTCTTGAATTGTGAAAAAGAAGAATAAAAAGCCTCCCTTAACGTTGGTTGCTATGGTAACTAAATAAGAATAAAAAACGTCATGATCATTCTAGTTTCTGGTCAAGCATATATTTTGGAATCTTCATGTAAATTTTCATGAGTTTCTGAAACAGGGCCGATTTTTACCCTAAGCGAACCTAGCCCTTTGTGAGCGTTAGCGTATACATAGTTAATAAGCTCTGTTATATGTGTCTTAGGCGTTAAAGGAGTGATTTACCCCAGCGGTGTGGGTTCCGATCGGCACCAAATACGATCGGTTCATAGTCCCACCAGACTCGGTTCTGATCGACATTGGTCCGTTCGGCACTGGTTCGATCGGACCTTTAAGATGACCGTATTACATGCTGGTTCAAAACAGTTATTATGAAATATTTGATCGTTACGAACAAAATGACCTCATATTTTTGTTTAACGTTTTAAATTTTGATTCTACTAAAAAATCGTATCTTGAATGATTCAAAATGCAGACCTACTAATTTCATCATGTTGAAAATGGTATAATAGTGCTAGTCATGTTGCGATTCTGATGTAAGAACATGCTGATTACAACACCCTATTTTGTAGCCATTTGAACATAACATTTTGAATGCTACTCACTCGATTATTCTAACATTTGCTACTTGATTACGAACTGAGGTTCATTTTACCAAACGCAACATTTTTATCTGTCCCAAATGTAAAGAGTTTGCAGACCACATTTCAATGAAAATGATGAAACATCCTTTGATAGGGCAGAAAACATTGTCGGTAAATGAAAAATTCCTCGCTAAGAGCATTTTCTCCTTTTCTCACAATATTTTTCATAGTTGTCTGTAACAAAGTGGTCAAATGTGTGTGGAATCTGTTTGATAAAGGGTTAACAAACTTCGATTGTTACAAGGATTAAGGGTTGTTAGCTAAATAACATCAATCTGACACAATTGCACTTTATGGTCAAGTCACAAATCCTTTATTGTTTAGCCGATCGGCGGTCTTTGTGATCAACCATTAACCACCAAGGGTGTGTTTTACAACATATCAAAGCAATCATGTCTCCTCAAATGTTTTATTGTATCCGGCTTAAGTTTCAAGGGGTACAGACAATTCCCCACTAGGACAATAACCCACTAGGACAATACCCCACAGGACAATTACCCACCGGACAATTACCCACCGGACAATACCCCACATTTGTGTCAAATAGGACAATTCCCAACTGGTAAAATGAAATCGTCATAAAACTTTCTTTTTTTTCAAGAATCTGAATTAAAGAAGTAGTAAATATATTTTCAAACCATTATCTTCAATTTACACATGAAAATATATTTATATTACAATAGCCGAAAAAATAACACATGGTTGAAAAAAGGTCAAAAGATTGGTCCATTCACAATTTTTTTGTAATGAGAATGAGGACAATTCCCCACTTTTGATAAATAATAGCAATGAAATATATCTTTTGATATGTTCATGAATCTTTACTATTGATGCAACAAATTAAAACTAATAAAAAATCAGTGATCATGGATATAAGCATATTATTTGTGCATAATGTAAATGTAGAAAAGAATGAATTGCAATTCAATTATCCTATCAATAATAATAAAACCAATTTATTGATTTAGGCAATTGAAAACAGATTTATTGATAAATTTATATTTTGGTAAGCTTTTTAATTTTGGATTTGGATTGAATAAACAATTGCTTTCCTCGACACCTTTGATTATCCTTAAGCTACACCTTGCTAACAAGGTCTTTAATTGATATTTGATATATCAATAATGTACATGTTTTTCAGTCTGTGTTAGATTTTCACATCTTAATTCTTTATTTCTTATTCTTTTAGAATTGTTTTATCATCCCTATGCTTCCTTATATTTCATCCCATTAGACCCCACATTCCATCTACTTGAAATACGCAAGCATTTAAAAATCAATATCATAAGAATTCACAAGGAGTCTTTTAATTAGAATCTTCAATATATGCAAAGTAAAGTATTTCATATCAGGTTAAAATTAAATTTTGAATCAACAGTCCAATTAATTGGTCATTGATATTAACTTGACTTTTGCAATACTACTGATAATTAATTGTTACATGCATTCTGAACAATTCTTTTATCAGTATATCTTTTTGCACACAAAAAAGGAACAATGCTTCAAATCTCTATTTTGATCATTGTCCACTCTAATTTTCATTGTTAATTATTACAGATAACCTAAATGACGCAAAATCTATGTCATAAATAAATAAACATAATTTATTTGAATATATGTTTTATACCAAATAGTGGGTAATTGTCCCAGTGGGCAATTGTCCTAGTGGGTAATCGTCCTGGTGGGGAATTGTCCTGTGGGGAATTGTCCTGTGGGTAATTTTCCTAGTGGGGAATTGTCCTAGTGGGGAACTGTCCTACACCCAAGTTGCAACAAGGAGCTATGTGTTTGTCTTTTGTAATGGCTTTAAAGGTGTACGGAATAAACCCCCGCCGGAATAAACCCCCACCCTGAAAAACGGCATAGTGGAATAAACCCCCACTCCCTTATTGCATACACGGAAGAAACCCCCACGCTTGTTTTGCATATACGGAATAAACCCCCACTCATATTTGGCATACGCGGAATAAACCCCCACTCATATCTATTTTGTATATTATAGTGAAAATTGAAGTTTATCAGTACGCTAGTAAGAAGAAGACCATCTGCGAGTTCCTACATGCCATCTGCCACAACATTCGGCTTCAATAATACCAACTGACGGCAACATTAGTACTTTTTATGATTTTGACAACTGGTATCAAAACTAGTTTTTTTCACCAACAATGTGCTTCAACATGTTCTTTATCTTGACAGTGTTTATTACTATTTAACATATGCCACGGGTAATTGGTTGCATTGGTGATGAGTTAATTACCTTCCATGATGCAAACATGTAAATTACCTTTAAAAGCGGACCCCTTTCATATTGTACTAACACAGACAATTGCTTGTAATGGCGCATTAATTCGGTAGCATTGATTTTAGTTAATGTTTGTTTTTAGAAAAGGTATACATAGATAACAAAATCGTAGATCTCCGTCATTGCATCTTGCATATCAAATCATACAACATGGTGATTATAAAGAATAACAAGGATGGGCAGAAGTTATGTTACCAGGGATACTGCTACACGAAGAAGTCCAAGTTTTTGGTAAGCCAGCGTTGGGAATGTGACCAAGGTGGGGGTTTATTCCGCTATGGGTGGGGGTTTATTCCGTGTGTGCAAACATGGAGCGGTGGTTTCTTCCGTGTGTGCAAACAGGGAGTGGGGGTTTCTTCCGCTATGCTGTTTTTAAGGGTGGGGGTTTATTCCGGCGGGGGTTTATTTAAGAACATAATTTATTAATTAAAATCTAATTTGAAGAATGTGTATATATCTAACTGGAAACCATGTCTTCTCACATCATTATCGATCATTATTGTCAAGTATTTTTAGATTACATTTGATTTATAATCCAATGCAACTATTGACATTTGCCACTACATGTTTATTCCGTTTTTAAAAAACATCGAATTTTCGTTTTCAAACGAAGATTAAAGAAAAAAAACATTTACTTTATTCTGGAAGAACAAAATTAAAATAAAACAATATTTCATATTTCTTTCCTTTACATCGTATACATTAACGGTATGCATAAATTTACTAATTGCGTGTTTTTCTCAGACATTTCACAATAAATGTGACAGATTTAAAAACGGGATTAACTCTACTTCTCCCACAAGTTTCTCCTTATATGTAATGTCTCTATTGTAAGTACTTTAACAATATCTCTTAACCATTTTAAACAATATTGACGAAGAAATATCAAAGTACAATAGTGCTATGTGTTGACGGAGTCGCACAGCTTGTCGGAGAAAATGGCGGATAGCGACCGAAGTGGTCGATGATTGGTCAGTTCAGCTGTCAATCAAAGTCTGTCGTAAGGTCAATTGATCACTGCCACCACAAATGACACATGGCTATCTGCTTAGAAACGAGAATAGTGTTTATAGATGGCGGCGATACACAAATAACTAATCGATGTGTGCTGTTTTTGTAACAAAACGAAATAAGTTTCAATCTAACTGATCAGATATAACGTTCGTTGAACGTTTATGCAAATTAGGAACCTAATGCATTGTTTGAGAGAACATGCTGGTGTATATATAGACGACGACAGTGTTTTTCACTGATCGGATAGTTTTTTAATAATCGGATGTGGTTGGCTCTTTAATAGATTCATGTGCTCGGTTCGTAACACAGACTTCAACACAAGAAGACAAAATTACTAAATTAACGACTATATCTGGTAACTTGAGAAAAAAAAGCCCGACAAATAACCTCATTCCAAAGACCTGTTTATTAGGTCTTTGCTCATTCAAATTTCATCCAAACCAGGATGGAAATCTGGTGGTGGCAGCGATCGATGCAGCGTAGCCAGGGGAGATCACTGTGAAGAGTTTTATATTAAACGCTTTTCCTTTTGTATTGTGGAATAAATGGCTTTTTTCTTATTGTGTCTATTCTCCATTTTGCAGGCAAGCAAGCATCTGGATTTATCGGTACAACACTAGAAGAGGAAATCTGCGAATTGAACGCTTTTGGGATGTCCTTGTGTATTAAAGTGCCTAAAGGGGGAGAAAGATTAGACGACAATCCGACCGTGTGGAAACGAGGACCGGCATTTTCCGCTAATCTCCGGAGACGCTTTCGGCGCTCTGTCCGTGGAAAATCTGTGTTCAGGCATCTCCGGCGATTTCTACGGCGTTTTTCTCGTAATGCTGAAATTCAATCGTCTTTTCCCGTGTTTGTTCGACGGACATTCCGGATCGAAAACTCGACTAGATCAGACTAGGTGATCTTTTTAATAGAATAAAGTGAAGTGAAGAAATGTAACTTTAGCACTGTACTAGGAATTATCATTATATTTTCTGTGCACACATCGAAACCTTTCCTATTTTCTCAACTGTTAGCAAGATAAGTTTGTGAATTATAGTCGGCTTCAAATACTATCGAAATAAAACCCCAGGATATGGATTGGATATTTGTATTCCTATTTTCCTATCCTAAAGGAACATGTCGACACCTCATTATAAGTGTGTCAAAGTGCATGTTTTTCCGGTACATACTGCATTATTAACCCTTGTAGAGCTGGAACTGACTTCATGCTTATGCAAACAGGTTGGATCCAGACCAACCGCCAAGTGAATTGGCAGCAGACCTGTGATCTAACCTGTTTGCTACTCTGAGTATCTTTTCTCATCAAAATTATGCAGGTATTTAAGGTTTTGGAAAGTGGACCATACAAAATATTTTTTTAGAAAATTACCCAGCAGTCTTAGAGTTAAGCACGCTTAGAAGCATTTTGGTACGTTTGGGAGCAAATACCAACTTTATCATCGCTGAAATATTTTCTTTAAAACATTTGGGACGTTTGCAACAATTATGTGAATGTGCTACTAAATTAACAGATTACGCAAAAAGCCAATCAACTGTTTGGATAACATAAAGCCGGCAATAAGTCGACGTCCGGAATACTTCTGTGAAGAAGGTTAGCTAAACACTGTAACCTTTATAGTAAAAAAGGCTAATGGCTTGCATCAGATGGCAGTTCTCGCCTGAACACAGGATCGCTATCCAAGACTACTAGCCTTATTTTCTGTGTGACAGGTTTGCGCAATTGATATAGTGTTTATTTCGTTCTAGGTATTAAACGTCTTCTTTTACATTAGCCCTTAGAATG
This sequence comes from Cerastoderma edule, assembly GCA_947846245.1. Taxonomy (NCBI): domain Eukaryota; kingdom Metazoa; phylum Mollusca; class Bivalvia; order Cardiida; family Cardiidae; genus Cerastoderma; species Cerastoderma edule. The sequence goes on from OX401408.1 coordinate 20,509,330, forward strand.
CTGGATTATTTTCTAGAAATTGGTTTTTGTGTCGTCTGCTTTCCAAAACCTGAGATATCGGATTAATTCTGACGAGGAAAGACACTCAGAGAGGCAGACAGGTTAGATCACAGGCCGGTCGCCAAATTGCTTGGTGGCTGGCCTTGATCCAACCTGTACGCATAAGCATGAAGTCGGTTCCAGAGCTGTAAGAGTTGAGAATTGTTTTACATTGAACGATACTTATTGTCAAGAAAAAAGAAGAGTGAGTGATTATTTCTATCAGTCAGTCTGTTATTTCATTGCGAGGCTTTCCTGATTGATTGAAATAGATATTCGTGTATTGTCTTCAAAATAACTTTATTCTTTTCATACACATATACACACACCCATAACCATTGGCCATCAGAGTCACACGAACCATCATAAGGAATGAATGTTGTAACACAGTTCTTAACGCAAAAAGAAACTAGTTATTCTGAATTTGGTCATTATGCATCATGTATTGTATTAATTATTGGTCTTTATAACGTTAATTATTCAAATAACTATTTTTAGTTCATAAGGTTCTTTGACAATTAGATTTACTTTATCATTAGTGAAACACACAAAAAAGTACAATAACACTATCAGAAATGTATTGCCCCTTGTCGCCATATCTATTTGTACACATGTCATTATAATAAACTTTTTCTACACAAACTTACAGGTTGTTACATGGTCTACTTAAACATCATAAACATACTTTAAAAGGCTTAAATGCCATCTTTTGCACTTACTGGCATTGAAAGGGGGGTTAAGACCCTATTTCCTCGAACCACAGCCCTACATGTGACACTTTTATTCAAAAAGGCATTCTACAGAACGATCCAGCGAAGAAGGATGTTGAAAAGTAAACCATGGTTGGAACTGTATAAAAGTTTCACTATAAGTCTTCAAATGGACATACACATTGCTTTCGAAAACATTGGATTGGTTGTCACAGAATCTAACGAAACCCGCTATCAGTTCCATGGCAATTTGATGCAAACAGGGTTTTTTCTAAGCAAAAGCTGCACATACAGGTAACGAATATAACCAACAAATGAAAAACGGAAAAACCCAAATACTGAAAAGAGTCTCCCAATACTTAACAAAACAGTTCATTAATGACAATAAGAAAGAAAGTATAATTGAAGATAAGTAGTCGTCATTCAAGCATGCTCTCCCTACAACAATTTTTCTAGAATCAAATTTAGAAAAAATCAAGGTCATGTGACCAGGCCGTGTGTTCGCTGCCATAACACTAGGTGCGACCCGATTTCATTTTTTCGCACCAACGTAGGTTCGTACCATCCTGTTTCCTAGGTTATACCCCCTCGACTTCCAGGGACTGACGAAGTAAGAGAACCTTGTCGGGCCTGTAAATCGGGGGTTGCTCCTGTATCCCCGGAACTCGTTTCCATACTGATAGAACGGGATGATTTTCCGCCTGTTTATCCGGGGGAATCGGCCGCTAGCGCTGTCCAAATTCGGGAACAGGTCCCTCCTCACGAAGTTCACCAGCGTTTTATCCGCGTCCCTGTCAGTTTCCTGTCTACTCCAGTCAAGTTCCGGGTCAAAGGTCGTGTACGGTATTCTGCGGTCACGTGGTCTCAGCTTGCCTTCCATGATTTGTCCGTCAGACATGAGGTCGGAGAGGTTGATATCTTGTCCAGTGCATATGCCTATAAAATAGAAAATGGTTTGTTTGAATTAATCCGTTCATCCACATGTATAAATGTTCCAAACTGTTAACAATTACAAATTACAATTAATATGGTATTGCAAATGACAGGCGGAGGAATCACATACGCATTGTTCACGATCATTTGTCCGAACACGATGGCCGCACCAAGGTATTTTTTCACCTACTTTTGATAAAAACAGCTACAGTATGTACCCCGCATGAGTTGACCATCACCTTTCTGGTTCTGGTGGTAATTGATAACCCATGCTTTGTAACGGCGTTACGTCTAAAACTCGGGTAGAGAAATCGGAGTCGAGGACCGACTGTTCAGTACATGCCCACCTGTCGACTGTGATTTCGAAATTTTTATCGAAAACTTTTATTTAGAAGGATGGTTTGTCGCTTTACAGCAAAACGAATTTGCGCCAGATACCAAGACGCATTGACGGTAGTATTGTTCTTAGGAAAGAGTATGACCTCTCAGGCGAATTCTTCTCGTATCACGACAATTTCTGTCTAATTTAAGATGCAACATTATTTTTGCCACATCATTCCGAGGTTCACTTATAGAGATTGACAGTTCGAAAGGCAACTAAACCAGATTCTGTGCAATGCCAAAAACAAATGCAATTCAACAATTCTACGTATCTTTCTGTTAGACAATCGGGACTCACAGAACACCTTCCTCCTCACAGTGATCTCCCCTTTATATGATTGATCACTTCCACCACTAATGGCACATGACCATCTGCTAAGGACGAAAATAGCGACACCCGAAACAATCATTAAATTTTGCTTTATTTGTAAGAAACCGACAGAGTTTCAATTTTACTGGTCGGAAATCAAAACATGAAGTAACTCGGATGATCTGTGTCGTAAATATGGCTACAGTAGAATGAAATATATACGTCGGTATCATTCCGACTACACAAGAAGACATTATTACCAAATTAGCTACTATATCCGGTTAAAAAAATCTTTAAAATAAAAAAAAAATTATTGATGAAAATCTTGTGGTGATAGTGATCTATGCAACATACCAAGGAGAATTACTGTGAGGAGTTTGAGATAACCCATTCACAAAGACTGTCCTGTTTTGCACAAACATCCGATCATTATGCATAATCAAGAATAAACTTATGGACCTTCTGTAACGATCTACGAAGATTTTACCGTCGAAACACCGATAAATGGTAGTTATACAGTAGCATTCCGTTCCTCCCCAAAGCACTATGGGAAACGATAACGGCAATGTGGATTTGGGGACGAAGAAACATGGATATGCTAAAGCCATACTTGCGCTCATAAACACTTCAATTGTAGAAGCTCTAGAATAGTTAACAATTAACTTAAAAATACTTTGAATTCCCTTTTACAGAGGAGCTGAGACAGTAACACGTTCACATGATGCTTTTAAAACAGTGAATATGATAAGGTTTCTTTACAATTAACGATAAAGCAAGGTCAGTCGGGAAATGGCGAGAACTAATGAAACCTGAAAAATTCTCCATTTTGAATGTTCATGTTGTTGGTGTTGGAAAGTGCCCATATCTTTATGTGTTTCACGAAATCTTTCTAACCAGGTGATCGCCACTCGTTAATCCGAGCGCTTTTTGCTTTTTTATATGTTACTCGAATGTAAACAATAAAGTTAGCCTGGTGGGTACAAAATTTGTAAACATAGCAGTTTGAAAAATGGATAATAGATAGTGCATGCATTATATTGGCATGATCAAGTGGTGTTTCGCTATGTTTCAACATATTCTATCATAATTTATAACCCATGTTACCCAGTTTTGCAGTTTGTTAGCGCTAGTGTGCTTTTTACTGTCCTTGTTACTGTCCGTGTCATATCAAATTGGTGCTAACATAGTGCTGAAAAAAAGATTATATTGGTATGAATCTGTAAGCCTTAGAAATAAAGAACAATCAAACAGTGCAGGAATGCAGGTAATACTGATTCGTCATTTTAAATAAGATAAGGATGTAAACATTTCATATAAATATTTGTGACAGAAATAACAACTCGCTTGAGTGGCTGGTTGCAATGAAGGACAATGATGTTTTGACTTGGTTTTATGGTACACGACATTTTTGTTAATCGGGAAGTTGGGTGTAACAATTGGTCTTTGGGTCGTGTGCACCAGTGTATCGTTTTACTAAACGACTTTAGGAAAATATTTGCGTAAATGAAAACTGATAAACATGCATAGTATATTAAATGAAAATACAAAATTGCATTGTGACACGGCAATGGAAGCGTCCCGGAGAGACGAATATTACTCAGCCTTATATCAAAATAAGACAGAATGTTGTTTTGTACTTAGGCAAATCTTAGCATACGTTTTAGCATAAAATGCTCAGTAAAACGGTACTAAGGTACGTACAAGTAAATGCATCTTTGATAACATAAGGCAATGTCTCCGATCAACTCACGTAGATTCGAGATCATACACCGCCATTGTTTTGTCATGGTTTTGGGCCAGGTTTTGACGAATCTCGACCAACCCTTAACAAGTTGCAATGCTTATGAAGTATTCTTACTTGTCGATAAAAATGAGTTCTTTATTTAATTCGTTTGAAAGTGCTAACCTGAAGCGTCTGCTTTATGATTTCAGCTTCTTATGACGCTATATTCACACGAGGCCTTCGTTATGAGTGACACGTTTCCCAGCTGATAATCGTGACAAATTTAAGAAACGTAATAAAGGCAACTTGACAACATCGAGTTGCAACTTACATTTCTGTTTAGCCGACTCCATAGCTTAACATTGATATGAAGAAACGCTTCTCCAATATCTTCATTCTAACACGTTTTGGAAATAAAAAGGGAATAAAACGGAAATAAGTACGACGTACTCTTTGTCGACAATTCCAATTCAAAAAGCGACCGCAGATTTATGTTTGAAAATATGATAGCTTCAATTCAGAAGCGCTCTAGTTTAGAGGCAACATAAATAATACATGATTGAGACTATCAAATTTAAAGCGTTTGTCACATAAGCCTTTCATTGACACATATAGAGTGGTTTCAGCAAACTCGACAAAGTACTGGTGTTTCTAAAAGGCATATGTGCGAATCCTTTTTTCGAGTCAAGTTTTAGACATAATTTCATACCGTTGCAAATTACTTGCTTTCCAATTCGTCACAGCACATTCTTGTCTTAAACCACAGTGTTTTGTTCTCCATAAAATCCGTAAATCCAGTTTCGCCTTTACTTTGTTTTGACGGTGCTTGTTCACAATAAAAGAAAAGTTTAAAGTAAAAATAAAATGTCGTTGAAACAATACAGCTTTCGTATTTTGTTTTATATAATATACAATTAAAAGTAGCTAATAGACGCCTAATTAATTTTGAAAGCATCAACTTATGTACAATTTACACACGGTAGAGCTCAAAAGCGGTAACAAGCTTTTTTTTTTTATTAGAATACATGATAATTCACTTTATATGTACACACTTAAAACAATTTAAAATGATCTAATTTGCTTCCAATGACTTTTCTTCATATACATCATATGACAGTGCAAATATTGTGCAGTTTTCAAGAAATTGATTTTCAAACTTCCTCACGCCTGTGAACAAGCATCTGTAATGGCAAAATTACGCCTACCTTTTATGAGGAATTTTCGAGTGTGGTGAGGTATAGAACAGGGGCCCGTTTCACTAAACAACTTACGGAAAATGTTTGCGTAAGTCATAATTGATTAACATGGATAACATCTTCAATGAAAGTACAATATTGCAATGTGACACGTCATTGGAAGCGTCTCGGAGAGACGATTCCAATGATGTGTTACTTTGCAATATTGCTTTGCCAAATATTGAAATAAAAGGACTTATTGTTTTAGACTTACGCAAATCTTAAGCGTAAACTGTTTAGTAAAACGGGCCCCAGAACTGTTTATATCATGACCTTGACTCGGTAAGGCAAGAGGCAAAGACCGCATTTAATCAACATTATATTAAACTCGTTTGCGTTGGATATTCAGAGAAGCATGCTTATTAATATTGGACCATTGTTAAATAAAATAACCAATAAAATGAAGGATTTGGTAACACTTTTGGCCTAACATAAAAACAAACCTGTGGAATGAAAGACTGGGTTTATATTCCTCGTGACTAGAATCTATGACGGCGATGCCCCTCGTATTGCAGTGTCACACCATGTTATGTGAAAATGGCGGCGAGGCGTGAATGTATCTCCTCATCTGCATACTATGTCTTACTAATGTGGCAAAAGGCCTGACAGGCATTGGTGTAAGAGCAATGGGGGAAATTAGATGGCATCCAATCTCGTTTTGCCAAAGGGATAGTCTATTACGTTAGTGTGGGTGTCTTTGCTTCATCCTACAAGTATGGTGGTTGTGGGTTATTAGAATGATGTGGTTGGGGAAGGCATGGCGTTTGTTTATAAGCGTTTGACAGTGACTGTATAACTTCAAAACCACTATTTTTATAGATTAAACTTATTCATTTTACATCGATTGTGACGGAAGCTTAAAGCTTATCTAATTCACTCTCGATGACCGCTTCCTGGATACTTCACCAGTACCCGCGCCGTTTCGTGGACAAGTCCCGGCAATTTTCACCTCGACTAACAGGTTTCCCCCGGTGCAAGAGGCCGGCGCTCTTCCACTGCACCTCTGTCGCCCACACTTTTAAAGGATGGGCTTTTGCAATGTACACTGGACTCGCATACAAGGACCGTTACAAAAGTTTACTGACCGGCTAAATAACAGAACAGGAAAGCGTCGTCAATTTCCGTTGCCTGATTTTTGCGAGCAGGCTGTGGTCTTCTGGGACGCGATAAATTCTGTAGCCAGTCGACTTGTCAAATATTTCACGTGTTTAATCAAAGCAGTTGGCCTTTAGGGAAACGAGCCGGCCGTGCTGCTATCACAGCTGAACAAATTGGATCAACTATTATGACATCCTTGTCACATGATTAGCTATTCCGGAACGGTTGGTCCAGTTCAAACAATTACCTACAGGGTGAAAATGGGGTTATGTCTATATGAAGAGTATACGATGAAGACAATATCGACTGTCTGAAAATTCCATCTTCATTATGGGATGGGGTAGGAATATATTTGAACAAAATGAAATGTAACATAGTATCTATTTCCATATACATGTATTTTATCGAGTAATTAATCTTGTTTTATTTGTTGAAAACAAAATGACCACTTATACTCCATTTATAAACAGAGGGATGCGGCCTTTCAGTCTGACAGAGGCTATGATATTAATTTTAAATTGTTAGAAGTAGAAGTTGAGTAGATTAAACAGAGATAATACGTTTAATAATTGGAAAAGAATACACAGTATCAAAATGAGTGATTAACGACAATTGGATCTTTTGATTTTGATGAAAAGGTTACGGTTGAGTGCTGAGCCCTAGTTATATTCTTCAAAAATAGACAGAAACAACTGAAGTTATTTCGAAGCTTATACTTATATATCTATACGCAATATAAGATGTCAAGTCCAAGGGAGAATATGTAGTTTTCACACAATTCTATGAAAGTATCAAACATCCTTAAAGGTCTTTCAGAAATGCTTAATAAATCTGCAATCTCCAATGTTAATTGATGGAAATAGTTGGTTTAAACATATCTTATTTCGAAATGATCATATAATTCACAGTAGAGAACATTTGTTAATAATCATATTATCAACTTTGGCAAGAGGCTTTGGCCACAAGTTCTCAAAACCTAAAGGGGTTGGAAATTTATGTAGTTATTTTTCAAATGACTCAATACACTGAAAAATACACACATCCATTCCGACGATCAGTGAGTTCTTACATGTTTATCATATTTGTTTTATATCGATTGTGAAGGAAGCTTAAAGCTTATTCAAAGCCACTCTCGATGACTGCTTCTTGGATACTAAACCAGTCATCACGCCGGTGTGTAGTTTAGTCCCGGCAATTTTCGCGGGGGTTCAAAACCGGGACCCTCGGTACAAGAGTCCGACGCTCTACCCCAATCTCCCATGCAGAGTTATCGTCCCCCGGATACTACCTCTGCAACGGGCTCACGCCATCTTTGCCACGAATCGTGGCAAACTCTGTAATATTGCGATCCGAACTGTTCTATGCATACAATTAAGTAAAGAAATATATGAATAAGACAAAAATACTTTTACTTTATCCATACAGTAGAAATTGAATATGTATTTTACCGATATTTGCTAGAACTATTTTAAAGCCTTCTTACGCTATTGAAAATCAATCCGCGAAATGTTTACGTCTTTGGTCTCCCGCTCGATGTATAATAAGTCTTGGTTATTGGACAGCTTGGATACCAGTGATGTAAACAAACACGAGGTAGAAATTGGGAACGATGTCTTCACTTTACAACTGTGATTTTTAGAGATTTTGCTACTTGCAAGGATTAACTTCAAAATACGTGATATCATTGTCTTTGAAAAAGGCAAAAGCTTCTTAAATGGCACATTCTAATCATCTATATGGACGCAGATCTCTTCAAATCGATGTTCTGAAAACTTCCGCGAATGTAAGATATCGATGAGTTGGTGCTTTTAAAAAAGTACTTCCAAATATCCCCCAAATAAGCTTCACATGCTATGAAATGAGAGCTGAATGAGTTAAAAAAGAGTTGCAGAGAAGACACTAGTCTCAATAATGATCCGTGAACGAAGCTTTTTTCGTCATTTGGACATTTATCGTGCTTCGAAGGCGTCAGTCAAAATAGCAAAAGCCTTCGAGACCAGTTATCTGGACTAAGAAGACACAAGTTGAAGGCTGTCAGTGTGGATATTTGGATGATGTGTTCATGGTTTGTGGGGTCACAGGAAAGGCATGAGCATAGAGACAAAGATGAGAGGAAAGAACTATGTTGAATAAACTGCAAGTACCTTTTTCTAACTATGTTTGTTGTTTGTTTTCCATTAATGTACAGGACTCAATCTTAAGCGTTATAGTACATGTTCCCTGGATGACTACCAGTACTAGGCTAGGAAATGTGTCTTGCCCAAGGACACTCCACGGTGAAATAATTGGCCACCTTCGGGGATCGAATCCGGGGTGACCGGACTCTAGTCCCCGACGCTAACCACTACACCACCGTGGATCCTTGTATGCTTGTGTTTTATTATATATGTTTTATTATATATAATAATGCATGGTTTACCAATAACTTTATGATGTATGTATGCTCATACTTTGTGCAAAAGAATAGACAAACCATTATTGATTCTGAAGAAATAAGAAAACTGTACACCCTTCGTTCTCCCCTCTATTAAACTGCAACAGCTGTTTATCTTCGTGGGGGGGTAGGGCTTGGGGTGGCGAGGATGAGGGGAAGTGAGGATGCGGTTATTTTAAAACGGGTTGATGGATCACGGCAAATTCAAGCTTGATTTAGTGCACTTTTGGACATTTTAGTATAGTGGTAAAACCTCCAACAATAGTGAGAAAAGCATTAGAATAAAGCTAAAAATGACTGACAGATTGTCAAGTTATATCAAATCCCTTTATCAAACTGATTTCTACCCTTTTCAACATAACAAATGTTATCTTTAGTTGCTTACTATTTGGATAATTTTTACTCTTCATATCTGAGAGAATTGGTCGATGCTTCTGTTAAATTTAATTTGAACATAACGCAGCATTTAGTCTATCAATTCGGATGTCCTTTTATTTTCTCACAATGCTCTTTCTGAACCAATGAATGCACATACTTTACCATGTCAACAATCTTAATAAGGGACAAGAGACTGGTTAAACATTCCATATTTGATTCATTAAATGCAGAAAAAGAATTTCATTGATTACCATGATAAAAATGTGTAATAAGAAGAGGGACTCAATTACAAAGAGGGCCTTTAGCATAAATCTTTTGGACAAAAGAGTAAGTTGTTAATGATAACCAGATTTTTCTTTAATCGAAATGCTTTCAAAAGCATGAAAATGGGTCACATTTTTGAAGCATTGTTGTAACTTGATAAATCATGAATTGTATGTAATTCCAGATTATTTGGATGAACTGTATAATGAGCAAGTTTAATTAGTTATTATTAACCTCTCTTATGAAGAAAATGATAAAAAGAATTGATAATTGATAGGGTTAAAGGTGGCCAGTAATATGATTCTTTTAGTGTATAGGATGGTCTAAGGCACATATTCTGTGATATTTGTTAAATGAAGAGTAACAATTAAAGATTAACAATTAAATTTTCATTTCAGATTTTCCTTTACTTTTTCATATGATTTGAATTTTACATACAGATATCAGCTATAGTTGAATGAACAATACTCATGCTTTGCATCAAAATTTATCATAGTTTTTATAACTGCTAAGCAATGCCAAAACAATAATGATAACAGTTTATTTCTAAAGTTTCTTTCATAAATACTTATACCAAATTCACAATAAGTGACTAAATGATGAATGCAGGGAGCATCCCCAGATATGGTTATAATTGCTACTTAGTTTTCAAACAGTTGCTTGTTAATCAGGAACTTAAATGACAGATTGTAAGAGTTTCTTATATAATTCAAATGTTCTCTATGAATAATCTTTTAAGACAAAAATATACATGTATTATTATCATTACAGCATACAACAATCAAAATCTTTAAAAGACAAGTTCTCATCATGGATTATTACTGTTTAATGATATAATGATGAAATATTGAATTAACAAATTAGCTGCATTGTTGTTAGTCACAAACCTTGACTAGTTGGTACATAATGGTTTGCATTCATTATATTTCAAGAAAGATGATGTCAGAACAGTGTTCATAAAAGTTGACAGCCTTTCAACCATAAATATTATTTGCTGTATAAAATGGAAAAGTAACTAAAGCAAAATTACTCAACCAAATACAGTTTCACCTGAGGATCACCAAACAAATAGAAACAGTGTCCATCATGTGCATTATCAAAGTATGATTGAAGAATATGGTGTTGGTGAAGAGATAAGATAGGAACTTTCTTATCAGTAAAACTAGGTAATAAAAAACTGAGTTTGATCTGAATAAAATAACGCTTGGATCTGTTTGTTGAGTTAGATCTGGTTAATAATTCATTTGTTCGTTCTAATGTCTCAAATGAGTACCCACAACATAGGATTTAAAGAATCAATAATTGTTGAATATGCCTTTTATCTGGACATCTGCTTCACCCATTCCTCCATGTAAAATTTGTGACTTGATTAATTTGAAAGCAAAAGCAGATGTTAGAAAATGTTTTTTTATGCAACTAACTCAGAGAGTTGTGTTTTTGATGAAATAAACATTAATAATTTGATATGAAAACGACAATCTCACAGATTGGGATCATTAACTTTTAAGAAAAATTGTCTTCTACAATTGAAATGACAACATATTTTCTAAAGTAATATAAGACTAGATTATTGACAGCTTTCTAACCCCAAGCATAATTATTTAGAAAAGATAAAAATCATTTATTTTGCAGATATCACAAACCATTTAAACTGGTGTTTCTCTAAACAACACTCTAAACTTAAAAGACATTTAACCATTTTGTTGCAGGCTACTCTGAAAACATTGTGGGAAAAGGGGAAATTGCTTTTATCGAACAATTTCCACTTATCAAGCAATGTTTTCTGCCTTATCAGAAGATTATTTTCAATATCATCACATGTTGAAATGTCACCTGCAAACTCTTTTAATTTGGGACAGTTTAAAATTTAGTGTTTGGTAAAGGGTTAATCCTTTCCCAAACAATAACGACATTTGACCACTTTATTGCAGACGACTGTAGAAAACATTGTGGGAAAAGGAGAAATTGCTCCTAATAAGCAATTTTTCCTTTTCCCACAAGGTTTTCTGCTCTTTCTGAAGAATATTTTTCAATTTCATCACATTTTGAAATGTCGTCTGCAAACTCTTTCAATTTGAAACAGTCAAAAATTTGTTGTTTGGGAAAGGGTTAGACGGTTTGCATTATCAACAATACACACTGTAAATTTTCTTTATAAACTTTTCTAAACAGTTAAGAAGGTATTGGAAAGCTGTCAATAATCTAGTCTTCTGTTACTTTATAAATTTATATTTTCATTTTATTGAAAGAAAACTTCTTATTCTAAATTGTTAAAATCACCACATGCGAGATGGTCCTTTCAAGTAAGTCTATTGAGGCAGTATGATCTATGTCCACTGAATAGTTTTGTCAAGGTCTGAACTGACTGAAGGAAGATTTAAACTCGAAATAAAGAGGAATGTTGCAATTTGTTGTTGAGAAGGTCGCCAATAATCTTGATTCATTGGATTTTCTTGAGAACGTTTCATTCTGACTGACGACTCATTTGTTAAACAACGTGGAGGTTTGATTTGTCTAGGAGAATGTATATTCTAGCTGTCATATTCACTTTGTTTTGATCGAGGGGCGGGTTTCGAGTCGTATGGAGCGTCGCCTCAATTCTACTCAATGACAGAATAAGCTGTTACGCTTCAAATGTAAGCTGCTTTGTGTGTTAATAAATGTCTTTATTCTATTTTAACTGTCCTTTCTTATCTATCTTTATATTGTGATACGACTAAAGAGACTTTTGTCTAACTTCTTAATTGATCTGAGCGTTAGTTTGGAGCTCGCTTTTTGCAAGCCGCTAGATGCAATATACTACTACACGTCAGTTTCGGCCACGTGACCATGCCGGAAAAGTGGGACTATTTTCTGAGCCCGTCACAGAGATAAATGTGGGAGCGTAGCGGGAACCAATTTACTCTGGTAGAGATTGGCTCTACCCCTGCACCAATCTCGCCCACAAGTGCTTACGTAAACTCATATGCAATTTGTTGACGAGTGTAGAATTATAACCAGCAGAAATATCGGAGCGTACCATTTTAGCCTGATAAAACGCATTATATACGTTTTTCGCCTAATTATTCTTCCGAAAATGATGATATCGTGTTTACAATTAGTTATCGCGAAGTCTGCACTGTCATAGGAAATAATATCCTTCAATTATCACAAATTAAGGTAATACATTTTTACATAAACCATTCCTTTCTCGTTGAAGGTAAATAAGCGAGTGGGCTACAAGAACAGTTGTGTAATACTGGCGAAGGAATTATAGCATACTTTATACTTTGTAGAGAAGCCGTGCTCTGTGGTACAATGTATAGTATATAAGCCTTTGGACGTAGAATACTTTCATGGAAATATGAAAAAAAAAATATTTCTCTTCATACTTTATAATTTATATCATTTACAAAAGAGAAATAAATGAACGATGTACAGTGATGTCTCGTTAATCCGAACACGTCCGTTCCCAACAAAATTTCCGGATGACCGAATCTTTCGGACTAATAAAGCAGACCATGCCCTCATACACATTAAGACATAAACAGTCTGTAAGCACGTGTATACTTATAACGCTGTAGCACACGCCAAATTGTCGACCGTCCCAAGTTGAAAGAGTTTGCAGACGACATTTCAAAACGTGATGAAATTCAAAAATAATCTTCTGATATGGCAGAAAACATTGTGGGAAAAGGAGAAATTGCTCGTCACGAGCAATTTCTCCTTTACCCACAATGTTTTCAAAAAGTCGTCTGCAACAAACTGGTCAAATAATTCCGTTCCCTTACCATTTCGTTCGGATTGCGAGACATCCGGATAATCGGGGTCCGGATAAACGAGGCTTCACTGTATGTGTATTGTCGTTTGTAATATCTTACAACATTTAACTGCACAGTTATTTCAACTCTTTTATTTCGCACTTGAACGGGAAATTAGTTATGAATTATTGATATTTCTTGGTAAAGCTATGGAGCAATACAAAACATTATCCTTTTCAAAATGGCCAGTGTTTATGAGCGCAACGTATGTAACAATATTTAAAGACCACCGTTGACAAAATTGTCACATTATTCTCTTGAATTATACATTTTATTCCACTATTAGTAATCAGCCCAAAGAGTGCACATGTCATTGGCGAGAAGAACAAAATATGATCTGAATGTAGTTGTTGCGAAATGGTCTCGTAAGATTCCGGATGTAAAATCTTTCAGGAAATGTGTAGAGATGTTCAAATAATTTTCAGATAACTCCACAAAGTTCGTAATCTGTTATTTGGACCATTTTTTAAAAAACAAACAAGCACACCATTTTCAAAGAAAGACCCATTTGTTGACCATTTTCAAAGTATTTAATTCTATGTTGATCAGCACCATATTGGACTAAGGGTGCGTCAGCACCTTAGTCCATTGAATTTACATACCACTCTTTGAGGGACGGTACTTTATCGATACACAAACAGCGGTCTGACCCTAATTACTCATTAAACATCCGCCTTTACTGTGCGGACTAATACCTTCTTGGAACTTGGAAAGTAGTCCGGATTATCGCGGGTCCACTGTACTCGCTTTGTTTTGCTCTATATCATTATAATTGTTGCCTCATGGGAAATCGTAAAATGTCCAGATGTTCGAAAAATAGACTATCGTTCATTCTTTGTTCACAGAAACAAAGAAATTTTCAAATGTATCCTCAATCATCTTTCTTTAAACGCACCTTAGTCCTTTAGCGCTATCAGCGCTTTGATTATTTACTGATTGCTGTAAGATCATGTTCAGAAGCCTTTGAACGCATCCCGAATCGCATAAATATTCTAGCTCTAGATCTCAAGGGTGGTAAGTAAGGTTCCTACAATCGGGAACTCAAATGCTTGCTTTTCATTGTGTTGTTGTTTGGCCTTTCTACGCCGTTTTAAGAATTATTTAAGTCATATGATGGTGGTCATCGCTCACATCCATGCTATTGGTACTTTCTCACAAGTATTCTTTCAAAACTACTTTTCCGCATGAACATGAATGATCAGTGGTGAGAAATCGAATTTTTTATGTCATATCGACTTTATTAGACTTCGGAATTTATACAGGTATTAGGGTCAAAATAATATATTTCATCTGCTATGAACATTAAACAATGAACAACAGCTTTTGGTGCAGGTTTTTCACAAATAATGAATAATTATTCAAAGCGGGATGGTGGTGCCAAGCAGGGTCTTGGATTCACGACCCCTGTAGTCCAAGTCAGACGCGCTGCCAACTTAGCTAATGAGGCCTGGGTTCTGGTTTGCGAGTCTTGGGTGCGGGCGCGGTCAGACAAAACGGAAGTTGCCTCATTAGTGGTAAGACCATTTGACTGTAAGATTTGTTGCACGAACGTTTGTTTCGCGGATACAAGAAAGGGTCGCCGTGTTAATCAAAGCACTGATTGGTTTCGTCAAGACCCAATGTCCAGTTTTAGTGAGAAATGCCCTCTGTCCTACTTAATGATGTCAATCAACTGTCAATGAGAGGTTGTTTGCCAAAATATCACCAACTTTTCCTTGATTGAACTGTCCTCGTGTAAAGAATTCTGATGCATACATGAATACATATAGAAGACATAGGGGCAGGCAGAGATGCAGACAAAGAGGCTTACATAGAGAAAGATAAAGGAAGAGACAGAGATAGACACAAACATAGAGAAAGCATAGGAACATAAAGAGATACAGACATAAAGATATACAAAGAGAAGGAAACAGGAACAGACAGAGATGCTGCCATAGAAACATACATTAAGAAGAAAAAATAGGAACAGACAGAAGTGCAGACATAAAGAAATACACAGAGAAAAACAGAGGGACATACAGAGATGCTGACATAGAGATATACATAGAGGAAACATAGGGACATACCGAGATGCTGACATAGAGACATACATAGAGAAAACATAGGGACATACAGAGATGCTGATATAGAACATAGAGAAAACATAGGGACATACAGAGATGCTGACATAGAGACATACATAGAGAAAACATAGGGACATACAGAGATGCTGATATAGAGACATACATAGAGAAAACATAGGGACATACAGAGATGCTGATAAAGAGACATACATAGAGAAAACATATGGACATAAAGAATGCTTACGTAGAGATATACATAGAGAAAACATAGGGACATACGGAGATGCTGATATAGAGATATACATAGAGAAAACATAGGGACACACAGAGATGCTGATATAGAGACATACATAGAGAAAACATAGGGACATACAGAGATGCTGACATAGAGACATACATAGAGAAAACATAGGGACATACAGAGATGCTGATAAAGAGACATACATAGAGAAAACATAGGGACATACAGAGATGCTGATATAGAGACATACATAGAGAAAACATAGGGACATACAGAGATGCTTACGTAGAGATATACATAGAGAAAACATAGGACTAAAGAGATGCTGACATAGATATATACATAGAGAAAACATAGGGACATACAGAGATGCTGACATAGAGAAGTTTAAGAGATAATTTTCAAAGCAACTTATTCGTCAACAA
This sequence comes from Cerastoderma edule, assembly GCA_947846245.1. Taxonomy (NCBI): domain Eukaryota; kingdom Metazoa; phylum Mollusca; class Bivalvia; order Cardiida; family Cardiidae; genus Cerastoderma; species Cerastoderma edule. The sequence continues at coordinate 20,525,364 of OX401408.1, forward strand.
TTCTGCACTAAAAGAGATAATACGAGATGACATCGGTATGTGGTTTAAGGTAATAAAAGTTACCATCTATTTTGTCAAAGTATGTATAAATTGAAAATGATGTTAACTAAGAAAGTGTCCATTGTTCTCTACCGTGGTAATGTGTGTTTTCGTTTTGTTTTCGTGCAAAATCAATTGACCACGTGGTTCAAGGAAATCGGCGAGACGCATCTCCGGTATAAATCGACAATTAACTTCGGTTTTCTTATGTGGCTGGTGCATAGAAAAATTATATTTTGGATTTATTGTTTTTAACTCTTGGCAGGTAGAGCTTGGAATAATGATCCTTAGACATTATTTACCACAGAATTAGACCAATAGTTCTTTATCTGATTAATTTTACAGTGAAAGAAATGGGCATAAAACCACTTTACCCTATTAACAAACAATAACGACATTTGACCAGTCTATTGTAGAAGACTTAGCCAGCAATTTCCCCTTTTCCCACAATGGTTTCTGCCCTATCAGAAGATTATTTCACAATGTCATCACATTATCAAATGTCATCTGCAAACTCTTTCAATTTGGGACAGTCGAAATTTGCTGTTCGGTAAAGGGTTAAGACAGTCATGGCGAGCAATATGTCAACAACGAGTGTAGACTATACAATTTATGAAATGACGCCATCGAATCACGTACTGCAACCCTATCAAGACCAGCTTGCTCATCAGACAGCTTAATGGTCGTCTAGAGTCTAGTCTGGTACGTTAACAATGTCGAATAGAAGCCGTTCATTGAATCAAGCATCGCTTACCGCAGTGAACGTTCAATACACAAGGAAATGAAACATCTACATACGTGATAAAAATGCAAACTTTCTCCAATTTGTATTTGCACTACCCCGAGGCCTTCCTAACATTTCCAAGAAATATTTCAAGGTCATGTTTCGTCTTCCAGTGATAAACATTAACCTCGAATGAATGCTTGGTAATTTTCTAGTAATATATTAGTGTCGTCTGCTTTCCAAAAAAAAAAAAAATATCTGCTTTATTATAATGAGGAAGTATACTCAGAGTAGCAAACAGGTTAAATCACAGGCCAGCCACCAATTTACTTGGCGGCTGGCTTGGATCTAACCTGTTTGCATAAGCATGACGTCGGTTCCAGCACTATTAAGGTTACTGTGTCTGTTGTTCTGACAAAATCGCAAACTTAACCTTATCCAATCAATTTGTTTCATTCAGAATGATTTATAAAGTACTTAGTACTTATGCCATTTAAAAAAAGATGAGCGAAGAAACAAATAGTCAATTAATGGACAAGAATTTTAATGACAAGAAGCAGTAAATATGGCTATGAATTTACCATGAATTACGGAAGACAATCTTAATGTACTTCCTTAAAAAAAACTTACTTGAAATAGTTCTTAAACAGATATACATTTTATAGTGTATGTTGACACCCCATCAGCATCGAAAACTAAATAATATTTGACTTTGTAAATAGTTCTTGGATTGTTCTCCGTCTCACCTTGCTGGCGTCACATGAATTAAATGTCGACACAATTCGCAGTCTGATTCCCTGACGCTCTCGCCCTTTAAAAACATTCGTTAAACGGAAATATTAGATCATCATTTAAAGAATAAACCGTTTATACAGTTAATCATATCTTGATATAATAAGGAGAAATTTGTTATACCTTTACCAAACGGTTGTTAACAGGGATGAGTAGTTTAGTGTAAGCCTACACTGTATTAGTTTGACATAGATTGTGAAACAAGGTCTAGGAATTTCATGAAAGCAGTCTCGATTCTACTTCCTGGATACATAGCCCGTACTCGCGCCGATTGTGGATTAATGAAAGGTCGCAAGGCAGATCCCGCTACCAACTATGGGTGAGTTTGGAATCAATATTTTAGACTTATGTGACATTATAGGTCTGTGATGACATTTTATCCACAGAAAATATTTTGTTTTATGTTAAGGTTAAAATCTAAATATGTGAGATAATCAGTTTTGGTAATATCCTTTACATTGAAGGTTTCTATTTTGCAACATTAAATGCGATTATTCACTTATTGGGTGCGTTCCTAAAACCATTTTTACACTCAAGGAGCTTCTGTCGCTATTGTAGGTTTTCCTTGATGTTGGCTAGATGTTGAATCTAGTGTCTTATTTAGACATACAGTATTCAAGGCCTGTATTTGATTCTCAGACAGACATGTCTCGAAAAGTAAAGCAGAAATCCAAAAAGCAAAGCAATTCTCAAAACATATGCATATGCGTTCAGTTTTACGCTTCTGTGCAAATATTTATTTTTATTAAAAAACTAATTGTTTTATTGTGTTGTATTGGGGGCCAATGACATTTATTTACAATTTAACTTAAAACTTGAACCTTGAAACTTTTGGATACTCTCCCTAATGAATACCCACATCATAGGATCTAAAAGAGATGTAAAGTGTACGCCCTCAACTGAGGCGTTGAATTGTATGCGGAGATAGATTAATCACAATATCAGGTACGCTTTTTTAGCTCAGGATGTAGGGTCAATAAGAACAAATAATTATTGCAGTTAAGCCGGTAATATGGGGTGGTCACACACTGGACGTATGGCAATTATCACCACATAACGATTCCTCGTCTGATTGCATCAATTATTCCGGTTAGACCATTCCCTCATATATGGGCCTTAGGTCTCGACAAATAACCGCATCTTACGTAAACTTATTTAAACCCTTACTTATACTGGAGTACGGTTATTAGACGGACGCTACTGACTGAGATAGGTGAACTATGTTCTTGACGTCGCTTCTTACTGCTGGAATAGACTTTGTCAGAACATCAGACACATAAAACCTTATAGTGCTGGAACTGACTTCATGCTAATGAAAACAGGTTAGATCCAGGCCAGCCGCCAAGAAAATTGGCGGTTGGCCTGTAATTTAACCTGTTTGCTACTCTGAGTATTTTTCCTCGTCAAAATTAAGCAGATATTTAAGGGATTGGAAAAACAGACCACACAAAAATCTAGCGTTAGAAAATTACCCAGCATTCTAAGGGCAAAGCACGTACCACGTCGTTTGAGACAACGTTTAAGTTGACCCAAGGTCATTGCTTAAACTTAAACATGGGCAAAAAGGTTGAGTGCAAGTTCATTTCCAGATCACTACTTAACTTCCGATGATTATATACTTATATTCAGAGTTGAGCAATACCGTTGAGTTTAAGCCAGGTATCATACTAGAGTATTTCCGAGAACATTGGTCCTGATTCTGTCAATAGCCAAACGTCAGAATAACAGCAAACGGTAACTGTGAAAGATAACATCCTCTTTGTGAAGTTTGATAAGAAACGAATAAACGCTGTGAAGAAAGAAGAAATTCCTTTTCATCGCAGAAAGTGTACATATTGTATATGATATTGTATATGGATATGGATAAGACATTGATAAAGATTACATATATTGTAGTTTACACCAGATTCGTCGAAACGTGTGAATGTATAAATGGATCAAGGGAATCAAGGGGACCAAGGAAAGGAGTAAACAGTATTGGTTCGGGGGAAATTAAAACACTAAAACCAGATGTGTTAGCAAATAGACGTTAAAAATCCCATTATCGCCCCCATTTACGATGTCATATGTAATTTAGATCGCTGGTTACACAAATAGACAATAGACAGTACAGATGGTGACAACCACATGAGAGCGGGAGTTTGTCATTTGAGTCCTCAAAAACATCGTACCAATTTCATTGCAAAGAAAAGCGTTTTGGCATGCTTCAAGTATAACATCGGTTCCAGAATTATTTGTTTTATATCGCTGCCATACTGGATACAAATCAGTTCTAACGGACGGTGAATTTGTTTTTCTAGTCTTAACAATATCTACATAGGCCTGTACCTTGTACAGTGAACCCTCGTTTATCCGAACACGTCCGTTCCCAACAAAATGTCCGGTTTACCGAATAATCCGGACTAATGAAGCAGAGCATGTTCTTATTCACATTAAGACATAAACGGTCTGTATGAGAGGTGTATAGTTATAACCCTTTAGCAAACGCCAAATTGTCGACCGTCCCAAATTGAAAGAGTTTGCAGAAGACATCAAAACGTGATGAAATTCAAAGATAATCTTCTGAGATGGCAGAAAACATTGTGGGAAAAGGAGAAATTGCTCGTCACGAGCAATTTCTCCTTTTCCCACAATGTTTTCAAAAGTCGTCTGCAATAAACTGGCCCAATAATTCCGTTCCCTTACAATTTTGTTCGGATTGCGAGACATCCGGATAATCGGGGTCCGGATAAACGAGGGTTCACTGTACTAAGACTGCCATGGAGGGAATCCACCACTTCTATGGTACTTTGAATTACATCCACGTTACAAACCATTTTATACATAATAGATGCATAATGGATATTTAAGCGATCATGATAACAAATAAATCGGTGTTTTCAAAATGTTCACAATATATGGCACTTTATCTCTTGCTTACTGAACAGAACAGCACAGAACAGAACTTTATCTAAACCCAAATATAAACATATACATTAAGGGTAATACAAAACTCAGTAGTCTGTAGTGTCTTTTCTTTCTTTATTTACCTATTTGGTCTATATTGCTTGTGAAGGAAGATTAAATTTGTTCAAAGTCACTCTAGTTGACTGCTTCTTGTATACCAAACCAGTACTCGCGACGAATTGTGGGTTAACCTCGGCAATATTTACCTCGCCTAAAGGGTATTCGAACCCAGGAACCTTGTTTTTCACATTGTCCCTTTTTCGTATTACCCGGTATGGGTATCGAACCTGTATCAACGATTTTGTTATTCATTTCATAATAATTACTTCCCTTTAATTTTTAATGTTCTCATTGAAACTAAAATACATGAAGTTCATAAAAAATTATTTCTTTTGACAATGTTATAGGTTCCCAATGGTAAACTAATCCCATAGTTCCCAATACTACCATTGTTTCTGTCAATATCTCATTTATTCTTCATTTGCTTTTGGTTTCCAGGGATTTTGCGGATTATTAATTCCCATTTCATTTTATAGATCGGTTTTAAACTACTTCAGGCATTGTTTGGATAGATCGCCATGAATGATTGATAAACAAATTTGACGGTGAAACGTTTTACGAATCCGTTCATTGACAACATCAAACGATAAATATCAATATCAGTCTCAGAATCAGAATCAGAATAATTTCATTTGACCTATACAAATACAGTACATCGTCATTTCAAACAATATATTTACGAAATAGTGTATTGTCAACGTAATACATCTCTCGCTTACTGCTTTAATCCTCTCTTTCTCCCTCTCTCACTCACTCCCTACCCCTCACTCTCTGTCTGTCTGTCTCTCTTCGAGCTCTCTCCTATTTCTTTCTCTCCTCTTCCGTACATACAAAGTCTTATACATAAACATGTACACACGATCTTCAAAATATCAGGCGGGGTATTACGACACCAATGTTTAAGATCTTAAGGACATGTTCTACAGTTTTATAAGAAAATAATCCTTCAATAGAATTTTCTAATTTTTTTATATGTTATTTAAAATTATATTGTGAATTCAAAAAAGAAAAGAAAAATGCAGGTCGACTAGTTAGTTTTTTGCGTAAAATGACAGTTTCCATGGTAACCGTTTGGGGCAAAACTGTCAAAATGACCATACCATCTTCAAAGGTAATAAACTATTTCTGGAAGGTTTATTTACACAAAAAACATGAATTCATACATTCAATACGATATTATTCAATGTTTGTTTCAAATTATTACAATCTGAACAATTTTTGTTATCGAAATCAGTCTTTCAAATTTTTGTATTCGACAAAAAAACAATGAAAATTGATATGTATATTACAAATAAATGAAGATATCTTAAAATTCCTTTCATTTAATTTTCTTATTTTTCAGTATGTGAAGTAAAATTCTATCTTGAAATTTAAAATGCAAAAAAAACAGTATAGGTTGACGAGTTAGTTTTTCTGTAAAATGACAGTTTCCATGGTAACCATATTTGAAAATCATTTATAAAAACGACTAAATAACTTTAAACTTGAAAAATACAAGCTGGGGGCTTATTATGCATGAGAAATATATACAGTGAACCCTCGTTTATCCGGACCCCGATTATCCGGATGTCTCGCAATCCGAACAATATTGTAAGGGAACGGAATTATTGGACCAGTTTATTGCAGACGACTTTTGAAAATATTGTGGGTAAAGGAGAAATTGCTCGTGACGAGCAATTTCTCCTTTTCCCACAATGTTTTCTGCCATATCAGAAGATCATCTTTGAAGTTCATCACGTTTGATATGTCTTCTGCAAACTCTTTCAATTTGGGACGGTCGACAATTTGGCGTTTGCTAAAGGGTTATAAGTATACACCGCTCATACAGACCGTTTATGTCTTAATGTGAATAAGAACATGCTCTGCTTCATTAGTCCGGATTATTCGGTAAACCGGACATTTTGTTGGGAACGGACATGTTCGGATAAACGAGGGTTCACTGTACAAATATCAATAACCGTTTAAAGTTCTATGGATAATATGTTTATTCTTTGAAAAATATTGCATACAGTAAATTTTATTCGAATGAAAAAGTTTATCCAACTACTATGCAAGTACCTCTTCGGTAACAGATTATTATCTCCCTTGGATGCGCAGATGAAGTGCGCAGATAAAACTACCGTGAACGTCCTTTAAACACTTGTTAACAATATGTTGTCAGAAAAATATGGCCGCGCCAATGACGGAACTGGTCATGCGTTTTTTGTTGTTTTTTTTTTTCAATCTACTTTTGCCGATGATAGCAATATCGGGTACCCCACATGGGTTGACTACCATCTTTCCGGATCTGGTGGTAAATGATGACACATGTTTAATAACGGCGTTTCGCCTAACACTCGGCAGAGGAATCGCAGTCAAAGACCGAATGTTTTTGACATGTTTGCCCGTCGACTCCGATTCCTACAGTTCACAGCAGCTATGTCATGTAAACATAAACACATCAGATTGATTTGGTCCATAAATGTTCCTATTTTCATTACCTAAAACTTAACTACCTTTATATTACGTAAACATACTCAGACGACGGACTCAATAAGCTTAAAGTTCTCAGTCTTAATCCAATGGTAAAAACTATCATACAATAAAATATGTTTAGATTATAACCTAAAGATCAATACCTTAATCTACCTACTTCCGCTCAATAATGGACTAGCACTCTTATCCTAGATAGAAAGTTCAACTAACTTGAGAATAATTCACTTCCGTGAGACCTTTCGTGTGTTTCCCTATTCAATGAATAACGAACTAATCTTTATCAAACGAGGTCATCGAACAAAAGGTCATTGCATACGGATTCTCCCGAGTGATCCCAAGTCAAATTGTGTGAACTATAAAGGACAGTAAATTAGAATTGTTGTTTGTTTACTCTTCCAAGCCTTTGGAAATAAACTATCACGTGATTTCCGGTGACAAGCCTGTGTCATCTGCACCTTGCAATGGTACGTTTGTCTTCTTTGGTGCATGCATTGTTTTTCTGGCAGATTATTTCGGTATCAATGGTACGTTTGTCTTCTTTGGTGCATGCATTGTTTTTCTGGCAGATTATTTCGGTATAAATGCTTGCTGACAAGAAAAGTGGCACACTATGTTGAATGGGAAGATTGCTTTAACTCGTATAGTGCTGGAACCGACTTCATGCTTATGCCAACAGGTTAGATCCAGGCCAACCGCCAAGTAAATTGGCGGCTGGTCTCTGATCTAACCTATTTGCTTCTTTGAGTATCGTTCCCCTGCAAAATTAAGCAGATATTTAGGGTTTGGGAAAGCAGACAACACAAACATCAATTTTTAAGAATTACCCAGCTTTCTAAGGGTTAAGGAATGGAAATTAATGTATATATTTACACTAAGATATGACCACAAAATCCTTATCACATTACTTTGGAACCGCAAAGCTATGAACACTGTTTTTGGAAAGTCAAAATTTGGAAATGCTTATAAGCTCATATTTTTATGAAATCTAAAGTTTCTTTCGCTAAAAGATACAAAATATTACTATTTTTGATTCCATGTGTTAAAAACCTTCTTCAATACACGCGTTGAATTACACTTTACCAATCGCCAATTTCAGATATTCTTAGAAATATAAACTTTTGTGAAGAATGATTATATTTTTCTCGAAAGTCTTGCTCAAAGAGAAAATGTCGATAGTGTAAACTATAAAACACAATGAGCATACACCCCATCAAGTAGTTCTTGAGGAATTGATGTTAATTCTAAACGCCCGTTGTCTGTCGGTGTTTCATTGGTTTTATCAGATCGTATGTCTTTCATCAAATATGCGGAGTGACAACTTGATGGATTTACAGTGATGATTTCTAATGAAAACGTCTGAAGGTGCTTGTTCCCAGATGTGTGGAAATTTGAATGTTGCAAATTTGTGTTTTCAAAACTGTGCAACAGCTCTACTGTTTGTTATAATATAACATTATATTATAATACTCACTGAAGAACAGCCATTTGAATTAAAATTAGATCGTTTTTAACTAATTTTAAAGTGTGCATGCGTTTAAAAAAAACATGTATTTTTATCAGAAAACGTGCCATCGCCTTGTGATCTACCGTTTAAAACGATATATGCTTATACAGAATTGCGCTTCCTGGTTCCTTATGCTTTAAAAAGCTTCTTTTAATTGTACATGTATATCAAACAACAATACAAAACCTTTGAAAAATAAAGTAAAAAGGGAAAATGATATATAAAATATAGAAAATACAGACAAGTGTTGTAGGTACTCACCAATCGTAAATATAGAGATGAGAATGACCATGTATAACGTAACGAAATGTTGTTGAACGTCCATTGTGCTAAGCGCGTACAGACTCCACACCTCGAATGGCAATAAGAAACTGTGACAAGCTAGGGTGCTCGTTATGATGGCTATATGGAAGATGTCGAGGCACTGTCTCCAATACTCCCGATACTGCTATTTTATAGGCTGCGGTTTCCAGCATCCATAACCTCTTACTCTATGTAATGATACATCGAATTGCTACACGACGGTTGAGGTAGACTTGAAAAACCACTGTGCCTACCAAAGGATATGTTACAGATATTGATGATTCTAAACTTTTGTTACAATAGTGTTTACCCATTATCTTTGTATTCTTTTATACATCAAATTGCTACACAACTACTGTGGTAGACTTGAGAAACTATCGTGTCAAAGAGGAACAGTTACAGCTATTGATGATTTTTTTCCTTTGGCTACAATGGTTTTTACCCAATATCTGATGTGTATTTATGTGATGCTACTTTCAAATTTGACCAAATAATATTTGGTGGAATAGAACAAAGCATTTCGGAAAACTTTGGCATTATCAGCTCTTTACCAGGCGATAATTTATTTGGTCGTCTTTGGAGTCTATGAAAGCAATATATCCCTTTAACACACTGGTTTCTTATGACGTTTAAAGAAGCATAGAAGTAAAGCATTCTAGAGTAAGGGATTAATCAAATGGTGTTATGTTAACGAGCTTCGAAAGAGCATGCGGTCAAAAGTTTACCTCGTAATTTTCTAAGATCTAATATACTACTTGTTGATAACAATGACCACGAAAACTAATTACACAGACAAAAATGACCACGAAAACTAATTACAAAACCGGCACACTGGGGATGGTTCGTCTAGAGGGAGGATTAGAGATCGGAAATGCTTGAATACGGTTTAATCATAAATACATGTATATGTCTTAAATCACAAACAATGAAAATATAGCAAAAGCTTCATTTCTAAATTGACAAAAGAGAGGGAGACAAAATGCTGTTCTCTCATGCAATTCTTTCATTCTGAAACAAATTCATCCTTCGTTTATTAACATCTATCAAAGTTGTCCAGTTATTGTATATCTAATTAATTAAGACCCTACGTAGTAGTTTGTGGAAACAGAGGATATATTTAGGTGATAACCCCCAACACAAATCATGTATTCTTTCTCGACAACAAAGGCGAAGTACGCCATGTTTTTATGTCATCGTACTATCTAAAGAAAAATAAGGTTCCAATATTTTTCGCGTTCGATTTATTACGCTTGTGTCGTTTACAAGTCATAAAGATGTACATGTATAATGTTTTCCACCATTGTGTTGATCCAGTGTCGATTGGTTTTCACCGGGATTGGTGTAAATAATGCAAGCTTGATATTGGTGGGTGATGCAGAGGTCCCCCGACAATTCGTTCATTCACCAAGAAACGGCGGTTCGAAAAACGGGATGCAACATCTTATGTAGATCTTATACAAGATATTTTTGATCAAATCTCTTTTCAGATATTGGTGTTCATGGACCGCCATATTTCGGACAAAATTGGCTCATCTCACTGGAACACCTCTTCAATCTTCGTCGGCGATTATTTGCCAGAATATTGCTTTACAATTACATAGAACAGATTTTTACACAAATAATGGCTCTCATGACATGTAAAAATATCGCAAACAACACACAGCACCAATAGTAAGCAGTAATTTTGACCAACCTATTAACAGGTTCCGGTAGTTTCCGTGACTTCGAGGCGATAATGATATTTTGCCACAAAACAATGCTCTAATGTTGATTTCGTGTGTGATTTTTGCGTTACATCGAGATGTAAAACCTAGCTCTCTTACACATTTGGATTAACACTTATAGAGCTGGAATCAACTTTATGCTCATGCAAACAGGCTAGATCCATGCCAACCGCCAAGTAAATTGGCGACTGGCCTGTAATCTAACCTCTTTCATACTCTGGTTACTTTGTTCAACAAAAGTAAGCAGATAGTCAAGGTTTTGGAAAGCAGACGACACAGAAATCTATTTTTAGAAACATTCTAAGAATTCTAAGGTCAATAAGATTGTGTTTTCGTTGTGGTAACAGTACTCACTGCTAAACGATTATTCCTCTAAATATGACACTTTGTATAAGTCATATGGGTACCGGTTTTACTAATCAACTTAAGGAAACTATTTGCGTAAGTCTTAACCGATTAACATGGATAGTATCTTAAATAAAAGTACAAAATTGCAATGGGACACATCATTGGAAGCGTCTCGGAGAGACGGTTCCAATGATGTGTTACTTTCCAAATTTTTCTTAGACAAATAATGAAATAAGAGGAAATGTTATTTTGAACTTATACACATTTTTAATATAGAATGTTAAGTAAAATGCTACCCAGGTCATTATCATTCTGACAAAAGGGAAAATACTCGTTGTTCGTAACAAACATAACGATGCTAGGATGGATGTTATAAATTAAAAGAAAACACAGAAAAGTTAAGTCAGGGTGTTATTCTTTATTAGTTTGGTTAAAGAAAAATGTGACAAAAATCAGTTGCTAGAGAAATAAAAAGAAAGGTGTCAGCTGCTGTTAGTAGCATTCTAACATGTTTAGAAATTAGGCTAAAGGTTCGACGCCTTTTTCACCCGAAGATATGCAGGTCAGGCCGTTCATATGCATATCGAATAGATTTTTCCTATCAATCGCATTTGCATTGCAATTAGATTACGTGCGTTACAGGTTTCCACACAAGACATCTCCCTGGTGAGTACAAGGAGCCTCTACTGACGTTCAACAGAAACGAACTTACTTCAACCCTTAAAATACTCGATAATCTTCTAAAAATAGATTTTTGTGTCGTCTGTTTTCCGAAAACTCAAATATCTACTTAATTTTGATGAGGAAAGATACTAAGAATTTATTTGGCATCTAGCCTGGATTTAACATGTTTGCATAAGCATAAAGTCGGTTCAGGCACTATACGGGTTAAAAGCGTGACTTATCAGTTGGGATTAGACAATGAAATCCATTCCATTTGCCCCAAGGCAATGTTTATTCGTACAAATAAAACTACTGTTTTGTGACCTGTACAAATATAAAGCAACAGCAGACGACAAAAAAAATCAGAATGTAAGCAATTAAAATTCTTTATGATATAAGGAACATATCACTTTGAAAGAAAATGGATTAATGACTCTTATAGCAGTCATAAATCAGTCTGTCATAGTCTCTAAATACGCCAGTAGCATCATCGTCAAATTAGTTGTCTTCTTCCACCCATGACCATCTGGGCATCGCAGTATGAACGCATACGTGTTGACTCACTGGAAGAATAACATGAAATTTACCATCACCTTCAACATTGAAATGGTCCAGATATAGCTTACCACATTTACAAATGATATCATGATATCTAAGAACGGAAGTTAGTTGTCTTTTTCCACCCATGAGGAACTAGCATCGTAATATGCAAGAAAAATTGTTGACGCACTGTTAGCAAGGTAATGAAATAAAGCAACACCTTTAACAAAAGAAAAATGTCCCAAACCTAGCTTACCACATTTACAAATGACATCGCGCTATCAAAGGAAAAGATAGCACATACATTATGGGGTTCACTGCGTTAACATTTTGAACAATTGTTCGTGCAAACCCACGGAACTCTTCATCAAATAATTAATAACATCCATGCAACAAGCGTTCCTTGCTAATTGAACAAATCATCATATTCTAATTGCATGTGTGTTAATGATCGCTTTGGTTACTAACTGAGCATGTCCTGTCATTAACAGGTGAATCAATAGTACACATCCAGCTTAAAATGCCAACTGCAGAAACGCTATATTGTACATGAGAATCATTGTGCAAGGAATTGGTACAGACACAAAATGAGTAATTCTTCGCCTAATACGATGAAAGTATCATTTCAAACATCCTGGTATTGAATTGCAAATTGCCTTTTCTGTGAATCTTTGAGCTTAAAATAAGTATGTTTTCTTTATTTCAAACCTTTTTTTAGCGATAGATTGATTGGTGCATATCAGTGCTTATCAGTAAAGCATACGATATGGTTATTTTCAGTTTTTCTTTTCTTTATCTTTTAAGGTCAATTTTAACAAAACATTTTACAAAATTTACAGTTGAATACATTTCAATAAATGTAGTGTTTATAGAAAACAAGACAAGCCTTTAAAATTTGACATTGGGTTGTATCACCCATTTTGCAAAAATACTTTATTCTATACCAAAATAAAAAAATATGTAAGATTGTTGGAAGGAGGATAGAGAAATACACAGGAGGCAAGAAAAGAGCATCGAAAAAAAAGAAGAGTGTATTTTATGATGAATATGTGATTATTTGGGGTGGTGTTATGACAAAAAATAAACATTTGGAAAATTAAGCAGCACAAAAATGAAAATATTTTCTCAAATATCATATCAAAATTTGTCTAACTTGATTCTCCAAAAGTAGAATTAGAACGCTTAGCAGAAAACTCGTAAGTGACACATCTATATAGTGAAAATAAAATCAAAGTTTTAAGAAATAACTTGGTAATGACGCAATATAAATAAATATCGTTCAACAATGTCACGTGATGCAGTACAGAGTATTAATACACACAAACACGGTTTGCCAAAAATAGTAACATTTTTAAGGTGAAGGTCATTTTGAAACGAGGCTTGGGAGTAAACAAACCGATTACAACGTACTACACAGTATCAAAATGATTTGTGTCTCCTAGATACAGCGTTCGGACACCTTGCGGTGCCAAGATTTCAATGAATTTAAATGCCCTGTCTCAAGAGGGTTTCCAGTTTAAGCACTTGACAGCGTTTTATATATTGTTATCTGTGTGAATACTAACCCATTACCCCCATTATACCACACATTACCGCACCTCTCACAAATGAGTTTAAAAGTCACAGCGGCAAACTGCAGAATAACTCCATTTGTCACAATGGTTTGTAACTTATGTCAGAGGGAAAATGTTGCTTCTTAAATATTAATTGCTCTTGCATATGAAGTTAAATAATTCACAAATCCCCATATGGGACAATGGGTTAATCAAAGATTGTAGTATCATTTTTTTATATGAAATTAGTACATAAATGAAGGAATAAAACAGTTTCAGTGGCAGATTTAAAAAAAAAGTTTTGTTCATGTTGATGATACATTGTACATAAGAAGATGACATTAGAAATTATCTTTAAAAATTGAGAAAACGCTCATAAAGATTACCACATAAAGAATACCACAAACAAGTCGGATTTTCATATTTATTTAATTTTTGTCTGTAATTACTAGTTAGATCTGTCCGAAATCAAATAAGAAGGAAAGAGTAAATGAAAGTTGTGACCTATTCCGAATTTTTCTTTATTGCTACTTGGTCACATAAGTATTTAGTCCTTATTACCAGTTCACCATTCACCAGTTCACCATATTTGTTTTACATCGATTGTGAAGGAAGCTTAAAGCTTGTTCAAAGCCACTCTCGATGACTGCTTCCTGGATACTAAACCAGTAATCGCGCAGGTTTTGTGGTTTAGTCCCGGAATTTTCACCTCGCCTCATAGGGATTCGAACACGGGACCCTCGGTTCAAAAGCCCGACGCTCTACCACTGCACCAATGTCGCCAACATTTAGAATTAAAAAGGACAGAACAAACTTATATGGGGAATACACCTGATTGGAACTGTCCTTTGGTGATTCTGAAAGACCTCAATTGCCTTATAATAAGTCAATCAGCTAGACAAAAATGAGCAACCTAATCATTATCTATATTGAATCATGTATTTGCCTGTGTCATGCCATAAGACTTTAAATAATCCAGAATTCAGCATGTGTAGGTATTTTGTTTGTCAGAAGCACTTCCATTGAATATATATGTTAGCAGCAAAGCCTCTGAGTTTGGAGCATATGCTATAGAAAATCGGCAATGTTGTGATGTTTGTAAACAAACCAGGCTGGTGCTTGGATGAAGGCGGTCTTTCGGGTTTCATTTGAAAAGTCCAGACAATTCAATTGTTGCCCAAGGGATTGGTAGTTTTCTATACTAGTAGAGCTTTATTAAAATTTCGTACATTATAAATCTACCTGCAGGATTCTGTTTGAACAAACAAAAGCCACATGAGAGTCAGTGGAAATTCTTTCTTTGTAAGAACAAAATTTGATGAAACTAAGGGACTGTGTGGTAAACTCAAACTCGGTGAACATGTTTCAAGAAGTAAGAAGCTCTTTTGGACTAAATGTGGCCCTAAATGCACACGACCCGTCGTCTTATAAATATCAGTAGTGAAAACTTCAACGTGTCACGGTTCAATAATTAATGCAACATGTATAACGTTATTTTGGATGAAAGATAAGGGAAGAAACCTGTTTAATGATAGAAAATATATCAAATTTTATAACTGTCTATATCATTTCTTAATTTTTTTGGGGTGTTATAGAAGAAATCTTTCGTAGAACAACCCCTTTACGCAATGCAATTAGAGTGGGCGTTTGTCACGTGCCTTTTTGTTTACTCGCAAAACAAGATGGCTGCGAAACCGTGTTTGTGTGTATAGAAACAAAACATCTATAAATACATTTTATTGTAGTAGCCAACTTGTTTGTAAAGCGCATACCATAGTAAACCGTTCAGGAGAGGATACGGTACTATCAAATCTGATTGACGTACTATATATATATGAATAATTCATATAAATAAATAAATCTTTTTCGATAATGTCATGTGATGCAGAACAGAAATAGAAACAAAACATTTATAAATACACGAACATTTTATGGAAGAAGCCAGTCCGTTTGAAAAGCGGTGACCATAGTTAACCGTCAAAGAGAGGATAAAGTACATGTACTATCAACTCTGAATGATGTACTATAAATACATCTCTTTCGAGTTAGCCACGTGGTACAGAAGAGTTTATATGAAGAAACAAAACATTCATAAATACATGAGTTTACGATCGCAAACTTGTTTGGATAGCACATGCCATAGTAAACCGTTCAGGAGAGGATAAAAACTATCAAAACCGAATGAAAGTAAACATAGTGTTTTTGTGTTATCGAAATGTGGTAGATATCCTTGGATTATAGCAGACAGTGTTTATCAAATTGTTTGAAAATAGTACACGTTTTGTCAATTGTGTTATGTGTTAAGAGCCAATATGCTCCAGCAAATTTGGATTTCTTTAAAAAGTGCATGCACGTGTTGTTTTCTTGTGTCTGTAAAGTGTGGACATTTATATGAATAGTGAAATTCATCGCCAATATCATTTAGAATGCACAGATAACATTTCAGAAGGGATATTAGAACGACTTGATCTACCAATTCTACAGGAAATCAATAGTTTCCAGTTCCAAAATGGATTAAAGGGATTATTCTCAGTGATTCAGGTAAGATAATAATTAAATTCTGTTCAAATCCTTTTGTGTTTGATTTAATGGTGGAGTATGCTTTTTTCTAGATGTGTTTAATTATGCGTTCAATGTTTTGTAAAATTTGTCCGACAAAGTATGTTTATCTAGTTTGTGTGAATTGTTTACGACACCATGTTTTTGATATATATATTTATGTGAGGTTCGTTTACTCGGTTGTGTTACGGAAATATCCGTTTTCATTACGGATACGTCCGGGTGTTTCCGGAATGTATGGTCATATATATAACCGCTAGCGCGGGTTTATTGGTCATCGACGTTCAAAGCGGGCTATAGTACAGATGATAAACAAACTAGAGTTGCCACGTCACCATGGACGAACTGGATAGTATGCCTACACTTGAGGAGTCAAGTAAGTCCCCCGGGGATTTGTTAATAGGGGCGTTCTCATTATTAAGAATTTATCTTGATTCTCAACTGAAAGACTTCAAGCAGTCTATATTATTCAAGCAGAAAAAGAGAACGCACTTGTTCAATTGAAACATGAACCAAATACATTTCAGTATGAGTTCAACATGTAAATTCAAGACGGTCTAGTAATTGCGGCTAAATATAAACTTAAATGCCGCATACAGAAATTGGTGCTCTTTTAGAGAGTTTGATTTAAAAGATGAAAAGGACAAATAACTTAGTACTACTAACAGAAACATCCCCTGTAAGCTGGGACACTGAGTCAGAATACAGAAAACCCAAGAGTAGGTTCTGATAGTGAAAATAATTAGCGTGCTAAACAAGCAGAAGCAAGATTCATTAAGAAACACAGTAAAAAGAGGCCTCCAAGCGATTCCCAAAGATTAAACCATTATTCACGTTATGTTCATTCTGATTTCATGACCTGCCGAGACACAGCAGTCCAGAACATGGTGGTAGTGGCGAAAGGTTTCAACCGACAGCGTAATCCACTTCCCATCCCAAACATAGCTAGAGCTACAGAGAAGGCGTCGTCTGATTCATGGCTACAAGGACCACTTCAGGAGTGGGTGTACAGACGACGGTCGGGACAGTCATAGTATTTGGGGATGCAGCAGGTAGAGGAAGAAAGAACATTCAATGATAAGTAGTTCTATGAATTATCAAATTACGAAAATCAGGATGGTATAGTAATAGATACAGAATTAAATACTAAGCTTAAAGGTCGACTTCAACAGAATATTTATCATTCAAGAAGGATTTAGGTACACAAATCCTGAGATTCTGGACATTACTGAAAACAATTAGAATAAACTGTATATTAAGAATGCTATATCGAAATAGGCTTTAAGCTTGTCTGATATCATATACATCAGATCGATAGTTGTATTTAGCCCGAGAGGGAACATGCATAATGCTTGTTTTGTAGAACGTACATTATAAGCATCAAAGGGACCAATGACACAGATCCATGAGGATGAGGAATTACACAATGGGGTTCCAAGAGCGAAAGG
Organism: Cerastoderma edule; assembly: GCA_947846245.1. Taxonomy (NCBI): domain Eukaryota; kingdom Metazoa; phylum Mollusca; class Bivalvia; order Cardiida; family Cardiidae; genus Cerastoderma; species Cerastoderma edule. Next base: position 20,543,042 of record OX401408.1, read on the forward strand.
AAACTTGTTTATTGTGATTGCATATATTGTAGGAATAATGAAAATGAATAAACATTGTAATGGTTTTCCAAGAGAGAAAGGAAATGTTCGATAAGATCGCATTTAAAGAGACAGAAATTCAATTCAGTCGATTCGAGTATAGAGTTAACTCCGTTCTTAGGTAATGGGTTCATCTTACATTTAATAAGGTCTTAAGCGAATTCCTTATTTCGTGATTCATACAAAGTTATTTAATCCCAACGCTTGGTCAACTGTTATTGTTAAGGATCGGTTTATCAGAAAGAATCAGGTAGATTAAAATTGTCTCTTCTAATCATTGCATTTCGCCAGCACCTATAAAAACAATGATGTTTGGATACATGTACGTATAAATAGATAACGTTCATTACCTGTTCGTATGTTTCGTTATACGTATTCCACACAGTTATTATTTGAATTACACCATATAGGTGGTGGTAGAACACACGAGATTAGTTCCCTCTTTATCATGTTTTTCCTGAGTAAAGCGGGTGAAGTTCTGTGTACAAAGTTCATTCGGTTTTCTCCGGAGAACGCGGAAACGAACGAACTCTATTGTATTTGTATTGCCAATAGTAAGATTGTTGTAGCACATTGTAGTGAGGTAGTAAAGTTTCCTTATAAGGATTGTTTACAAAGGAATGGGTATGTGTAGCTCGGGTTTTTCGTGAGAGTGCGTAGTAAACATGGTATCTGAAGGATTCCGGTTTCTTGTTGCACAGAAGTGTTACGACAAGATGATTGTTTTAGATACTCTTTATAGAATATTGAGTACTGCAGAATTGAATTAGTGCATCTTAATAAAACATAATCCCGGCTGAATGAAATTAAACTAAGATCCATGCGATAGATTTGGATATTGATTGCTAATTGAATACATAACCGTTCGTACGACGTAATCCACACAATTACCTTTCTAAATTCTACCAAGCAGATGGTTGTAGAACGCAGACGATTAATCTATCTCATTAACAGAAATGCGGGTAAAGATACGGGTACAAAGGCCATTCGGTTTTCTCCGGAAAATACGGAATCGCACGAGCTCTTCAGAACTCATACTGTCGTGTCGTCAAACTAATCGATGGATTACATTCGTAGAACGGTATAAGTTACCTTACTAGGTTTGATTTCTAAGCAACGGTTCTGTGCAAATCGGGGTTTCTCGTACGAGAGTGAGTAAATAAAGTAACTGATAGAATTCCAGATTCACGTTGTGTGGATTTACAACGGCATGCTTGTTGAAAATAGTCTTTACAGTATTTGAACATTGTATAATTGAATTCATGCATTGTAAGCAGTGAAGGGACAAAAGATACTTGTCTATGAGGCTGTGGCAAATTACACAATGATTTTCCAAGAGTGAAAAGAGAAATGGTTGATACGATATGAATTGACATTGAACGCAGCGAAGGGACTTAGGATATTTGTCTATGAGGCTGTGGTGCATTGTTCAATGGATCTCTAAGAGTTAAAAGGAAATTCCTTGGTTTGATTGCATATAAAGAGTTACATTGCAAGCAGAGAAGTGACAAAATATATTTCTTGACGGGGATGAAATGAATTAAACAATGAGTTCCAAATGTAGTAAAGGAAATTGACCTATATAATTGCATTTGACATTACACGTACATTACATTCGTAGAACGGTATACGTTACCTTATTAGGTTTGATTTCTAAGCAACGGTTCTGTGCAAATCGGGGTTTTTCGTACGAGAGTGAGTAAATAAAGTAACTGATAGAACTCCAGATTCACGTTGTGTGGATTTACAACGGCATGCTTGTTGAAAATAGTCCTTACAGTATTTGAACATTGTAGAATTGAATTCATGCATTGTAAGCAGTGAAGGGACTAAAGATACTTGTATATGAGGCTGCAGCGAATTATACAATGACTTTCCAAGAGTGAAAAGAGAAATGGTTGATACGATATGAATTGACATTGAACGCAGCGAAGGGACTTAAGATATTTGTCTATGAGGCTGTGGTGCATTGTTCAATGGATCTCTAAGAGTTAAAAGGAAATTCCTTGGTTTGAATTCATATAAAGAGTTACATTGCAAGCAGATAAGGGACACAAGATACTTGTCTATGAGGCTGCGGCGAATTATGCAATGACTTTCCAAGAGTGAAAAGAGAAATGGTTGATACGATATGAATTGACATTGAACGCAGCGAAGGGACTTAAGATATTTGTCTATGAGGCTGTGGTGCATTGTTCAATGGATCTCTAAGAGTTAAAAGGAAATTCCTTGGTTTGAATTCATATAAAGAGTTACATTGAAAGCAGATAAGGGACAAAATATACTTGTCTATGAGGCTGCGGCGAATTATGCAATGACTTCCCAAGAGTGAAAAGAGAAATGGTTGATACGATATGAATTGACATTGAACGCAGCGAAGGGACTTAAGATATTTGTCTATGAGGCTTTGGTGCATTGTTCAATGGATCTCTAAGAGTTAAAAGGAAATTCCTTGGTTTGAATTTATATAAAGAGTTACATTGCAAGCAGATAAGGGACAAAAGATACTTGTCTATGAGGCTGTGGCAAATTACACAATGATTTTCCAAGAGTGAAAAGAGAAATGGTTGATACGATATGAATTGACATTGAACGCAGCGAAGGGACTTAAGATATTTGTCTATGAGGCTGTGGTGCATTGTTCAATGGATCTCTAAGAGTTAAAAGGAAATTCCTTGGTTTGAATTCATATAAAGAGTAAAATTGCAAGCAGATAAGGGACAAAAGATACTTGTCTATGAGGCTGCAGCGAATTACACAATGACATTCCACGAGTGAAAAGAGAAATGGATGATACGATATGAATTAACATTGAACGGACTTAAGATATTTGTCTATGAGGCTGTGGCGAATTGGATAATGCGTTTCAAATTGCTAAAAGGGAATTGCCTGATTCAATTGCATTTCACATTACACGAAACGAAGGGACAAAATCTACTTGTATATGAGGTTACGGCGAATTACACTACGATTTCCTATGGGAAAGGTTTTAGTTGATTTCAACCGAATACAGAGTAAATAACCTGTTTGTATTACTTCTCTCAATTCTGTCACGTAGTTGGTCGTAGACCACAGATGATTAAGTTACCTCATTAACATGTATGTCCCGAGTAGAACAATGGGTTTCCATGAGTGAAAACGGAATTGCTTGATTCGACTCCGGTAAAATAAGTCACATTGCACGGTTTCAGTCAATTGGATTTGTATACAGGTTAAACATTGCTATAAGGTAACGGGCTAAGGGACGGGGATGATAAACGCTTTTTAAGAAATAGCGATTTCATTTCTATTCCGTGATTCATATAAATTGCATAAACCTAATGCTAGGTTGATAGATACCGTTTAGGATTAATAATCCATCAGAGAGAATACGGGCCAAAAAGAGACCTGTAAATACAGGCATCCAGAGCACATTCACCAAAACAATGATGTGTACATAAGTAGTAATGCCGTAATGTAAGTTGACTGTTTGTATTCAAGTTCTAGGTTCTCCACACAATGGCTATTCGAATTCCACCATATAGTTGTCTATAGAACACACGCGATTAATTCACCTCATTAACATGCATTCCCCCAAACAAAGCGGGCGAAGTTATGTGTACAAAGGCCATTACGTTCTCTTCGGAGAAATAAACGAGATATATAGTACTCATATTGCCAGTAATCCGATTACATGTGTTGTCAGGTAGTACAGGTTCCTTAAACAGATTGATTACTACGGAATGGGTTGGTACGTACAGATTGGTCTTATCGTGCCCGGGTGTGTTAGTTCTTAAGAATTCCGGATTACCGTTATTCTGATGTACTACGGCAAGATAATTGCTGTAAAATACTCCAATCGAGTATTAAATAATTCAGTTAATGCATCCTAAAAGAACAGATCTATATGAGTTAATAAAACTAGATGTATTAATTATGTAATACGTTCAGATATTACTGAATACCAGATAGATCCCGAGATCCCGGACTTTTTCGCTCGATAAACTGTGGCACGTTCCGGACACTACTACACTTAATCGTTCTGTTTTCCTTTTACCCGTAGTAAAAGATTACTGTATAAATGATTTATATTTGGCTGAATGTAATGAAAGAAAATATAAATATATTTATGTGAAGTTCGTTTACTCGGTTGTGTTACGGAAATATCCGTTTTCATTACGGATACGTTCGGGTGTTTCCGGAATGTATGGTCATATATATAACCGCTAGCGCGGGTTTATTGGTTATCGACGTTCAGAGCGGGCTATAGTACAGATGCCCTCCCTACCGCCCAAACTATTCAGAAATTAAAGACAAGTTCCATTTGTCTGGGAGGTGTTCATCCTCCATTTGCATTACCGGCTTGGTGTACAGAGCAAAACCAATGGTTCTCATTAACCAGGGAAAAAAAAAAAAAAATTACTCGTTCCCAATGCATAACTACTGATTGTCTGTTTCAGAAGTAGCGATTACCTGTTGTTGCCGATAACTAATTCGACAAGAATACTGCGTGGTATGGGTGGAGTTGGTTTAGAAGAGGATTCCAAGGACAGTTATTCAGCAATCAGTGTCTATGATTGCTTATTGTGTTTTTCATATTAATAATGCATAAATGCATGGACACATTATATTGCCGTGGTCAATTGGTAATATGTTATATGTTTGGAATCCTGAGTGAGATAGTACATTGCTAATAAAACTGTGGCCCGTTCCGGACACTACTACACTTAATCGTTCTGTTTTCCTTTTACCCGTAGTAAAATATTACTGTATAAATGATTTATATTTGGCTGAATGTAATGAAAGAAAATATAAATCCATATATAGTTTGTACCTGATGACTTTAAGATCTGTTTGACGTATTTAATACTTATAAACTCATGCCTTTGTTGAATCATGAACTGGGGCCCGTTTTACTAAACAGTTTACGCTTAAGATTTGCGTAAGTCTAAAACAACAAGTCCTTTTATTTTAATATTTGGCAAAGCAATATTGCAAAGTAACACATCATTGGAATCGTCTCTCCGAGACGCTTCCAATGACGTGTCACATTGCAATATTGTACTTTCATTGAAGATATTATCCATGTTAATCAATTATGACTTACGCAAACATTTTCCGTAAGTTGTTTAGTAAAACGGGCCCCTGCTGATGAATTTAATGAGATATCTAACTTGGTTTGGACTTAACTATCTTGCTCCAGAATTGTATCATACGTTTTCTTTATAATGTAAATTGGTAACCTTCCAAGTTCCTCGTAGAGCATATATATTGGCTTGGAGTGCCTTTTCGTGTATTAGTTAATGTGCAAAGAGATTTGTTCAATAAGAGCAGTGTTTTCTTAACCCCATATCTCACAACCTTAGGTTGAGATCGGAATACTAGTGTGGTCAAATATGTAAATTTAAGGTCAATTTGAAGTTTTAGGCTTACGATTTTCACATAAAGTCTAGCTAGAGCTTTATTTGCTTGTGTAACATTATTTTGATACATTTCTGAAAACTACCGGTTGATAAAAAGTAGATACCGAGGTATTTATATTCCTTAACACATTCGATTTATTTGTTTTTCGTTTTAAATGAATACTTTTCTGGTTTATTAGTCTTAAATACATTAACTTTCGTTTAGGACTTGTTTATATTTAATTTCCATGTATCACAATACCTTTAAAATGCGTATAGAAGTTTGAAAAGTGTGTTCATTATCACTAAATATGACAATAGTATTTGCATATAACAAGACTAAAAGCTGCATGTTACATATGGTATTATTATTGTTTAAATTTAGTGTTATTTCATTGCCTGGTTTAGTAAGACATCCATCTAGATCGTTCAGATATACTGAAAATAGGAGAGGTATTAGGTTTTCACCTTGTCGTACTCCAATGAATGTTGTATAAGAAGTCGATATATTCTTTGCCAACGTCCAGCTCGCCAGACAGAGTCAAAAGTGGCTCCCGACGCATTAACTAAAGGGAGATAACCTATGTTTCAATTTCATTCAACAAATCTTTACTTTATAGATCCATGTCAACCCGCACATTTCGATTTAATTAACGTTCTACCAATCATGTTTAAGCGACGATATAAAAGAACCTGATAGATATATGTTTACATGTTATATACATCTTTAAATAGGATGCCAAATCAAAAGGTCGTTTTCTGTACAGCTTTTACACTGTATTAAGAGGGTGGTTGATTTTAACAATATACTTTATATCAAGGACTGACGCTTAATACAGTATCAACAAGTTGTTTTGAACATGTTTCTTCGTTTTTATATAATTTGCATTACAAATGAGGGATAAAGTATTTATGTCATTATGTATCTTTTCACCTCGAAGAATTCACAACCAAAGACTTAATATCAAACAGTATGACTTTCTGGGACAGTGTTAATCCGTAAAACTGCACTTGGCGTTGAAATGGCATCACTGTTAAAAAACTAACTATGATTCTTAGTGTTTGTATATCTATATATTCAAATGCTTAAATTATTATCCGGTTTTTGTAAACCAATCTGCCCTTTTCACTTATTCGTCTAACTTATGTTTGTTTTAGCAGTATCTCCATTTCTCAATATATTAGACATTGAATTTTCCCTGAAAAGACATCAAATGAAGAAAGAATCGTACAAAAAAGTATTTTTGCATACATTTCAATTCCCCAGTTTCCAGTACTTAAAAGGGAATTCGGTTATGAATTTTCTAAATATTTTTACCATATTTTCACTTTTAGACCTGAATTACCAACTTCTCCCCAGGGCTAGTGATAGAAATGTATATCTCAATAGGGGTTATTGGGGATAGGGCTCGGAATTATTTCAAATGTCTCATATGAAAGAAACGTTTTTGAATATATAATACCCAATTCAGTCGTTAAATCACTTTATGTCAATTTGTCAAACGGCCTGAATGGTGTGAAAATGGAAATCAGCGCACCTGTTTTGAATAAAGTGGACGCGTTTGTAAGCCTTAATATCGGATTAGATTCTATTAACTCATTTCCCCATATAGAAATGTGTGACTGATCCAAATTGAAAGCAATAACAAACGTCAAATAAAATCATGAAAGATCGGCAATTTCTGTATGGCATTGTGTAGAAAACATTGCGATAAAAACATCTGATGCTTATCTTGAACATATCATTCTTCGCTCAAAACAAATAGTTTTCTAAATTCCTACGATTCCTATCCAAAGTCCATCAAATTGTTTGACGCACGCATAGAATAATAACACACATGTTTTCTTTTTTTATTTCGTTAACAGGTCTAAATGACTCGTTTTACTGAGTGTTCGATTAAAGAATCGTGTGTTTTATAAGTTTAAAGTCTGAATAAGATTGCAAAAATTGTCATCTTATGTGCTATGAAAATACAGTCACTGTTATGAATTTCATGAAAATTATAAAATTAAATGCATAGCAATCCTCTAAAATTAGTTTTTATTCATCATAACTTATTGTTAAAAATAATCAAAACTATTATATAACTTGCAGTGATGATTTGGGAAACTTCGTCCATTGCTTCAGAGCTCCCAAAGTATTAGTTCGTTTATCGTTTGTTTGTCTTTTTGTCCTATATGCTATATTTAACTACTTTTGATAAGAAGCGTCCGTTCATTTTGATCACCAATTGTCGTCCGTTAAAATGACACCGAAACTCCCAAAATTGTTACACATTTTTGGTACATTTTTTCGCAATACTAAGAAGCTATTTTCCTAGTTTGGAGACTAATTCCTGCTCTAAATTAGAAGGAGCTGGAGACCTAAAAGAGTAGCCAAAAAAGTAAAACATATTTTTTAATATTTGAAAAGTAGAACATGTTAAAGCAAGGAAGATAGACGCTTGATAGGAACAATTCGTCTGTTTATCACGATGATCTCCTAATGTATTATGCAGAAAATGTGTTAAAGTGAGTTTTATGTTTACAAGTGGATTAACCAATCGCAAAAGAAAAATAAAGTCATTGAATTGTATAAAACATGATGTTCTATAAGTACCTTTCAATTTGGACAAATCTATACAAATCGGGGTAATGCATTGGACGGAAAGGGTTTCAGCTTTAATGCGCTCAGGTTTTTTTATTCGTCTTTTTTATACGCCTAGAGTGGGTGTCTCCCGTTTTGACATTGTCAATTTCTGCTCCAGCGCCATCGACAAAGGCTAATCCACTTGTCCCTAAGTGGTTTTAAATCTTCATACGCTACAGAAAATTTTGATTAAAGTTGTAAAACGGTTTCGGAAACAACCCATCGCCGAGGTGTCATGTGGAGATGTCTAGTTGAACGACTCGTTCATTGTTATACGTTATTACATATCCACCACGATTTTATGGCATGTCGAGCCTTTTCACTCGTCAATACACGTTTCAAATCAACCTGTAGCCATCGATTAAAGAAACCACTATACGTAGTTGGAATATTCTTGAAACGTTTCTCTGTTTTGTTGTGTATTTCGCAATAAGATGTACCATTTTTTCACATAATCTTTTTGGGGAAGGAGAGTTGGTATAATCTTTGAAATTCGTCTACTGATGCTTCCAAATAAGGAAACACTCAACATTCCATAAAGAGTAAAGGATAAAAGGCTTTTCCGGAAGTTTCAAGTGTAAGAAACAATAAGTAAAACGCGTGTCTTCTACATCTTCGTGCCTATAATGTAATCACTGGTAAATTACAGAAATGTTTCAGTTCACAAAAGACCAAATAGTTCCTTATACTTGTTACACTATAGAATAATGTTGATGAAATGATTCGCATGTTTACGTAAATTGCCATTTAACACGTGATTCTCATTTGTGTAAGCTTCTATACACGCTACATCGACACATTCTAAGATATCAAGAAAATTAATATTTAATGTTAAAAGCGATAGAGAGTAAATGGGAAATCAAAAGTGAAATATATTCCGGTCCCAGATGGTTTATGCCTTGTTCGGCTAGATGATGTCACACCACACTATTTTGTATTTCTTTAACCCTTAGAATGCTGGGTAATTTTCTAAAAATGGAGTCTTGTGTCGTCTGCTTTCCGAAATCTTTGATATCTGCTTAATTTAGTTTTGGAAAGATACCCAGAGTAGCAGACAGGTTAAAGCATAGACCAGCCGCCAATTTACTTGGCGGTTGGCCTGGATCTAACCTGTTTGCATAAGCATGAAGTCGGTTACAGCACTGTAAGGGTTAAACCAAAAAGTTCAGGGCTGTGTGTAGATTGGCAACGAGATGTCCAAGTTTCGCTTAGATGTGTGGACACATTCATATCCTAAATCTTTATGAAACCCATTAAGCTTTTGAATAACTGATGTTCCGTTTCAATTTAGAAAATCCCATGAAACATTTAGATGTAAAATCACAGACTTGAAAATAGAGCTGAGTTGACATTGCAGTATTGAAAGGAAAGACCGTGTTCGCGTTTATGCTTCTCGACTAAGGATAATCTACTCGTAGAAGACGAAAATAATATAGTTGTCGAATTCAAAATATTTGATCAGAATGGAAATATGCTTCTATATAGCTGGTATTTTGGTGATAGAGAGCGAAATGATTTTTATCTTTCCTAACAAGAGTGGTAACGATACATTTTCTTGACAACTTGCGATTTATGTTTCGATAATAATGGTTAAAACTAATAGGAATAATGAATTATAGTAATGACCTATGCTATTTATTCCAGTCACTATATAGTCTCAACACAATAATAATTTTTATACCTGAGAATTTCATATGTTTAAAGGCACATAAAAGGAGACAAATGCTATATCAAACTATTTTATTTGGTAAACTTTTGATCAGATTAAGTTAGTTATCACCAAAAAAAGCCATCAGCAAAACTTGAATGTGAGAGTCTACCAGAAATAACCTAGATAAGCAAGTTTAAAAAGTCAGATTGCCTCATTCTTCACCTCTGACCTTGACAGTTGATACACAAACATTTGAATCGACCAATCAGAATTATTTATTTTGAATATATAAACAAACAGGTTGTTGATAAACATGATTGAATTGGAGACAACTACATTTCAAGCACAAAATAACTTATTTTAAAGGAATCTTTTTGATAGGGTCTAAATTAATTCTCAAGACTTTTATGAACATAATAAAAGAACTCCGTATATTTTTTCAGTTATTTATTTGTACTTATCTCCTTTGATGTGCCTTTAACAAAGAGACCTTTGTTCAAAAATGATTTTCTTTTTGTTTTCCGCATCCTCGCTAGTGTTGCACTAAACATAATCTTCGAATAAAGCAAACCAAGATCAGCTTTCTGTTGTAGAAAAACGAATATGTCTCTAATGCTGTGAACACAAATCCCGGATATTAAACCACCGACTTAACGTGGGAGTGGTAATTAATATGACCGAAGACGTATTGATCATATATCTTATCAACCCAGATCGGCTTTGAACCGTTTCGTCAGAGCTTAGGTCCATGTTCTTTGATATTTAAACCGCTCCTCTTGACACACACTTTTGTGCAAATATGTACTACATGGATAGGCGTATATGTCAGAGAAACTACTGACCAACGATAGAGTTTACCATCATTTGTGTTTCACGCTGTGGACTCGACCGCTTTGGTTGTGTAGCGACGTTTTACCACATTTAAAATATTGGTGTATGATGATAAAACAATACAACTACCTGGAATAACACTGAACAGGGACCTATTACATCTATTAGAAGGACGTTGTGAAAACGGTTTATAGATAAGAACATTTATCTGAATCAATATTTTCACGAAGACTAAACAATAAAACAAAACCATATCATATTCTGGTTGCAACTGCAGGCGGGGGAATCACATATCCATGTGTTTTCATGTACCACCAGAACCGGACATTTGATGATCAACTCATGCGGGGTACACAATGTGGCTATCATTGACAAAAGTAGATGAAGAAAGCAAAGGTACCTTGGCGCAGCCATCTTGTTCGGACATAAGATCGTAAACATTGGTCACGTGATTCCTCTCCCGCCCGCCTGAATTGAAGACATCGCCATGAGCACGTTCCCTTTTTCTCGCAATGAGTGGCCTGAGCTTCTAGGAAAATTCGGAATCAACAGCTATTGACATTTACAGTGTGATCCAATTAGGCAAATACTATTCCCCTATTAGATCTCAGACAACGTCGCCTACAAAAGGTCTTCCCACCTTCATTTAACCCTTATAGTGCTGGAACCGCCTTTATGCTTATGCAAACAGGTTAGATCCAGGCCAGCCGCCAAATAATTGGCGGCTGGCCTGTGATCTATCCTGTTTGCTACTCTGAGTATCTTTCCTAAAAAAAAATAGAAAATATTTAAGGGTTTTGAAAACAGACGACGCAAACATCTATTTTTAGAAAATTACCCAGCACTCCTAAGGGTTAAATGACAAGACCTGAGATGTTGAAGATGAATATTTACCTAGGCTTCTAGTGTATCCCGTTAAGGATACATATACATGTTGATTAATTCTTATAAGTGTGTTCTTTTTCATGACACTTTGTAATCCGATATGTGACACAAATTGGCATCCCTTACTGTCTTTCAGAAATTGCTTTCTTTTGTAAGATAAAGTATCTAACCTTATACCAATTTTGAACATTGTAATGGCTCTGCTCCTCGAAAACAATGAATTGTATCTTTAAATGTACATGATAAAGGCCGGTTTGGTGTGTTCGCCTTTAAAAAGTTAATTCATATCGAAGGAAAACATTTTGGACTTTAGAAAAGCTATTTAAATCAAATCATTGCAAAGCCCGAACGGATGTGCGTATTTTGAGGTATTCAAACCATGACATGTTCACTAAGAATAGCTGCAGTACAATAGATATGAGGAAGTTTGAAGGTAAAAAAACGCCTTTAAAGATGCACAACAGCTGCACTGGTATAGGATACACACTGAAGAATTGTCATAGGAAGCAACATTAGATTGTTATTAATTCGTTGAAGTGTGTATACAGTGGATTAACAGATATTTCAATCCAAAAGTGTAACATCGCTTTTGAAATCTGCCTCTCTCCGCGTGGGTTCAAATCCTGAGAGGGATATGGATTTCCATGAGAGGCAGTCTCCCGACTGACTTACGGAATGCCGATGGTTCTACCTGCCTTGACCAGCCCTTATGGGCAGTTGAGTATGGGGTCTTCCTCCACCATTAAGAGTCGGGCATCGCTACATAACTGAAATAATGTTGATGTGATGTAAAACCCATATAAATTGTAAATTGCTTCTGAAATCTACACCCTATATACAGAACTTTCTTAAACAGTGCTATGAATAGCTACTTTAAAATGTATATCAAACAACAATACACACATTGTATTGTTAATACGAAATGCTATTTTGCATAAAGCATCTGTTTTTCTTCGAATACTTTGGAGGAATAAATATATGTAAAATGTAAAATAACAATGCACAAAATTTCACTTTAAACGCATGTTTACGCCTGTAGTTATATAGTATCAGAAAGCGAGTCAGTTCTAGGCTGACTTAATAGGCTAGATAATGCTTCCCTATGTCAAGTTAGACTCAATTCTACCTAATCTCATTGAGATCAACTTTATGTCTAGAACACCCCCGCAACTCCGTATATTGTGCCATGAAAGATTACCTCCCCGAGGCTTCGTAAGACAGAGTGTATTCTATTTCAACGTCTAACTCTCTAGATTAGATTCGTGTGGCAAACAATACAACATACAACATACAACATTTTTATTTGCAATACTTTACAAAATCATTTGCATATTACAAAACAATAGAATTGTATCGAAAAAGGACTGATGTTATAAAAGGACAATCTATAAGTGATGAGTAACATATAGTATAGCATAATTCATAATAGGTTTAGAAAGTTCTGTCTCAAAATGTTGCTGGTATAAATATATTTAGCTATGTTTACGATGTCTTTTTTGTTTTTTCGATGCCATAAGTAATTCGAATTTATTAAGCGTTGGCTATCTATTGAAACGTGTGATCTGCCAGTACCCACTGGTCGTTCCCTTAGTAAACTCTTTCAATAACTTTGGTTTTTGACCTCAGAAGCATATGTTTTCTAGTATAAAAGGAACCTGTAGAAAACTCAGGTATCACAGACGAAAATGCTGCAATTCTCCTATCTTTTGTTTCATTGAAAACAGTCGAGTCTCTATATCTCGAAGTTCAAAGATCCCCATGGGGATGTTCGACATAGAGAGAGTTAGACTAATAGATGGCTGGAAACAGAGAATATGAAATTAATTGAAAATAAATAGTTTTATCTGGAAATGGCGACTTTCCCCTCACAGTGCTTGATTAGGCCATTCCGTTGTAAGCGGTTCTTCCTGTTACTTGAATTGGTTGTTTATGGCTATCCAACTAATGGAAGAGCCTCTAGGTACCAGCCGGCCAATGAACATCATTCTTTACTTGTTTTCTTTGTAAATAACTGGCAGATTATATGGTTGGTGTCGTGAATCGGAAATGTTATCGGGCAAAGCGTAGGAATATTATCCGGTGAGCCGAAGGCGAAACGGATAATAATCCTACGCCGAGCCCGATAACTTTTCCTATTCAAAGACACTAATTATCTATTTTATTTATCCTGTTACCTTTACGTAAATTCTTTTAAACAAACAAAATGAATATAAAACTTCAGAAAAAAGAAAACAAAAACAAAGTAGATAATTATGTTAACATGACGTCATGTGCCATGGCGTTCTTATGACGTCATGATTCATCATGTGCATGTGTTATATGGTTAGTACCGGATATCACATAAGTTATACGGCACCTAGTTATCGGTCCCAAAATGGTACTAATGACAGGATAATATAACGATATAGAAATAAAGAACAAATGGTTCGGGACACCGTAGTTACTTCGACATATAGAGGAGTCTGACAACCAGAAGCTCGAGATATAGTTATTCTACTGTATAGCGGAACCTTTTGTTTGACATTTAAAAAACAAATACCGGTACCCCTTGCAGATATGACAGGTAGTATACCTATTTCCGGACGCCACTCGGAAAACAAGCTGAATATTGATACGTTTACTTGGTACACTAAAAGCGTTTCCATTCAATTAAAGGCACATAAAAGGAGATTAATGCTTTATCAAAATTTATTATTTTTTAAACTTTTGGTCGGTTTCAAATAGTTATCGCACAAAAAAACCATCAGCACAACTTAAACGTGAAAGCCAACAAGACATAACCCAGATTAACCAGTTTAATAATTCAGATTGTGTGATTCTTCACCCCTGACCTTGGCAGTTGATACTATATTTATGACAACTATATTTCAAGCACAAAATAACTTGTGTTAAAGGGGTCTATTTAATACGGTCTCAATGCATTCGTAAATAAAGTCTCATGACTTTTATGAACATAATAAAAGAAATCCGTATATGTTTTCAGCAATTTATTTGTTCTCCTCTCCTTGTACGTGCCTTTACAAGATATAAATGGAAATCTGACAAAGGTACGTCGTAAAAATCTTACCTAACGTTATCAGTCAATGGGAGTCAGTTCAGAAGAGTGTGTCGTGACATAATGAACAATTGTTGTTGTGTTGCTTCATATGTTATTAAAGAATTAGATTGTTTACAGAAATAGCCTTGCTTCTCAATCATATTTACTAACATACTCATGAGGATTGCCTCATTTGATGCAGCCACGTCAACATGTTGCCCGAATTTAGCTCTTTAACACCTGCTTATGACAATTATGAGAATTCGGAGAACAATTATTGAGATTTACAGTGTCTTGTATAAAGACCTTATGAACGTGTATAAGGTCTTTGGTCTTATGTATTCAAATCAATGCTGACATATACAAACATGATACGATGTATTTATATTGCAAATGAAAGACAACCCCCAAAAATCCTTTTCGATGTTATTATTTTATTTGAATAGTATTGTTTTTGTCCAATAGGAACGATGAAAAGTGCCCGACACATGTGAATTAATGACACATAGCACATATATAAAGCAGGTTTTTTTCTTCAGAACATAAGTGTCTTCAGAAACGTTTTAAGTTGTTATTTCTGGTTCTCTTTTCATAGATGTAAATGAGAACAATTTAAAACTGTCCCTCCCTGATATTTCAATGTACATGTTAGAAATATGAAATTGAAATCCCCACGATTTTCATACCGCAAAATTGAAGTAATAGCTTTACTTGTCACAGGTTAAGCAACACAAACGAAAACTTGTTTCATATACTTACAAAAAAAACGTTACAAGGGTTTAACCGAACGAATAAACAAGGGTCTTTCCCTAATTTGGAGGGAATGTTCGGTTAACCCGTTTCGAACCACATCCGTAATGCAATTGATTCAGACCTACCCACCTGTAAGGGAGTCTGCATAAATCACCATATTGATGCGCCAGTTGTCTAGGGCTAATCCGCTTTTATGAAGAATAGCCGTCGTAAATTTGGAATAATGTTCTTCGTTCGGCTCTCGACAGGGCTTCGTTTTAATGGCCCCATTGTTCCGAATTCGACAATAATTTGGTTTTATGAGACAAAGCCTCTTTATGAAAGATTCGGGGCTCAATAAAAACAACCGGGAATTATAAACTTGTGCGTGTCAACACAAATCGCAGCTTTACGGACAGATTTGCATACTTTACATATTATAATTATGTGGGCGAATTTAGATAGCCAGCATTAAGTTATAGTTAAAATAGTAACGTTATGTCACGTTGAGACCTGAATCACTTTTGGATTGTTTTCGAATCTCTCTGAAATAGATACCATAACACATCCATCAATAATGTTATTTCTCTCACGTTAAAGCACATTGTGCTGTTTTTATACTCGTTTGTAAATGGTACATTTAATTTGCACATGTACATAAGAGTATTAACATTGTCTTTGTTACGGTCGTCTGAACATATTGCTTTGAATCCGCGATTGCGTATTGTTTGCTGTCGGGGATTAAGACCACCAAAACCATGTTTAGTTCCTGATACCGTCCAGATATTACAACATGGGATGTCCTTACTGTGCAGGACATGCTACTATTTCAGAGCCATGTATTGGTAGATTACCCAGATAGCCATACATGATAAAACTTATTATGTATTCTGGGGTATGGTTCATTTACCTAAGAAATAAAACTTCAAAGCCGTTCTGGTCGAAAGGGACAACACCAGCACACTTCACTTAGAATTCTAATTTTCGATGATAGAAAATGCTGGTTTGGAAATTATGGCGAATTTGACAATTATATTAAAAGTTTGGAGAACTATGTCAAGACTGGGCGGCGAATTTATTCCTTTACTAACATTATCGAGACTAAATACGAGTGATCATACCTATTGATTGAGCGTAAAGAAATTCGTCAAATTAGCGAAAAAGATTCAGAGAGAAGCTATTTAGAGATCATAATTCCATACATGTTATACTTATGAGAAAGTAAAGAAATAGAAAAAGGACCGTTCAAACCCTTATGTCATACCTATTTCGAGTTGAGATAAACAGCTTCTCCTGGATAAAAATCGTTTCAAACATATATAAACCATACAAAAAGCAAAGGTAAAGAAACAAATTTCATTCTCATACAGAAAATCTGTCCCGTTTTCCATCTAGTTTTCATTTCCGTTTTTATTGAGTTCAGCAAATACGGTCCTTTAAAAACACTCTAATCGTTTGTCGCCCCAGCTGCTTAAATAAAATAAAAATTCAAACACGAGTACAAACGAATCAAAGAACAGAGAACTGATCGGGAAACAATACATGATGAATGCCTCAAAGACGCACTTTTTCTTCTCAAGCCCTCGACGTCCCTTCTCCATCCGTTTGCTCTTTTGTATTTTATAGACGGACCTTCTATATCAAATCCCCCTTAAGGATTTGAAATCATGGTCCAAATTGAAAGCAACTGCAGACGAAGTTTACAAAATATGAGAAGTATCATTTTCTCAGTGGTATTGCTAAGAAAATTCCTGACTCAGATATCAAATTGTTTCGGACGAGAGTTATCCCTTAGCGTGCTGGGTAGATTTCTAAAAATACATTTTTGTGTCGTCTGCTTTCCGACATTGCTAAATATCCGCTTAATTTTGTAGTGGAAAGATACCCAGATTAGCAAGTAACAAACATGTTGGAACACAGGCCGGTCGCCAATTAACTTGGCGGCTGGCCTGCATCAAACCTGTTTGCATGAACATGGAGTCGGTTCCAGCACTGTAAGTGCTAAGCTTTCATGTCAAATCGTTAGTCACATATGAGTAAAAGACGAGTAAATGCCCGTATGAAGTAAGGGGGTGAAATGATAGAGTGAATGCGCTTTGGGACGATTACCTTTCCCAAGTCAGGGTAATCGCTATTTGAAAGGTTAATTTATTGCCTGGGCCGGAGCGTTGTTGCTCCTGAGTGGGAAATAGAGTGAAGTCATATTGAACGCATGGTCGGCGCCGGGGCGTGACCGCAACAAACGACCGGAAACCAGCCTCGGAACCGAACCGGAAGCGGAAATGAGATGCATGAACATCTTAAACATAGCGTTTTAGTTTAAGAAATTGTATCTTATGTGTCGTAGGCACGACGTATTAGGCCACAAGTTAGATGGCATTAACCAAAGACAGCATAATAAGAATCGTTTATCAGTGGTGGCAATGTTTCATTGTTTTCTTCCTAATTCTAAACGTTTCATCTTAAACTTAGCATTCTAGTTAAACCCTTTACCAAACGCCAAATTTTGAACTGCCAAAAATTGAAAGAGTTTGCAGACGACATGTCAATATGTGATGAAATTAAAAAATTATCTTCTGAGAGTACAGAAAAGAAGTTTTTGTAAACAAGACTTGTTTGACAACAAGTTAGGTGAGATGAATCAAAGGCAGCATGACAACGATCATTTAAACGTGTTGGCAATGTTGCATTGTACGCTTTTCTCTTCTTAATTTGAAACGTGTAAATGATATAAGCTTATAAGCTCAAAGATTGTCATGATTTTCAGACACCTTTGCAAACTTGGTCAGCGATAGGGCCGAAATAGCGCGGACCATTGAATATGCTCCACACCAAAAACGACACTCGGGACTTTTATTTCAACAGTAACCGGAAACACTGTGTGGTTCCCGAATTTTCTCATTGTAGCTGCGTTGTCGTGGGAAGGTAAACAGCGCCCGCTATTAAAGACTTTACGACAGAAAAACAAGGGCTCGTGATCCAGCATTTGAATACGGGTTGAATGTCGAGCGGCGGTGACAGTTCGTGTTGGAACATATACACTCGGCTAATATACAGGATGTAAATATATAAAAACGCGTCGTTGGATGACAGGGTTTCATACAATGTGTTTACTGACACTCGATCGGGTGCAAGGTGCTATTATTTATCGACGACCAGTTCGATTTGGTTTATGTTCATAGGCAATGAGCTTGAATAAGATGGAACACTTTGAGTGCGGTGGTTGAAAACAATATTTTGGTTTATAACTTCATGTTCATAGGCGATAAGTTCGTATAAGATGGCAAACGTAGCGTTTGGTGGTTAATAACAAAATTTTGGTCAATAACTTTATGTTCACAGGGATATTTTCGTATAAGATGGCAAACTTAGAGTTCGATGTTAGATAACAAGATGTGCCTGTGTATGTGCATTGTCGAGTGTGCTGGGTTTAGCATGCGAGGATAATTTGAAGTTTGTATGAAAGGAATTTAATTCATTTTACATTTTATAACGGACCGTTGCAAAGCGATTGGATTATTCGGATGATTGTGACGTAATTCACCGCATTTAGGCTTGTTTTGGTGAAAGTTTATGTATTCTTACATTGTAATGAAAGCCATAATGAACGGATGTCTGGACCTATCACATGGATGTACATCTTACATTAAACACTTAGTGTTCGACATTGCAAAATATACACGAACACAAAATAGTTTCGTTGTGATAAACATTTCCAGTGTTTAATGGTAAAAAGTGTTAAATAATAAAATATTTATTGGATTTATCAATAAGGATTACATGTTAAAGACAAATGTTTTATCCGTTTCAAAAAAGAAACAAGTACTATAATTAAAGAAGGAGTAGAAGAAGCTATGTATGTTAGAACAATTGTGATTCCATTACGGGAAAACGTGTAAAAATACAGACGATAAAGGCGTATTTTGACAAACAGTTCATGACCAAGTATACAGTTTATAAACTTAACGACTCAAGTACCAAGGTTATTTTCGAAACGAGGATTACAGCAGCGTATCCAGAGCAACGTCAAAAGTACGTTACGCTGCAAGGATAAATCACCATGGGAACCGACGTGGATTGTCCGTTTGGTATAGCAGAGGAGGAACATCGTGACGATCTAGCAACGCGGAATTTACTCAGCTTCGTTGACATGGCAACAAGCAACATCAAACTAGCGCTTGATAAACCTTCCAAATCGAAACGGAAGGTCAATCATAGGAAGTACTTACAGAAACAACTGAAGCGATGTGGGAATTCACCAAAAGTTTCATCGGAAAACAAGGTAGGCATAAATTTTAGTCTTCTTGTATATCGAGTACATATACATTGCTTTGCAGCTTGTTTGTATCGATCAGTGCCGTTGTCCAATGTCTTAACAAGGTTGTGTACTAGTCATAAGAAATCATGTTCCAATGTGATTTTCTTTAAGGGTCAATCAAAGAACTTGTTCCAGGGCTAGTTATTAACAGGACATCTTAAAATAGTGCAAGACTTAAGGACTACACACAGAGTTACAGTGATTTCTCGTTAATCCGAACACACCCGTTCCCAACAAAATGTCCGGATTACCGAATCATCCGGACTAATGAAGTAGAGCATCTTCTTATACACATTAAGACATAAACGGTCTGTATGCACGTGTATACTTATAACACTTTAGCAAACGCCAAATTGTCGACCGTCCCAAATTGAAAGAGTTTGCAGACGACATTTCAAAACGTGAAGAAATTCAAAAATAATCTTCTGATATGGCAGAAAACATTGTGGGAAAAGGAGAAATTGCTCGTCACAAGCAATTTTTCCTTTTTCCACAATGTTTTCAAAAGTTGTCTGCAACAAACTGGTCAAATAATTCAGTTCCCTTACATTTTCGTTCGGATTGCGAGACATTTGGATAATCGGGATCCGGATAAACGAGGCTTCACTGTATATACTAATCGGTATCGACATGTGGTCGCAAAAGGAATGATAATGTTTTGTCTACATTGTAAAACTTTGCGACAAACGAACATGCATTAATGGCAAAGATAAAAACCTTGTTTGACTAGAGAATAAAAGCTTTTCGTTGAAATCTGGACTATACAATGCTATTCATTTGAGTGGATGACATCCTACCGACTGCATAACCTCCTGAATGTGCCGTTTTCGTGTAAAATATTTTCTCGCTATGAGAGCCCTGTTATAGAACTACTCAATGACTTCTCACTGTTGGTATATCAATTTTGTATCCAGTCTATTATTCAATGAAACTAGTTGCAACACTGTCGCATGGTACCAAGTAAAATGAAAGCTGATCTTTACCGTAATTAACAGTTATTATGGTTAACATGTACACACGAATTGTGTCGTGAAGGTTTATTACAGAAAATAAGAAGCTGAAAATGCCTCTTTCTTGATGACAATGGTAGAGCCATTATTTTTCTTGAAATATTCCATGTGTTAGCAAGAAGGCATCTTATTACTTATTAGCGAATATTGATAAGCTTTTCGTGTCAGTGTCAATAATACTGTAATGAAAATAAACTTAAAATAATACATCCATAATTAGATAACTAAGGGGTTAGTACTAATTATGCCTTTTATGAGAACAAGAAGTGCTGATTTCATTTTAGTCTTACAAATATCGAGGGACATATGATATCTTACTTTATCGTCACATACGTAGAGGATTGTACAAGTATAAATAATATCTTTATATAACAGTGTTTGTGATAAATCAAGATCAGCCTACTGCATGATACATTTAAAACAGAACACTAGCACTGGTGCAAATAGAATAGCACGTAAGGATGTTGTTGTTGCAAAGCTTACAATCTATGCACATGTAACTTGTCATGCAAAAAGCTCGTTCCGTTATACATGAATGATAAGCAAACAACGCATAATGTATACTAGATACGAATCAAGTCAAGTTGCACGAACCCTTTTCGTCGAATTATTGAATTGCATGATGTTTCATATTTCAGACAGCCGACATTTCTCCTTCACATACACCGACTTCCGGTAAGCACACTCGGCGGGAATCCGGTCAGATGGGCCTACAGGTCAAGTCCTTGCAGGCCCTGTTCGATCCTCGGACATTGCA
Source organism: Cerastoderma edule (assembly GCA_947846245.1). Lineage (NCBI taxonomy): Eukaryota > Metazoa > Mollusca > Bivalvia > Cardiida > Cardiidae > Cerastoderma > Cerastoderma edule. The sequence continues at coordinate 20,564,312 of OX401408.1, forward strand.
TGAGAAATGCTGCACAGATACGTCCTCAAAGACCACGGTCGGGCCGTCCAAAAAGCCATTCCGATTCCGTAACCTTCCGCCCTCTTTTTTTACCGAGCCGCGAAAAGTTGGTGACGACAGTCTCGATCTGACGTCGATCGGCGCATGCGCACAGGAGTTTGCCGTGAACATGCAGGAGTGTAGCTTAGATCAGGTCTCGTGTCTCCCGACGGATACGCTGGAATCTATTTTGGGACCTACGGACTTTCACGACTTACTCACTGGTTCCTGGAGTGATATGAACGGTGTTCGGGAACCAGCCTACAGTAATGGCGACGGAATGTTTATAAACCATCCTGGTTCCCTGTATTGTACCGATGGAATGAGGCAAACGTCAAACGAACATTCGCTATGTGATATTAGATGTGATAGCTTTAGTCCGCAGTCAAACTCGGATTCTTCTGAAATGGGATTTAGCCATTGTCATTCCCCGGGCTCTTCCCAGCCCAGTCCTGTCGGTCCGGGAAGGCACCCAGCATATAGCTCGGACTCCTTACTTATGGACTACAACATCAACGTTCCCTCCAACGACAGCTACGGACAATCTTTAGAGAGTGATTTCAATGGATACGCTTCACCTCTCGCAGACAACTCTTGCCGTGTACTGATCTCGGGCAACACAGTGGATAGTTACCTCCCGTTGATCAATACAGGTTCCACGCCTAAATCGTTTGAATTACGCGATGGGGCAAGCGTTGGTGCCTTGCCCGCATTCCCGCAGGCGTTTTGTAGCCAGCAAATTACGCCACAGACGGATACTCTTCAGGATATCGTGGATTCTGTATATGAGCTGACGACGACACCAAGTAATAGTTATACTTACTTGTGACATGTGGGTGCATGTTTTTTGTTTGCATTAATAACTGAATAGACAGGCCTCTCATAACAGAATAAACGTGTAGAAGTCTACAGTCTATTATAAATTTGATGCTAAAGCCGATTTGAAACAAATGGTAAACTTTGGAGACATGATCTTTTTTTTTGTTCCTTTGAAAATATTCTAAAGAAATTGATGTATTAAAGATGCTAATTAAATGCTATAACAGAGTCCGTACGAATGACAACATGACGACAAAACAAATATTGTGTAATGTATGTTTCTTATTCGACTGGTTCTAGTTAAAATTATACGATAGTCATTCAGTGAAAATCAGCATTTAAGTTTACATTCTGGTCTCAACCACTGCGATAACAACTTTTCGTTTTGTTTGCATTAAATGGCTTAGGAACAAATACCAAGTGTCAATTTGTTGAAAGAGATATAAAATCAAAATACTCACGATAAACATGTTCAGTACATGACTAGCAAAGCTAACAGTGTTTCCAATATTCATATGGCCATCGTTGTCTGTGGTTGCCTTCGATTCAGATGAACAAGGTAATAATGTAGAAGTAAACTCGCAAAACTTGGAACGTACACTCGCTCATCCGGTTTGAATTGATGTCCGAATGCATTTATGACAACTCTGCAAATTCTGTTTGCGAATATACGTCCGAAATGTTGCTGAAGAACCATTACAGAAGTACTGCTTTATGCAACAACATTATTGGGAACCATGGGCCCGTTTTACTAAACAGTTTACGCTTAAGATTTGCGTAAGTCTAAAACAACAAGTCCTTTTATTTCAATATTTGGCAAAGCAATATTGCAAAGTAACACATCATTGGAATCGTCTCTCCGAGACGCTTCCAATGACGTGTCACATTGCAATATTGTACTTTCATTGAAGATATTATCCATGTTAATCAATTATTACTTACGCAAACATTTTCCGTAAGTTGTTAAGTAAAACGGGCCCCATCTCTGTATAAGGGGTCGTTATTATTACTCAAAATAGTATTATGTCATATTGGAAAAAATCTATAAAGCAATATAAATGGAAATGAGGTAAGATGAATCCTTCATCATGACTTCTTTTTTGTTGATGTTTCCTAGGAAATATCCAATTACTATGTAAGGCAACGGTGCCTTGCCGAAGGACACCAAATAATAGAAAATCACTCCAATGCGAACATGTATACGAATGTTTTATTACAACTTTACAAAACCCATTTCCCATTTTGGAATTTATGATTTGTCCAAATTGAAAACAGCAAAGGGCAACATAGGTTAATGTAGAATACCCATAATCCGCCATTTTGAAACTAATTCTATCGTAAGATTACTTCGGTCGTTCTCGGTATAGGCCTTTTCAGAAACGTGGTTTGTCTCCCTTTGAAAAATCGGGCCTATTCGGAATACCTCCACTTCCGGGTATTAATTTCGAAAGAAGAATGTGGGCAAAGGCAAAGAAAACGATCGCTATCGATCGGATTTTGAAATTTATAAGCTTCATGTACCAAAATTAAAGATTTACATACGAAAACATCAACAGAATGAGTTGTTGTTGGCTGTTGCCAAGCCTCGTTATAAAAAGAAATTAGATTAAATTGAATTTAATGAGACCCGAATAGTGCACCGCAGTTCAGTTAAAACATGACATTCCGTGTGAAAAAAAAGGCAAATAAGTATATGTTTTTGTCTGAATTAAATGCTTTGAATGTGTTAATCGGCTGGTTGATGGAATGAAAGAATGAATGGAACACATATTTCTAGAATGTTATTACAAATTTGCATTAAATTCGATTTACGGATTTTAAATAAGATAGAACAAACATCAGAACTTTTGTCAATAATGTGTAGAGGTTATGTTTCTCCAATAAGTATATATTTTTTCTTAAAATTGAAATTTAAGTACCTTAAATAGAGAATTAGTTGTTATATGAGGTTCTCTGTCAGCCTACCTTTGATGATATATCGTATCAAAATATAACGGGCTATGAAAACAGTCCCAGTTCATTTTTTCCACCTGTTGAAACTACATTCAAATAATGCTTACTAAATAACGAGGGACACAGGACTGTGGAGATCTTTCATATGTTTAAAGGACCTCAGATTACCGATGGTTAATTACTCTATCTCTCGATCGGCTAAACAATAAAGGGTGTGACTAGAACATATGGTGCAAACGTGGCAGATTGGTGTTAATTTGCATCAAGACTCTTAATCCCTGTGATAGCCAAAGTTTGTTAATTGACCCTTTGAATGTAATTAAGAAGGAAAACTGGCAACAATCCATTGAATTGAAAAGAAATTACAAATGTGTAGATTATCATTTTAAAGATATATAATTACAAAACAAACTCAAACAAAAACACAATCGTTCTTGTTAAACATCAATTATAAGAGACATTTAATCAAATGATTACTACGCAATTAATTAAAGTTCAAAGTAAGAGAAACAATATTTTGTAGCAAATCTTTGAACTATTTATCAATATAATTACAAGGCAAAAAGTCGTCAACAAAGTAAGTGAAATGTTCCAAATAAACCCTTATTGCCGAATCTGACTCTTAAGTCTGTTTAAAAGTTTACTTCAAAGACCAGGGGTGGTCCAAAGGGTTTTTTTTCGTTGCTTAAAAGAAGCCTCATTACATAATGTAATTCTGTATTACATCGCATGAACCATAAAGTCATAACTACTTGGGGTAAAACAGAACAAACTAAACATACATGTCGGCAGATCAAGACATACGGGTTCAACAAATATCAAAACATAGTACATAGTAGGCAAATGAATTTTCTACATAAGGACTTCCCATTTAGTCTACATCCCATAAAGGTTTCAATTCCCACGTTGTCTACAGATTAAATTGCCAAAAGATCTATAGTTTAAAGAAATATTTTCATTTCATTTTTAATTGATTAAAATATCTTTAAAAGATTTAGATAATTCTGAATCTGCATAATTTGTTAGAAGCATATTACGAGAAATAGTGTAGACTAACATAAGAAAATATTCTTTTCTGGATCTACACTTTATACATATTTTTCTTTCCCACCAACCCTCCATAGAAAAAGTGATTATAGGTTGGATTGATTTTCTACTCAGTTAGTGTCAAAAACAACCAAATTTTTCCGTGTAGGTGAGATGGAACTTCTGTTTGAAATGGTGTGAAAATTGGTAAAATAGACTTTAGACAAAATGGGAATATAGAGGGTAAAAAAGATCGTATATGTAATTTCCTACGTTATGCAGTTGACCAATAAAAAAAGCAATAAAACCCTCGACGTGAAAGATATGTATCTTTTGAAGCTTGCCGAAATACACAGGCGCGCATCACATCATTTTCATTGACACATAGTTGTGTGTTTTATGGCTTCGAGGCATGCCATTGGTTGCTATATAATGGCGGAATCATATTTTGATTGGCGTTGCAAAGTCAGATTAGGGTAAATCGTTCTGCTTGAAAGGTCTTGGAAACAGTAATTCTAAGTAGAGTGAATGGTATGGACATGTTTTAAATCAGAGGAATCTAATGTTGACTCGGTAGAATAATTAAACATGTCATGATGAATAAAATCAATTCCATAATCTCTTATAAGTTAACTTTTATTTGTCACTCTTATTGGACATAATTTGATGGAATGTCCCATAAATAAGTGAAACATTTATTAAGTAGGTTTGATCAGCTTGCATCATATCATCTGTTCACTGTGTTTGCATTTACACGGTACAACATCGTTTGAAAATGTTAGATTGCAAAATGGATTTTAAATTATGTTATCATAAGTTAAGGCAATAATCAAACAGATCTTCACATCGTATTCTATACTTAAATTTATCTTTTAGCAGAGGATCGACTCTAATCACTAAAAATGAATCGCAACGTTGTAACCGCGTTGGTATACAGTGTTTTATCTCGGGAAACGGGGTAAATTGTCCGCTAGAGAGTAAACACAAAGTAAGGATATACTTTGATATTTCCCTTCCTCAACAATCTTTCCAAACACGACTTTCGACGGCATTGTTAAAATACCCGCAGCAGTTTATCTATGTTTCTCAGTGTCAGCTGTTATTATTTAATACCCGGAAGTCTGAAACCGGAAGCTACCGAAAATTTTGTATCTCCGATTAAGAGTATTCAAGAAAAGATAACAACAGTTTCTGAAAAGGCCTATACATCGGTCGGGGCAGGAACTATTCGAATTTACCCGAATAGTTCCGGCCCAGATCGGTGTTTTCCGAGAACAACTGAAGTAAACCGACTACATAATGAGTTTTGAAATAGCGGATTACTACCATAACGCAATTGTAGCAGTTTGTTCACACACCATTACAACACGATCAATTTCTTCTTTTGTAACAATAATTGCTATCCAATGTAAAACAGAAATATTGTTGTCTATAATTTTAAATTGTTGTAAGATGAATCTTCTATTTCTCACCAATCCGGAAATGTTCTTTGGAGGAAGAGTTTATGGATATATGAATACTCTACACGAACCTTTTATTGACTGAATTATCTTCGCATGTAAAGTAAATTTGTACCTTTATTCGTCTAGATATATGTGAGCACCACCAAGGAAAGAAGATATAATTAAGTAAAAGCAGATATATTATTTGGTGTTTACGATCTGTTCAGAAATAAACGTTTAAGATAAACACATGGTCTGATCGGACATAAGCATTAAACTATTTAATCTTATAGAAATGACAGTGTTATTATTTATGATGAATTGCTCTAATTCTCTCTTGCTATGTTTGTCGTATTTTCTTATATTCATGAAAGGGTACTGGTGTGACGGCGTCCTCATATTGGAGTTTATGACCAGTCCAAATTGTAAGCATCAGAACAAGAATTCAATCATCCGATATGATACAAATAATACGTTCCTTGTGGTCTTGAATAGGGACCAAGAGCATTGTGCTTTAATAGAGAACGATGTACAAAGGTTTAGATTATGTAAATATGTTCGTGGTTATTTCTTATAACCCAGGGTCATATTTTAAAGATTGTTATAACTCCAACATTAGTGCAATTGCAGATAAATATTGACCATGATAACAACTTGTTCACTTGATATTGGCTATCAGTGAAATTCAAAATTGTCAGTTATGGTAAAATACCCATAATCTTCAATTTTGAAGCTCATTCTGTCGTCGGACTCCTTCGGTCGTTCTCGGTAAACATCGGGCGGGGCCGGAACTATTCACACTTAACCAAATAGTTCCGGCCCCGCCCGATGTATACCGAGAACGACCAAAGTAATCCGACGAAAGAATGAGTATCAAAATGGCGAATTATGGGCATTCTACCTTTAAGTATTTATCAACACCGTCTAATGGGTACAAGAATGTCGTCTGCATGAAACGAAATAAATTCACCGTTGGTGCATATCTGATAAAACCAAATAGTCTTGCGTGTAATTCGAACAACTGACTTTTACAAAAGCAAGTGGAATATTTTGACACGTGCGTTCTAAAGTCAAAGGAATAACTGTCAAATATTTACGAACGTCTTTTACTGTAGTTAAAAAGAGGCGTAAAGTGTCGTCTGCATCAAATTGAAATGAGGATTTACACTTGCCATCCAGTTGCGTAAGATGTCATTAAAGTGCAAGCCATAAAGCGTTCCGTGCCTAATAAGTCGTGATATTTGAGGCGAAAGACAGGTGAAAGCGACTTATTCATATCACCCATTACGAGAAAAGATCAAACGCCATTCGCTTTATATTAGACATGCCTCTTCCTTTAACCCTTTCCCAAACAACACATTTTTGACTGTCCCAAATTGAAAGAGTTTGCAGACGATATTTCAAAATGTGATGAATTTGGATAAAAATCTTCTGATAGGGCAGACAACATTGTGGGAAAAGGAGGAATTGCTCGTTACGAGCAATTTCTCCTTTTCCCACAAAGTTTTCTAAAGTAGTCTGCAACTAGGTCAAATGCCGTTATTGTTTGGGAAAGGGTTAAGAGGGCATTGCATTAATCAGATTAGTTGTAGTTATAGTAAGTTTCTGACACTGGTGCCCTACGGGTCCTCTTCATCAGTGCCGTACCAACATGTTTCAGTATTGTACCAGCTTTCCTGGATACACCAGTACTAGACTAGGGCTCTGGCGTGACTTTCCAAAGGTCACTTCCCCAAACCTAGAGGACCCTCGAGTTCTGAGTCCACCACCTTTACCACTGAGCCTATACTCCTTTTCCTTTAACTCTTCTCACCCACTAACAGACAACTATTGTATGCTAAAATTTGAACTTAAATATTTTACATCGATTGAGAAACAAGTCCTACCAACTTCAATCAACTCTCAATTATGTTGGGTCACATAAAACTTTAGCACATGCTATTTTAAAACCATGTAAAGGAATAGGAGAAATTGCGCACAAGATAAGCTAAATCTCAACGGAACATGGGTCCTACCTTATCGTACTTTAAATGCGTATCTTTTTTAATTCACAAAAACAAAGTTCATACTAAGTCTTATGAATTGCGATAATTGTGTAATTTTAGACGTAAAATCTTTGTTAGACAGACCCCAGATCACCAGACAAGTTCAAGTTGTATCCTAGACGCCACTTTTTACCGAGGAAGTTAAGTACCTTACATTTTCAACCGACATGCATCACATTTGACGTGCTCTATGAATCGGTTAATTTGTCCCGTATATACAAGCGTGACTAAATTGATATTTGATACGTGTGTATGAGTCAGACAAAATATATGCATGGGGTTCAAAGTTTGACTATTTCTCTTCCGGATTTGGATTTTCCTTTGTAAAGGGGTAATAGCCATGTTTGAATGCTGGTCGTAACCGTATTAAATGCATGGTCAAGACAAAAATGACGTTGCCTGAGACAAATAGTTTCTTTGTTGTTAAATGTACATATGGTCAAGTCGAAAGGCCAACAAATAGTTTTAAATTATACCTTTACAACGCCATATGATTTTCTGTTCTAGCTCAATTGGTAACAGAGCCACTTTGCACAATTGTTGCTAAGTCAACGGTATAACATTGAAGTTTCACAGAGTATGCCTTCTCAAGTCAATTAGCTACATCGTTCACGTATGAAAATGTAGTTTGTCTTCAAGTGGTTTTGTCTATGTGGTAACAGTTAAGCTCCATAGCCGACTGTTACCCTATAAAGTGTACGTTTATCTTGTCAAGTCATTGGTAACGTTGATCATGTGTATATATGTGGTTTATCTTTATTTGGTCAGTCGATGGGGTTAGAGTTAATGGCCATAGCAATCGTATCTACTCGGCAATTCCCGGCAACTGCCGAGTAGGTACGATTGCAAACGTACATGCCCTTCGTCGCCGCCATGTTTCCGGACTACTTTCAAAATGGCTTTTCAATACCTCCGAGGTTATTTTAAAAAATAGCCGAGATGTTCCGATTGGTTGTATAACTGACTGTTACCATCTTAAGTGTATATATCGTCAAGTCAGTTGGTAACAATAATCATGGGTGAATATGATGTTGGTCGATGAGGAAAGAGTCCAGTTCCAGCAACTTTTGGACTGTGTTGGGTAAAAAGAATAACTCTCCTAAAGTTAACCCTTAGAATGCTGTGTAATTTTCTTAAAATAGGTTTTCGTGTCGTCTGCTTTCTTCGAAAACCTTAAATATTTAGTCATTTTGTTGAGGAAAGATATTCAGAGTAGCAAACAGGTTAGAACACAGGCCAGCCGCCAATTTACTTGGCGGCTGGCCTGTGATAAAACGTGTTTGCATAAGCATGAAGTCGGGTAACACATGTTTCTATTTTCAAATAAATAAATTCTTCAGCTTACGTATGCAACGGATCACTTTTCTTTTGGAAAAGGTACATTGAACTTATGACATTTTAATGGGCATATTCACATGCAATTTATGAATGAGCTATTTGATGAAAATATTTCATCACATATTTTTTTATAGGCTTTAACATAATCTTCATTTTATGACATTATGGTTTTTCAAGCTGAAGGTAAGAGTTTGTCAAATAATTGAAAATCGGGTCCTAACGGCTTTTCCTAACGAAATGACAAATCTGAACTCGTCGGGTGTATCCAATGAAAACATCTCTGAAGTAATATGGAAGCGGTCATATTGTTTCTAGCGAGACTTCCTTTATTGTATTTTCGTTTCCAAATATAGATCTTAAATGTTAAATCTAAATAGTCTTTTGATTTGATTAAGAAACTAGTTATATCTCCCAACTTATTATTTTTCGATTATATGTGAGTTACCGGTCAAAAATAATGATTTAAAATGATGTTCAACACCTCCATATATACATTGAACTACTCAACGTGGATGAACATAGGAAATGTGTTCTTAGCCGGGAAATATTTACTCGAAATATTGTAACCCAACACTTACGTACGAGGGGTATTTTACAGCTCACGGAAATACCCGAGTAGTTACGATTGACGAAAGGATTTCGTTTTGTCAATCATGTTGCATACGTCTTCTGCTACCGATGAGTTGAATGGAATAAAAATAAACAAGCGGTCAACGATCATACCTTAACCCTTTACCAAACAGCAAATTTACGACTGTCCCAAATTGAACGAGTTTGCAGACAACATTTCAAAATGTGATGAAATTGATAAATGATCTTCTGGTAAGACAGAAAATATTGTGGGAAAAGAAGAAATTGCTCGTCACGAGCAATTTCTACTTTTCCCCCAATGTTTTCCAGAGTCGTTTACAACAAACTTGTCATAGTGTCGTTATTGTTTGATGCTGGGTTAATCTTACACGATGCTTCCTTTCCCGATATCGTAAAGCCACCTGTAGAAAAAATGTATCATTGCCATTTGATTGTATGGCATGTATTGGTTAATCTAAAATACATTTCTACGGCTATCGAATTAAACTCACATTTACTTGCAAGAGGGTGATCACCAGATTGAAATCTAATGAAGAAAGCATAGTGGGTAGACTGTGAGTCAGATAGTATTGTAAATAAAGGGGACCCTTTTTGGAGGTATACAAATTACAAAATACATTTTACCCTTATAACGCTGGAACCGGCTTCATGTATATCAAACAGGTTCGATCTAGACCAGCCGCCAAGTGAATTGGCGGCTGCCCTGTAATCTAACCTATTGGCTGCTCTGAGTGTCTTTCCTTAACAAAATTAAGCAAATAGCTAAGGTTTTGGGAAGCAGACGACGCAAATGGAAAGCGTCTCGGTGAGAGCCCAATTTTTAAATAAGAGAAGAGAGAATTTTGTTTGGAACTTGCGCAAATATTTAACTTAAAATGTTGAGTAAAACGGTATCCAGGATGTAACGAGTGTTACACTAATTTCTAGGCCACAGAGCATGATTTTAGTGAGATGTTTCTTTCTATTCGGATTAAAACCTTTTTGTCAATAAACGAATATGTCTTCCTCGAGAAAGAACGGTCGAATAACATACTTGATTAAACTTCTTTCTGGGGTTATAAAGAAAAAGGTCATAGTTTATTCTACCCGTATAGGACAAAGAATCTGGATTCAGATTAGCTTTTTTCCGACAAATAGTCAAATATCGGCTTAGTAGAGACCAGTATTATTTTAAAGAATCCTTCCTTGGGAATACTTTGGTGCCTCTTGTATTTCAATAACCGTTATAAATTGAAATATGGAGCTATTGTAACACAGTCAACTTCTCGCTAAACTTTCAAATGCAAAAGAAGTTCTTGCATATACGGGTACATTCAGGCACAATATTTTCGATACCATTTAAAATTCGCAGGAGTATTTATTTCATTTTCAACTCAAAGAACTATGTGTCGACAATTGACTGAAAGACATCATATCTTGACATATTGAATATCCTTGTACATACACGGCAGTCATGGCATGATGTAAGATTTAAACTGATGATGTCTTTCTTTTTCTTTCGTTTGTGTTGTTTCTGGTTTTATGGTGTTGTCAACATTTCTACAGTTACACAATTCTAATATTGAAAAACTCTACAACTGCACAACCCACAGTATTGGTCAATACAGAAGGTAGGCGTTCTGAAATAGACAATTTCATTTACTATAGCTACTAATTTCATTCGTTTCAAGGGAAGTCAATCTTGGGATATATATAAGAAATGGCAGCCAGTTGTCTACCTTAGGATGCCTTTATCAACAAACAATTATTGTTCTTTTCCGAAAACTATTTGTAATTTGTAGTTGCTTACAATATCATCCAGGGAATAATATTTGTGTCTCTTCTTGAATTGACAGATGATTTGTTAATGAACAGTGAAGGTAACTCAAATCATGTGTTAACATACAGTATGATATGTCTACTTCGTTTAGAATCTTCGTTTAACGAACTTGCATACTGTAGAATTCAATCACTGGTACAGCTTGCGATATGTAAAACTCAATTCATGCAAAACGATAAAAAAAAGTTTTAAAAAAGAAAGAAAAAGAAAAAAAGACAACAAAAAAATAATCAAAAGATCACTGCACTAAAATAACCACACACAGCCTTCATGTTAACGCAACAAAGGATTATCGTGTCCTAAATGTCAAATCAAAAACCTGTATGTTTAGTTCTTGTGAATATTCTGATAAAACTAATCATGTATCAACCGATCTACGTGGATACATTCAATCCATTAGCTACTTTTAAAATTTGGGACAAGAAATATTTCCATTCGAAAATGGAAAAGTCAATTCAACCAATTTAAAATGTATTAGAATGGTTTAAAACTAGAAGACAGAATTGCGCCCAAAAAAAGGCAAAAACGGGTAAAATGAGTTGCAATTACGTGTTAGTGCATAGCAACACACCACATTATCATGACGATATAACACATGTACTGTTTATTAGCGATGTTTTAACGTGCTTATTTTCACAATTGAGTAGGACACAATTTAACTTCATTGTTCATGGTTGGCACCTGGTATGAAAAGTCATTTGATGCACACATATTCTCTGTCATTTATCCAGCAACAACAACGTGAATACTCAAAATGGAGAATCCATCCGATTTTATTGGTACCAGGCGTTTCACGAAATTCCCCCCGTACTTCGCGGGTGACCTTGTTTAATCCTTTATTTTTAACAAACAGTTCTTAACTCCTACAATAGCATCATATGAACATATTACCGTCTCAGTTACTCTTTTAAGGGATTTAAAGTATTTCATTTTAATGTCAATGATTCTACACAATTTGCTGTAAGAGACCGCTTTTCTGGCTTTAAGATGTTCCTTTGTTACCATCCTTTGTTGTGTCAACGCCGATCAGCCAAGGAAGTTGACGTTTGCCTGTTTGGAATGGCCGGTGTTTGTATCACGAGCGGACACCTTCAATTCCGTGCCACTGAAGCACATCTGTACCTCAACGGACCTATCCATGCCCGCGCCACCAATATCAATGGTGAGGGTACCCAACTTTTTGCACCCAGGATCCGTTACATATTGAGGCTTCTTCTCAGAAGACGCGTATATTTGAAAAGCAACCTGCTTTTGGTCGTTCGTTGTCGGTGAATAAGATCGTTTGATCTGCGTTTCCCCAAATACAACAGGTTGGCCGATCTCTACGTGTTTGTCAAAGATGTCGGTGCAATAATCTTCTTCGTTGTCGTCTTGGAATTTCTTTGACTCTGGATGCAGGGACGGGTCGAATTTGATCGATGTTGCTACACCGTACGTGAATCGACAACGCCTCTCCTCAATCAACGACGGATCGTGACCGAAAATCACGGCGCCCTTTAGGACAGCCAGTCCTGCATCCGCAGGAATTATGATCTTCTTGTCCGGGAATTGCCGCCTCAGCATCTCTTGCAGCATGGGAGACTCGGAAAACCCGCCCACCATTAGAATGGTCTGAACTTCCTTGACACGCGGGTCGTCGTAAAGGGACTTCAGGTGTTGCGTAATGCTGTTGCAAGCATTGTGGAACAGGCCTTTCGCCGTGTCCGCCTGAATTCGCAGCTTGTCCCCGACCCAGGTCACCTTATCTTTGTACTTCGGCAGCTTTGCTATATGCTCTTTGATCTCCATTCCCCTCTCCAGTTTAAACGTTTCGTTTATTGTCGTGGGTACTCGGAATGTAATCTTCTCGTTCATGTCGTTCTTGAAGTTCCGTTTCTTCACTTCAAACTCCCTGAAGAGGTCGATGTAGTCTGACGTCTTGTTCTCTGCGAAGTCGTCCATCATGTCGTTGCCTACGATGTCCGCCAAGAGCTCCCGGAAGGCCTTATCGACGTATGTACCGCCCCAATTTCCCCCGTTCGCCTTGTATAGCTCTCTCAGCCCTCCGCTTGGCTGTACCTCATGGACCGTGATGTCTATGGTACCACCTGGTAAAACATGTGCATGGTTATTGATAAGGTAGAATTTTGTTTTTAATTGCGTGATGTCTATTTCACCACCTGGTAAAACATGTCTATGGTTATTGATAAGGTAAAATTTTGTTTTTAATTGCGTAATGTCTTTTCTACCACCTGGAAAACGTGTATGATTATTGATAAGATAGAATTTATTTGGTAAAGGATATAACATTACAGTATAACACAAAAAAGGGAAATATGATTGTAGTCCATTGCCCATTGTTCACTTGGAAATACATGCAACCAGGTTCTTTTTACCAGAAGAGAGAGAGCACCATTCAGATCAAACTATGCGAAAGCTTAGATTTTCGCCATTATGACAATGCAAAGATAAACACGTTATAGTGATCTTCAAGTACATGGGCTCCAATAGAAGAATCTTACCTCCTGCATCGAATACAAGGTACTTAGATTTCGGAGCGAATGGCAGGAATCCGCTGCTACACCCTTTAAATGTGTTCATGGGCAGGAACCGGCAACAAAGGGAGGCCGCTTCCGGTTCTAGAGCTATGAGAAGGCTTTCTCCGTTAATTTGAGCCTGAAGTTAGACCGGTAGTTTAGATTAAGTTCTCATGCATTAGCAATCAAGATAGGAAGATAAAATGGAAATAACAGATAGAATAAAATTGGCAATTTATGTGATATTAACTTAACGAAATAGAGTCGGAAGGCCACTTTTTACTATGTTGTCCAGATTATTAAAATATAAGACAGACATAAGTACTTTGGAAATATACCATGGCCTAATATGAATATCTTGGTAAACAGAATGTCATCTAGCGCAGAAAGGTTATTTATAGATTTTTACATTATTTAAAAAATGATTCGTTAACTATGCAAGGCTAACACCTATGCTGAAAGAATTACAACTTTTTCGGAAGGGGATAATGTGTATGTGTGATTTTATGGACATATGTTTAAATGTATGGGTATAACTGCATTGTTTGAATATTCTTGTAGATAGACTGAAATTGTATCATTTATTATTTTTTCATATTCTTATGAACTGTTATGGCCAAAAGCACGATTGTGCTGATTTGCCGAAAAATGATTGGAATTGAAATGAATTGGTTATGTCAGTGTCATGGGAATAAAGTTTGGTTCTTTGTCTGCATAAGTGTTCAACGGATATCTAAATCGTTTACTGTTTGAACTGTATACGTCTCCTTTGTGGCCGTTTGAATTTACTCGTCTATTAGTGGATAGAGAAACCAGTTATCGCGAGTGCAAAATCTGGACATTGTTGCTGCACGAGACATTGTGTAACCCATTACCAAACAATAACAATATTTTACCACTTTGTTGCAGATGACTCTGGAAAACATTGTGGGAAAAGAAGAAATTTCTCGTGACAAGCAATTTCTCCTTTTCCCACAATGTTTTCCTATTCTGTCAGAAGATTATTTTCCCAATTTCATCACGTTTTGAAACATCGTCTGCAACCTCTTTCAATTTGGGACAGTCGAAAAATTGGCGTTTGGTAAAGAGTCAACCTTGATTCATCTTGTAAATTAATCTTGATATTGTAGATAAATTATATAGTGTTTATTCATCACTAGCCGGTATGCAAAGGGAGGCAATAAAGTTTATCATTACATGTGTATATAAACTTAACTGAAACAATCTCAACAATTAAAAGGATTTACGTTTAACCATATAATACACGAAACCTTTTTACAATTGCATCGGTGAAACACTGGGTTATAGATAGCAATTGACATGTTCAACTCGTGAAAGAAGAAAAGAGTTTTCTCCCCAACTTAGCTTGAGGAATTGGAATGGTTCTATCGTGGTTAGTTAGACATCAGAATGTCAATAATTGGTTATGAGCTGTCGGTCCATCGCATCGCTTTATAACTAAAATACTGTAGACGCAATGTAAAATCAAAGCAACACAAAAAACAGGCAAAGAACAAGATATCCTTTGAGTACCATTTCTGTAGCCTCTCGCATGAACTGTTTCGAGTTATCGTTCCAAATAGCCGGTACGGTTATCACCCATCTGATATCTTCATCAACGAGGCCAGAGATCTTCGATTTGGCATCGTCCAACAACTGCTTCTTCATATAGACAATACATTCGGAAAACACCGTCAGTGCTGGCATCTTCTTTCCCGTCGCATCTTCTAACATGAATTTCTTCTTTAATTGCTATCAAATAGAAATCCAGTTAAAAAAGTCAGGTGAACTTCTTATTTAATTGCTACCAAGTAGAAAACCAGTTAACGAAAGTCAAGTGAACTTCTTCTTTAATTGCTACCAAGTAGAAAACCAGTTAACGAAAGTCAAGTGAACTTCTTCTTTAATTGCTACCAAGTAGAAAACCAGTTAACAAAAGTCAGGTGAACTTCTTCTTTAAAGGCACATCAAAAGAGATTAATGCTATATAAAACTATGTTAATTGGTCAGATTCAAATAGTTATCACAAAAAAAACAACATCAGCACAACTTAAACGTGAAAGCCAACAAGAATTAACCCAGATTAACCAGTTTAATTGTGTGGTTCTTTACCCCTGACCTTGACAGTTGATACACAAATGTTTGAACCGACCAATCAGAATTCGTTATTTTGAATATGTAAACAAACAGGTTGTTGATAAACATGATTGAATTGGAGACTACTATATTTCAAGCACAAAATAACTTATATTAAAGGAGTCGATTTTGTAGGGTCTCAATGCATTCGTAAATTAATTGTCGTGACTTTTAGTAAGATAATAAAAGAACTCCATATATATTTTTAGTAATTTATTTCTACTTATCTCCTTTTATGTGCCTTTAATTGCTACCAAGTAGAAACCAGTTACCGAAAGTCAAGTGAACTTCTTCTTTAATTGCTACCAAGTAGAAAACCAGTTAACGAAAGTCAAGTGAACTTCTTCTTTAATTGCTACCAAGTAGAAAACCAGTTAACAAAAGTCAGGTGAACTTCTTCTTTAATTGCTACCAAGTAGAAAACCAGTTAACGAAAGTCAAGTGAACTTCTTCTTTAATTGCTACCAAGTAGAAAACCAGTTAACAAAAGTCAGGTGAACTTCTTCTTTAATTGCTACCAAGTAGAAAACCAGTTAACGAAAGTCAAGTGAACTTCTTCTTTGATTGCTATCAAATATACATCGAGTTAAAAAAAATAGTCAAGATGTTTCCCCTAACCCAAACGCAAACTCTTTATTTGGCATGTCAGCACTTCAAGTCCTTATGGCCAACATATGTACGATATATAACAGTATACAACATGCATGAAAACATGACACTTTACAATACATAGAGAGTTAATAATAATCTTTTTGTAAATTAATGTAGTAACGTTTCCTCTCTGTTGCGAACCAATAATTGCATATATTAGTTACATGTATGTTAATCTTGATTCGCATTAGACGAATAAATATGTTATTTCGTATAACTAAAGCTTCCTCGATAATCTTACATATATGTGTTTGTATTTTTATTTTTGTCGGTAAGCAAAGCTAAATGTATAGAATAGACCAAAGCTGGCTTCTTCTAAAAACAGCCAGATCTTGTCCCGTGCCTGTGTCAAACAATTTCTCTTTTTGTCACAATGTCTTTTTTAAAGTCGTCTGCTGCAAGACGCAAAATTGGGGCTCTATGTGGTAATAGATTAATTAGCAATGACCAGTGGCAATTACATAAGGATGATCTTTAATGGCGTTAAACTGATATTGATACTGATACTTATAGAAAAACTCACCATTCTATCAAAGAGCTCCATTTTGAACCGCTTGAAGAAATACCATTCTTTGTGTTCCGGCTTTTTGTCTTCGTCTTCGATGGAGAGGTCCGAATATTTGTCCTCGGCCTCGAAGCCAAATGAGTGGAACTTCTTCTTCTTGTCGAACAGTATACACGTGGACGTCTTCTGTGACATGAGACAGCCTGAACCGGCCGTCCATACTTTACAGCACACCTGGGGTCATCAAGGTCATTTATTTACTAGGGTTTTACGAAATTCCTCACAATAATATCCCTTTGCTACTTTGCATCGATCACTGCCACCACAAGATTTTCATCCAGATGAAATCTTAATGATGTTAGTTTTCTTTTTTCTCATTTTTAGCGTAAACATTAGTTCATTAAGTAGTATTGCCTTCTTGTGTTGTTTTTTGACCAGTTAAATAGGAAATCTTCCGTTTTCTTTGAGACTAAAAAAAAAAATATGTTGGTTTTTTTGGGGGGTGGGGGGTTTATCACCGCCATCTTTCAACGCCACTTTCGTTTCTAATCAGATCGCCATGTGACGTTTGTGGCGACAGTGATCAATCCCATCTCATGAAAATCAAAATACCGTCAGAGGAATTTGAACCAACGCGGAGACAAGCTATGTGAATTCAGGTTATGTGCACTCAAACTTCTAGACCACAGAGGTGTTTGATTAATCCCGTACTTCATGGGTACTCGGTTTAAGCACCAGTCGCTTAATTACCAGGAAACCTTTGTGACAAAAGAAGGCTTTGTTCACAATTAAAAATGTCTCTTTTGGTTAAAATGTGTTCTACCCTATATTACAACTACGATTTTTTGGGTCTTCTGCTGTTGATTTAAATGTGGAAAAATTCAACGAGTGAAACGTTTTCTGTTCGTCAACCAAATTCACATGCGACAAGGGTTTTCTTTTTTATTATTGACTACTTCTCTATACCCTATATGGTATGTATAGTGTATGTTTGAATATATGTGTTTAGAAGACCACCACAAATGAACGTTTCATGATCTAGAGTCAATTGACACCTTACATTAAGATGTAAATGGAAAACTAGTTTTTAGAGGTTTTATGTTCTAGGACGAAAATATGTTCCCCTTGTCCTCCTTCTCTAAACACTTTATGGTATGCACTCATTAGGGATGTCTCGACGAGACCTTACTTATGTGCAGCCATATAATATCATTTGTTATATAGTCTTTTAAGACAGTGGTCCAGGGATAGAGTGACGGCCTCAGGACACAAGGGTCGTGGGTTCGAATCCCGTGAGTAGCGAGATCTGCCATGCGAACTTTCATTAATCCACATTCGGTGCGAGTACTTGTTATGTATCCAGGAAGCAGAATCGAGAGTGATTTATCTAAGTTGTTAGAACTTGTTTCACAATTGATGTAAAATGAATAAGTTTAAACTTAATCAGTATATGGCGTTTAAAATACCCTAAATACCTAGATCCTTTAAACTGCTGAAAGTGGACAACAACATATGTGTAATTACTCGCTCATACTAATAACTATATAATGCAAAACGATTAAGGAACTGACAATCTTGTGTAAAAGGGAATCCTTAAGAATAAGTGCAAACTGTGCTTTACTTTATTACATGTACCTTCAACGGGTTTGAATCATAATCGGATCTTGTCGAAAACGCATATCCAGAAAACGTGGTCCCAAAGTCTATGGCGGCCACCACCAGGTAGTGATCTGTCTTTTGTTGTCCGGATGACATTGTTGATGTATCTTTTAAAGAGAAAATATGAAATCAAAAGTTGGGACTAATTCATCATTCAATGCCTCTAGAGCGACGATTCTGCATTATGCTCAATGAAAAAATTAAACTAGTTTCAACAATTAAACGAACAAGCTATGGCGATTAAGCTATGTAGATAAGATTACGTACGTTGCAATAAACATCCTTGTTCGCGATATCTTAACTAAACGAGTTATCTTTAGAACTGTAAACAACTTTGAAATACACCATGGTGTGTACTACTGTAAAATTGAATGCATGTATAGGCACTGAATATAAATCTTCCCATTCCCTTATACATGTCTAAAGAAGGTTCAATTTAAAAAAGGAATATGCAGACAAGAAACTTTAAGCAGATAAAATAGCATTTGCTCGTTGGTTATTGTGCAGAACTGATTTAGAATTGAGATTTGATTCTTCGAACAATACTTCATGCCAGGGGGTTACAGTGTAATAGTTATCCTGGGGTCAGAACTATGTTATATAATAACAAAATATCACATAGTTCTGACCCAGGATAACAATAGACCCCTGTACTTCCTGCCTTACCTGAATATAGTTCGTCATGTTTATCTTATTTGTCTTATTATCGGTCACACAACCATTCGATTTTGGACAATCAAACGTGTTCTATGTGTAAATAAATATAATGTTTAACAAACTAATAAATAAATTATTTGCCCCACACTCGTAAGAGATTGTTCCAAATCTGCTTTCAGTTTGGGGTTGACAGACAGATTTTCGACTGTCCCAAATTGAAAGAGTTTGCAAACGACATTTAAAAACGGGATGGAATTGAAAAATAATCTTCTGAAAGGGTCACGTCACGTGCAATTTCTCCTTTTCCCACAGTGTTTCTAGAGTCGTCTACGACAAAGTGGTTAAAAGTCGTTATCATTTGGTAATGGGTTAAACTACCACTCAATATCGAGTTACGAATGCACCGTGATGTGATATTGTGTATCTGTTCTGAAATCTGATCTTGAAAATGATTGTGTAAAATGTAAAATGAAAATAAAAGAAACCAGAATATATTGCTAATTTCGGTAAAGTTATAAGACAAAATATAATCACCCACCTCTAAACCCTCAAGGTTATATCACCGTCTCTTCCAACCGAATCTGAAAACGAAAGTAGAATCCAACGTTTTCCAAAATGTACTTCCTTAATCCCCAAACCCTCACTCCATAAAACCTCACATTGTCGAATTAGCTACGACAACTTTGTTGCCCACTACGATTTTTTTTTTCGTTTTATTCAATCTTTATTAGTTTACACATAATTAGATTGTGTAACATTTTCTTATAGCTTAGAAGAGTCACTCTCGACTCTTCTTCCTGAATATATAACTGAATATATGACATGTACTGTAGTAGACTGTTGAATAATAAAATTAAAGATGAATTGCAAGATGGATACCGTAATTTACGGGATTCGAACTTACGACCCTCGTGTGGTTCGAGCCCTGGAGTTTGTGGTATGGCGGTATGAATAATTGAAAAACAAATAAATATTCCAATCTTACCTTGTCAGAACAGGCACTGCCCGTCTCTTTTCGTAGAATCAAAACTACAACTATAACATGAAGCAATATTTGTCAAGTTTGGACGGGTTCTTTGGCCCAGATACCCTTTACCAGTGATAAACCATAAGGCTATATTTGTGTATTGGGTTATGAAAAGCAGAAAATTGGGAAGAAGAGTATTTTGAGTGTTAATGATAGAGAACAAACATTATGAAAATTAACGTCCTTTCTTCGTGCCAAGAATGTTTTCACTTTACCATAGATATACCTTTTTTTGTCATATATTATAGATGTATCGTAATGGTTTATAATGGGGTGATAAGTTGTATAGATTATATTTATCTAAATAACTTCCTTGTAATTAGTGGATCTTATTCGAACGGCCTTTAGCAAGAACGATGTTACATGTAACCGTTTATTCATTCAACGAGTTTGGTAACATTGTGGAAGCAAATAAAAAGAAGTTCAACGCGAAATGTTTCAACGGGCTTACTTTATACTGAAAATGGTTTATTGTACCCGTATAGGACAAATAATCTGGATTCAGATTAGCTTTTTTTTTACGCCAAATAGTCAAATATCGGCCAAATAGAGACCAACTTGAGAATCCTTCGTTGGGAATACTTTGGTGCCTCTTGTTTTTCAATAACCGTTATAAATTGGAATATGAAACTAATGCGACAGAAGATACTTCTCGTTTAACTTTTAATACAAAAAAAGTCGTTGGGTAAGTGGATACATTCAATTACACTATTTTCGATACCTTTTAAAATTCATTCTAGGATTCATTTCATTAGTAACTCCTCTGACTATGTGTTGACAACTGTCTGAAAGACACCATATCTTGACATATTGAAAGCATTGTACATACATGGCATGATATAAGATTATAACTGATGATGGTTTTTTTTTCTTCTTTCGTTTGTGTTGTTTCTGGTTTTATGGTGTTGTCAACATGTTTACAGTTACACAATTATAAGATTGGAAAACTCTACAACTGCACCACCCACAGCGGTGGTTAATAGGAGACAGACGTACTTAAATAGCAATCTCCTATGCAGAGTTATCGTCCCCCAGATGCGTAGCGGGAACCAATTTACTCTGGTAGAGATTGCTTAAATAGACGTTTTCGTTTACTATGGCTCTGAATTTCATTCGTTTCAAGGGAAGTCAATCTTGGGTAATATATAAGAAATATCAGCCAGTTGTCTACCTTAGGACGTCCTTATCAACGAATTGTTGTTGTTCTTTAGCGAAAACTATATGTAATTTGTAGTTGCTTACAATATCACCCAGGGAATCCTTTTTTTTTCTCTTTTTTGAATTGATAGATGATTTGTTAATGAATAGTGAAGGTAATTCAAATCATGTGTTATCATACAGTATGTTATGTTTACTTGAATCTTCGTTTAAGCAACTTGTATACCGTAGGATATAATCTCTGGTACAGCTTGCGATATGTAAAACTCAATTAATGCAAAACGATAAAAAATATAAAGTTTAAAAAAAGAAAGAAAAATAAAAAAATAAAAATAAGATAATAAACAGAAGATCACAGCACTAAAATAACCACACACAACCTTCATGTTAACGCAACAAAGGACTATCGTGTCCTAAATGTCAATTCCAAAACCTGTATGTTCAGTTCTTGTGAATAGTCTGATAAAACTAATCATGTATCAACCGATCTACGTGGATACATTCAATCCATCAGCTACTTTTAAAATTTGGGACAAGAAATATTTCCATTCGAAAATGGAAAAGTCAATTCAACCAATTTAAAATGTATTAGAATGGTTTAAAACTAGAAGACAGAATTGCGCCCAAAAAAAGGCAAAAACGGGTAAAATGAGTTGCAATTACGTGTTAGTGCATAGCAACACACCACATTATCATGACGATATAACACCTGTACTGTTTATTAGCAATGTTTTAAAGTGCTTATTTTCACAATTGAGTAGGACACAATTCAACTTCATTGTTCATGGTTGGCACCTGGTATGAAAAGTCACTTTATGCACACATATTCTCTGTCATTTATCCAGCAACAACAACGTGAATACTCAAAATGGGGAATCCATCCGATTTTATTGGTACCAGGCGTTTTACGAAATTCCCCCCGTACTTCGCGGGTGACCTTGTTTAATCCTTTATTTTTAACAAACAGTATCTTCTTAACTCCTACAATAGCATCATATGAACATATTACCGCCTAGTTACTATTTTTAAGGGATTTAAAGTATTTCATATTCAAAGTCAATGATTCTACACAATTTGCTATAAGAGACCGCTTTTCTGGCTTTAAGATGTTCCTTTGTTACCATCCTTTGTTGTGTCAACGCCGATCAGCCAAGGAAGTTGACGTTTGCCTGTTTGGAATGGCCGGTGTTTTTATCACGAGCGGACACCTTCAATTCCGTGCCACTGAAGCACATCTGTACCTCAACGGACCTATCCATGCCCGAGCCACCAATATCAATGGTAAGGGTACCCAACTGTTTGCACCCAGGATCCGTTACATATTGCGGCTTCTTCTCAGAAGACGCGTATATTTGAAAAGCAATCTGCGTTTGGTCGTTCGTTGTCGGTCTATATGACCGTTTGATCTGCGTTTCCCCAAATACAACAGGTTGGCCGATCTCTACGTGTTTGTCAAAGATGTCGTTGCAATAATCTTCTTCGTTGCCGTCTTGGAATTTCTTCGACTCTGGATGTAGGGACGGGTCGAATTTTATCGATGTAGCTACACCGTACGTGAATCGACAACGCCTCTCCTCGATCAACGACGGATCGTGACCGAAAATCACGGCGCCCTTTAGGACAGCCAGTCCTGCATCCGCAGGTATTATGATCTTCTTGTCCGGGAATTGCCGCCTCAGCATCTCTTGCAGCATGGGAGACTCGGAAAACCCGCCCACCATTAGAATGGTCTGAACTTCCTTGACACGCGGGTCGTCGTAAAGGGACTTCAGGTGTTGCGTAATGCTGTCGCAAGCGTTGTGGAACAGGCCTTTCGCCGTGTCCGCCTGAATTCGCAGCTTGTCCCCGACCCAGGTCACCTTATCCTTGTACTTCGGCAGCTTTGCTATATGCTCTTTGATCTCCATTCCCCTCTCCAGTTTAAACGTTTCGTTTATTGTCGTGGGTACTCGGAATGTAATCTTCTCGTTCATGTCGTTCTTGAAGTTCCGTTTCTTCACTTCAAACTCCCTGAAGAGGTCGATGTAGTCTGAGGTCTTGTTCTCTGCGAAGTCGTCCATCATGTCGTTGCCTACGATGTCCGCCAAGAGCTCCCAGAAGGCCTTATCGACGTATGTACCGCCCCAACTTCCCCCGTTCGCCTTGTATAGCTCTCTCAGCCCCCCGCTTGGCTGTACCTCATGGACCGTGATGTCTATGGTACCACCTGGTAAAACATGTGTATGGTTATTGATAAGGTAGAATTTTGTTTTTAATTGCATGATGTCTATTGTACCACCTGGTAAAACATGTCTATGGTTATTGATAAGGTAGAATTTTGTTTTTAATTGCGTAATGTCTTTTCTACCACCTGGAAAACATGTGTATAATTATTGATAAGATAGAATTTATTTGGTAAAGGATATAACATTACAGTATAACACAAAAAAGGGAAATGTGATTGTAGTCCATTGCCCATTGTCCACTGGGAAATACACGAAACCATATTCTATTCATCAGGCGAGAGAGAGAGAGAGAGAGCAACAATCAGATCAAACTATGCGAAAGCTTAGATTTTTGCCATTATGACAATGCAAAGATAAACACGTTATAGTGATCTTCAAATACATGGGCTCCAATAGAAGAACCTTACCTCCTGCATCGAATACAAGGTACTTGGATTTCGGAGCGAATGGCAGGAATCCGCTGCTACACCCTTTAAATGTGTTCATGGGCAGGAACCGGCAACAAAGGGAGGCCGCTTCCGGTTCTAGAGCTATGAGAAGGCTTTCTCCGTTAATTTGAGCCTGAAGATAGACCGGTAGTTTAGATTAAGTTCTCATGCATTAGCAATCAAGAGAGGAAGTTAAAACGGAAATAACAGATAGAATAGAATTGGCAATTTATGTGATATTAACTTAATGAAATAGAGTCGGAAGGCCACTTTTTACTATGTTGTCCAGATTATTAAAATATAAGACAGACATAAGTACTTTGGAAATATACCATGGCCTAATATGAATATCTTGGTAAACAGAATGTCATCTAGCGCAGAAAGGTTATTTTCAAATGTTTACATTATTTAAAAAATAATTTGTCAACTATGCAAGGCTAACACCTATGTTGAAAGAATTACAACTTTCTCGGAAGGGGATAATGTGTATGTGTGTTTTTATGGAGATATGTATAAATGTATGGGTATAAGTGCATTGTTTGAATATTCTTGTAGATAGATTGAAATTGTATCATTTATTATATTTTCATATTCTTATGAACTGTTATGGCCAAAAGCATGATTGTGCTGATTTGCCGAAAAATGATTGGAATTGAGATGAATTGGTTATGTCAGTGTCAGTCATGGGAATAAAGTTTGATTCTTTGTCTCCATAAGTGTTCAACGGATATCTAAATCGTATACTGTTTGAACTGTATACGTCTCCTTGATGCCGTTTGAATTTACTCGTCTATTAGTGGAAAGAGAAACCAGTTATCGCGAGTGCAAAATCTGGACATTGTTGCTGCACGAGACATGGTGTAACCCATTACCAAACAATAACGATATTTTACCACTTTGTTGCAGATGACTCTGGAAAACATTGTGGGAAAAGAAGAAATTGCTCGTGACAAGCAATTTCTCCTTTTCCCACAATGGTTTCCTATTCTGGCAGAAGATTATTTTCCCAATTTCTTCACGTTTTGAAACATCGTCTGCAAACTCTTTCAATTTGGGACAGTCGAAAAGTTGGCGTTTGGTAAAGAGTCAACCTTGATTCATCTTGCAAATTAATCCTGATATTGTAGATCAATTATATAGTGTTTATTCATCACTAGCCGGTATGCAAAGGGAGGCAATAAAGTTTATCATTATATAAACTTAACTGAAACAGTCTCAACAATTAAAAGGATTTACGTTTAACCATATAATACACGAAACCTTTTTACAATTGCATCGGTGAATCACTGGGTTATAGATAGCAATTGACATGTTCAACTCGTGAAAGAAGAAAAGAGTTTTCTCCCCAACTTAGCTTGAGGAATTGGAATGGTTCTATCGTGGTTAGTTAGACATCAGAATGTCAATAATTGGTTATGAGCTGTCGGTCCATCGCATCGCTTTATAACTAAAATACTGTAGACGCAATGTAAATTCAAAGCAACACAAAAAACAGGCAAACAACAAGATATCCTTTGAGTACCATTTCTGTCGCCTCTCGCATGAACTGTTTCGAGTTATCGTTCCAAATAGCCGGTACGGTTATCACCCATCTGATATCTTCATCAACGAGGCCAGAGATCTTCGATTTGGCATCGTCCAACAACTGGTTCTTCATATAGGCAATACATTCGGAAAACACCGTCAGTGCTGGCATCTTCTTTCCTGTCGCATCTTCTAACATGAATTTCTTCTTTAATTGCTATCAAATAGAAATCCAGTTAAAAAAGTCAGGTAAACTTCTTCTGCTACCAAGTAGAAATCCAGTTAAAAAAAGCCAGGTGAACTTCGTCTTTAATTGCTACCAAGTAGAAATCAAGTTAACGAAAGTCAAGTGAATTTCTTCTTTCATTGCTATCAAATATAATTCCAGTTAAGAAAAGTCAGGTGAACTTCTTCTTTAATTGCTATCAAATATACATCAAGTTAAAAAAATAGTCAAGATGTTTTACCCTAACTCAAACGCAAACTCTTTATTTGGCATGTCAGCACTTTATGTCCTTATGGCCAACATATGTACAATAACAGTATACAACATGCATGAAAACATGACACTTTACAATACATAGAGAGTTAATAATAATCTTTTTGTAAATTAATGTAGTAACGTTTCCTCTCTATTGCGAACCAATAATTGCATATATTAGTTACATGTATGTTAATCTTGATTCGCATTAGACGAATAAATATGTTATTTCGTATAACTAAAGCTTCCTCGATAATCTTACATATACGTGTTTGCATTTTTATTTTTGTCGGTGAGCAAAGCTAAATGTATAGAATTGAACAAAGCTGGCTTCATCTGAAAATAGCAAAATCTTGTCCCGTGCCTGTGTCAAACAATTTCTCTTTTGGTCACAATGTCTTTTTAAAGTCGTCTGCTGCAAGACGCAAAATTGGGGCTCTATGTGGTAATAGATTAATTAGCAATGACCAGTGGCATTGCATAAGCATGATCTTTAATGGCGTTAAACTGATATTGATACTGATACTTATAGAAAAACTCACCATTCTATCAAAGAGCTCCATTTTGAACCGCTTGAAGAAATACCATTCTTTGTGTTCCGGCTTTTTATCTTCGTCTTCGATGGAGAGGTCCGAATATTTGTCCTCGGCCTCGAAGCCAAATGAGTGGAACTTCTTCTTCTTGTCGAACAGTATACACGTGGACGTCTTCTGTGACATGAGACAGCCTGAACCGGCCGTCCATACTTTACAGCACACCTGGGGTCATCAAGGTCATTTATTTACTAGGGTTTTACGAAATTCCTCACAGTAATCTCCCTTTGCTACTTTGCATCGATCACTGCCACCACAAGATTTTCATCCAGATGAAATCTCAATGATGTTAGTTTTCTTTTTTCTCATTTTTAGCGTAAACATTAGTTCATTCAGTAGTATTGCCTTCTTGTGATGTTGACCAGTTAAATAGGAAATCTTCCGTTTTCTTTGAGATAAAAAAAAAATGTTGTTTTTTTTGGGGGGGTGGGGAATCAAAATTGAAAATCAAAATACTGTCAAAGGAATTTGAACCAACGCGGAGACAAGCTATGTGAATTCAGGTTATGCGCACTCAAACTTCTAGACCACAGAGGTGTTTGATTAATCCCGTACTTCATGGGTACTCGGTTTAAGCACCAGTCGCTTAATTACCAGGAAACCTTTGACAAAAGAAGGCTTTGTTCGCAATTGGAAATGTCTCTTTTGGTTAAAATGTGTTCTACCCTATATTACAACTACGATTTTTTGGGTCTTCCGCTGTTGATTTAAATGTGGAAAAATTCAACGAGTGAAACGTTTTCTGTTCGTCAACAAAATTCACATGCGACAAGGGTTTTCTTTTTTATTATTGACTACTTCTCTATACCTTATATGGTATGTATAATGTATGTTTCAATATCTGTGTTTAGAAGACCACCACAAATGAATGTTTCATGATCTAGAGTCAATTGACACCTTACATTAAGATGTAAACGGAAAACTAGTTTTAGAGGTTTTATGTTCTAGGACGAAAATATGTTCCCCTTGTCCTCCTTCTCTAAACATTTTATGGTATGCACTCATTAGGGATGTCTCGACGAGACCTTACTTATATCCACATTCGGTGCGAGTACTTGTTATGTATCCAGGAAGCAGAATCGAGAGTGATTTATCTAATTTGTAAGAACTTGTTTCACAATTGATGTAAAATGAATAAGTTTAAACTTAATCAGTATATGGCGGTTAAATTACCCTAAATACCTAGATCCTTTAAACTGCTGAAAGTGGACAACAACATATGTGTAATTACTCGCTCCTACTAATAACTATATAATGCAAAACGATTAAGGAACTGACAATCTTGTGTAAAAGGGAATCCTTTAGAATAAGTGCAAACTGTGCTTTACTTTATTACATGTACCTTCAACGGGTTTGAATCATAATCGGATCTTGTCGAAAACGCATATCCAGAAAACGTGGTCCCAAAGTCTATGGCGGCCACCACCAGGTATTGATCTGTCTTTTGTTGTCCGGATGACATTGTTGATGTATCTTTTAAAGAGAAAATATGAAATCAAAAGTTGGGACTAATTCATCATTCAATGCCTCTAGAGCGACGATTCTGCATTATGCTCAATGAAAAATTTAAACTAGTTTCAACAATTAAACGAACAAGCTATGGCGATTAAGCTATGTAGATAAGATTACGTACGTTGCAAAAAACATCTTTGTTCGCAATATCTTAACTAAACGAGTTATCTTTAGAAATGTAAACAACTTTGAAATACACCATGGTGTGTACTACTGTAAAATTGAATGCATGTATAGGCACTGAATATAAATCTTCCCATTCCCTTATACATGTCTAAAGAAGGTTCAATTTAAAAAAGGAATAAGCAGACAAGAAACTTTAAGCAGATAAAATAGCATTTGCTCGTTGGTAGACCCCTGTACTTCCTGCCTTACCTGAATATAGTTCGTCATGTTTATCTTATTTGTCTTATTATCGGTCACACAACCATTCGATTTTGGACAATCAAACGTGTTCTATGTGTAAATAAATATAATGTTTAACAAACTAATAAATAAATGATTTGCCCCACACTCGTAAGTGATTGTTCCAAATCTGCTTTCAGTTTGGGGTTGACAGACAGATTTTCGACTGTCCCAAATTGAAAGAGTTTGCAAACGACATTTAAAAACGGGATGGAATTGAAAAATAATCTTCTGAAAGGGTCACGTCACGTGCAATTTCTCCTTTTCCCACAGTGTTTCTAGAGTCGTCTACGACAAAGTGGTTAAAAGTCGTTATTATTTGGTAATGGGTTAAACTACCCCTCAATATCGAGTTACGAATGCACCGTGATGTGATATTGCGTATCTGTTCTGAAATCTGATCTTGAAAATGATTGTGTAAAATGTAAAAATAAAATAAAAGAAAGCAGAATATATTGCTAATTACGGTTAAAATTATAAGACAAAATATAAGCACCCACCTCTAAACCCTCAAGGTTGTATCACCGTCTCTTCCAACCGAATCTGAAAACGAAAGTAGAATCCAATTTTTTCCAAAATGTACTTCCTTAATCCCCAAACCCTTACTCCATAAAACCTCACTTTGTCGAATTAGCTACGACAACTGTGTTGCCCACTATGATTTTTTTTCGTTTTATTCAAACTTTATTAGTTTACACATAATTAGATTGTGTAACATTTTCTTATAGCTTAGAAGAGTCACTCTCGGCTCTTCTTCCTGAATATATAACTGAATATATTACATGTACTGTAGTAGACTGTTGAATAATGAAATTGAAGATGAATTGCAAGATGGATACCGTAATTTACGGGATTCGAACTTACGACCCTCGTGTGGTTCAAGCCCTGGAGTTTGTGGTATGGCGGTATGAATAATTGAAATACAAATAAATATTCCAATCTTACCTTGTCACAACAGGCACTGTCCGTCTCTTTTCGTAGAATCAAAACTACAACTATAACATGAAGAAATATTTGTCAAGTTTGGACGGGTTCTTTGGCCCAGATACCCTTTACCAGTGATAAACCATAAGGCTATATTTATGTATTGGGTTATGAGAAGCAGAAAATTGGGAAGAAGAGTATTTTGAGTGTTAATGATAGAGAACAAACATTATGAAAATTAACGTCCATTCTTCGTGCCAAGAATGTTTTCACTCTACCATAGATATACCTTTTTTTGTCACATATTATAGATGTATCGTAATGCTTTATAATGGGGTGATAAGTTGTAAAGATTATAAATAACTTCCTTGTAATTAGTGGATCTTATTCGGACGACCTTTAGCAAGAACGAAGTAATACGTAACCGTTTATTCATTCAACGAGTTTGGTAACATTGTGGAAGCAAATGAAAAGAAGTTCAAGACGAAATGTTTCAACGGGCTTCCTTTATACTGGAAATGGTCTCGAAATAGACGAACATAGGCCTAGTACCTGAAGCTGTATATATGTGTGACAGAGTCATATGCCCGAAGTATAATCGTTACAGAGTTAACCCTTTCCCAAACAGTAACGTCATTTGACTACTTTGATGCAGACGACTTTTTTAGAAAACTTTGTGGGAAAAGGAGAAATTGCTCGTGACGAGCAATTTCTCCTTTTCCCACAATGTTTTCTGTCCTATCAGAAGATTATTTTCCAATTCCATCACATATTGAAATGTCGTTTGCAAACTCTTTCAATTTGGGACAGTACCAAATTTGTTGTTTGGGAAAGGGTTAAGGTATTCCAACCATATTGGAGATAAATAAGAATAACAGTGTCAAAGATTTAACAGAACAGATGCCGATATAAAGTCAAATTTTATATCATATCATTTTTAATGGATTAAGATTTTTTTTATTTGCCACCTTTCATTCATTTGATTCTAAGTTCAATTCGTTCACGAGTCTCTTAAATAAAAGTAGCTACATGTGTACTTACAACGGTTTTGTTGGGTATGTAATCGGATCGATAATTCCGTTTTACCTATTTCGAATTAAGACAGAAAAGGATTGTATTTATCTAAATGTGTGTATTGGCGTATAATACAAACTTTAATTCCGAACCAGGAAGGTAATATGCAGGTCAGTTTCGCGGAATCTAAATTTTATGAAAATAAACAGGGGTAAAATATTGTCTTTAGTCACTCGCTTGAGATTTTAAAATGTAAAACTGTCAAGCTTTTAGGAAATAAGAATATTTGATTTGTAGCATTGAGTTACTTACATCTAAATGTCGTAATGATTTTCCTGTTGTTCGTTTGTAGCAATCTACTTCCTTCTGTTAGACAGCTGATATACATATATTAGCAGTCAGAAGAAATTAACGCTTTGTATTTTATATCCATACGTTTTATTTAATTCTATTTTTTCCAATAGTCTTCATCATTTCAAACATTTGTATGCCCACACATTTTGTTTTAGAAAATACACTTTGGAATCTCTAAAAAATTCACGGGCGAGTGTACGTCCGAAATATACATGAATGCTCTGTGTTTCTAAACAAACCCATATGTAGAAAACGCCTATCCTCTTGCATTTCAATAAACATAACCCATGTCCCGGAAAAGGAAGATCTTTTTCGGTATTTTTCAACCGATTCTTCCAGTGAAAGGCTCAAATGCTCAACCGATTCTTCCACTAAATGTCTCAAAAGATTGACAAATGGATATCCTAAAAGAAATGTGATTTCCCTGGACAACGGTGTTCATTTGTGTTCCCGTGATATATATGGGTTGTGTAAACGAGAGTTTAAAGAGGAATTAAAAGTGGACAGGGTTGAAATTTGCAGAGATAGGCGCAACATACGCCATTCGCCTTATCAATACATGGTTATTTCGAATAATTAAAAGAAAGACAACTTTGTTTATTGAAGTTAAATCTGCGGGAAAGATTGTCTCCCTTGATTTTTATTTTGTCTATGAATTATTTTTAAATGTCAAAACAGTGGTACATTTCCAGTGAGGGTTTCAAGAGCCATGTCAAAATATAAGATTCTGAGGAGAATTCAATGGAATATAGATATAAAATGCTTTTGGTTAACTTTTGGATAGAAATGAATATGCTAACAATCATGATAAATGCCATTCTTTTTTAGATCGGGTATCATTGTCGCTTCTGTAAAAGTGGTCAACACGGACGTAAACTCTCTGCTTCTCCCCGCAAAGGTCAACACGGACGCAAACCTTCTGCTTCGCACTGCAAAGGTCAACACGGACGCAAACTCTTTGCTTCTCACTGCAAAGGTCAACACGGAAACAAACTATCTGCTTCTCACTGCAAAGGTCAACACGGACGCAAACCGTCTGCTTCTCACTGCAAAGGTCAACACGGACGCAAACTCTTTGCTTCTCACTGCAAAGGTCAACACGGACGCAAACTCTTTGCTTCCCCCTGCAAAGATCAACACGGACACAAACTCTCTGCTTCTCACTGCAAAGGTCAACACGGACGCAAACTCTTTGCTTCTTACCGCAAAGGTCAACACGGACGCAAACTCTGCTTATCACTGCAAAGGTCAAAACGGACGCAAATTCTCTGCTTCTCACTGCAAAGGTCACACG
Source organism: Cerastoderma edule (assembly GCA_947846245.1). NCBI lineage: Eukaryota > Metazoa > Mollusca > Bivalvia > Cardiida > Cardiidae > Cerastoderma > Cerastoderma edule. The sequence goes on from OX401408.1 coordinate 20,596,447, forward strand.
GAGGCAAACTCTCTGCTTTAATGCAAAGGTCAACACGGACGCAAACTCTCTGCTTCTCACGGCAAAGCCGCATTAGTTCAACCAGAAAAGGTTACGACTGAGGATACAGGGGGTTCTGGGCCTGAGACTCGGCCTTATCATATTTCTTCTCGACTTAGACGATGTTGCCACACGATTTATGTATATTTCTCCACTGATCCACAATGATCATGCGGAAAAGTAGTCAATGACTATGAAGAGTATTCGGGCAGTTTCTTTTAAGGTAGTAACAAGAGCATGGGTAATATTGAAATAGTGCAAGTTAACGATTTTACATTGAGTAAGTTTAGAACAATAGATTGGCGAGCTACTTGGCCTAGTAGTTAGAGTACCGAACTTGACATCACACAGGCTCTCTCTGCATGGGTTCAAATCCCGCTGACGGCATTTATATTTTCATAAAAGGCAGTCTCCCTGCTGACTTACGGAATGACGATGGTTCTACCTGACTTGACCAGCCCTGGTCCTCCTCTATCAATAGGAGTCAGGCATTGCAACATAACTGAAATAATGCTAAGGCGATATAAGAGCCTATTAAAACAATGAACAATTGGGCCACGTCACGCGAAAAGGGGCACTCGGGCATAGCAAACAGTGTAGCCCCAGACCAGCCGCCACGTCACTGACGTGGCGGCTGGTCTGGGGCTACACTGTCTGCCATCTTAGAGGACATCCAGTTATACCTTTAAATAAATACAAATGATAACCTCCTTGACCAGATGCTGGAATAATAGCGCTAAGATAGAGCTGAGTCAGCGCTTTCTTTATATGTCCGAGTGCCCCTTTTCGCGTGACGCGGCCCATTTGTTTATATTGGGAAAGAGTCATATGAATATTTTTATTGCATTATGAAATCGTTTTGATTGACATATCGTATCGGAACGCTTAAGAACCATCCCAGCAAGACGATTCTAATGAGTACCAACAATGTAGGGTTTAGATTTGAAATAAAGAAGTTAAGAAATACTAATTTCTGGAACGCAAAACGAGTGGACGGGTACCCTTCAAGCGCTTCTAACGTCAATTCAGCCATTCAACCAATCCGCCCTTATACCTGCTATCCCTTTACCAAAAGACAAACTTTCGACTATCCCAAATTGAAAGTTTGCAGAGAGTTTTAAAGTGTGATGAGGTTTTAAAATAATCTTCTTGTAGGGTAGTAAACATTGGTGGGAAAAGGAGAAATTTTCTCGTCATGAGCAATGTCTTCTTTTCCAACAATGTTTTCCTGAGTCGTCTGCAACAAACTGGTGAAATGTTGTTATTGTTTGGGTGAATGGCTATGACTAGACATGTACACGTTAACATTAACATTTATTTTTAATACAAATCAACAAACACAACATTATATATTATCTATACAAATACGTAAAAAATCAAACTTAATAAATGTGAATCTCGTTACAATCCATCGAGTTCTCCATACTATATCCGGTACTCGTGTGAGGGATCCAGAGTATCTCGGACGTATAATCACTAACGATGTATGTGGATCACATGGCCCCTCTCCGTGTGGGTGGGTTCAAATCCTGAGAGGGATACGGATTTTCATGAGAGGCAGTCTCCCGACTATGCGGAATGCCGATGGTTCTACCCGCCTTGACCAGCCCTTATGGGCTGTTGAGTATGAGGTCTTCCTCCATCATTAAGAGTCGGGCATCGCTACATAACTGAAATAATGTTGATGTGATATAAAACCCATATAAAAAGAAAAAAGATGTATGTGGAGTTGTTCGGTAATCACCACTGTAGCTTCGGTAGAAATTTGGCAAAAGAAAGGTTGTTGTAAGTAATCATCTATCCTGTTCTGAGTAATACTTCGGAAACGCAGGAGAAATCACCATTTCAATTATAAAACCCAAAATGTTAATGGGGGAGATCCCCCATCACCCCTCACGGAAGGGCGAACATTCTCCCCCCCGTGTCCACACCCCGCCTAGGTAAAAATTGAATACACAGGCTCCGGCACTGGTAATCATTCGCGAAAATGCTAGGACTAGCCTAACTCAGATGATCCAAGCTGTAAGTAGAATGAAATAGCTACGTCTGGATCGATCGAACTAGAACTAGCCCACAACTCGGGGGCAGTACTTGTCATGTTTCTACGAAGAAGTCATCGAGAGTGAATTTTATAAGTTTCAAGTTTCCGTCACGATCGGTGTAAAAAAGATAATTTCAAACTTGAACTTAAACATTTGAAAATAAAACATGTAAAGGTCAAGTAAATAACAGTCTAACTGGTTAACGCATTGGACTGTGTTGAAGTCGGTGTTAAACTAGATTTGGGAATAGTTTCCGTGAAGATCGCTGTAAAATTTAAAGTTTGATTTTAAACTGAAAACATATGTTAATAAACATAAAGGTCGAATAAATAACAGTTTTAACTGGTTAACGTGTTGGACTGTGTTGTAGTCGGTGTTATACTAGATCTGGGGAATATAGAGCTCTCTGACAGGGGTGAGGGCTGGGTAGCAGGCCTTCCTGGAGTTGTCGAGCATCTCTGAAGTGACGTCATAGATGACGAACCAGAAGTTAATGGCGTCCGCGGTTTGGAGGCCTCTTTGTGGATGGAGGCGTATATGTTGTTGTATTGTACGGCGTCGGGGTTCTGTTTACGTAACCTCTCGAATTCTATGTAGTCTTTCTCTGCCTTAACAGCTGGAAAGGAAAGAAAGTGTAAGCATTTTGTTTTTCAAATTCCGAACAGTATTATTCAAAGGGATTAACTCAGAAAATGGAGCTCTGGGAAGAAAAAACGTAAAAAATTGAAAAAGTACATACATTGTCATTTAACTAATTGATACAAAAATTAACTTTTAAAATGCAGAAAATCCCGCATTTCTTGACAAAAATCTGAAGTGTGCCTTTGCACCAGACAGCGCATCTATGGGAAAGCCGGTTTATAAATAGATGCAAGAATTCTTTCTCGAGCACCTAGCTAGCGTCAAGTGACATGAGTGGTTAAATGTTTCCAAAGACTCACGTGACAATGGTGTCTATAAATACCACCTCTTATTCTTAGTTTTGATTTAATAGTAACGAAATAAAACCGTTCGAACAGTTTGCACTATCTGCATTATATATGCTCAATATAATTTCTAAACGGTTATGAGCGGTATTGGAAAGCTGTTAAAACTCTAGTTCTTTGTTACTATACGAACATATGTTGTCACTTTATCGTTAGAAGACATTTTATCTTTAAAAAAAGTTAAAATTCCAATCTGTGAGACAGTCCTTTTAATCATTTTCGATGTCTTGGTTATAAGCGATGAAGATATATCCATAGTTTAACTGTCCATTTAGGCGGAGTTACGATGACTTGGTTATAAGCGATGAAGATATATCCATAGTTTAACTGTCCATTTAGGCGGAGTTACGATGACTTGCAGCATTGATACTTGATAAGTAAGCTGGGAAACCGTATATCTACAATAATTTTGTTTAACATTGGTTTCGTTTTGACTGAACCATTTCTTTTGATAATGAAATAATGTGTAATATACCGGTTCTCGCTCTGGAGAAAGTAGGTTGTCTTAGGTAACTCCACTTTGAAATTAATAGGGGTTACCTAGACTCGAACCTTCTAAGATGACAAACACTACAAATAAACAGCTACATACCAGGGTTGGCGAATTCTAATTTTGATTTACTTGTCCGTAAATCCAAAATCATTTTCTGCTCTTGTTCGTATAAAGTTTACATGGTATTTTATATTTATTTCTGTTGTAAAATCTCACTTCTTCATTAAGGCTTTTTGGATAAAAACGGGAAATACGAAAACTTGATTTTGCCACCATGCATACCCAATTGGGTAGTTTTAGCGTCATAAAGAGGACTTACTATCAGATGTGGGTACGGTGTTGTGAACGTGGGTTTCGACACCCCTCAGCGCACCGAACAGCTTAAAGTTCTTCACCTCGAAATCGAGTGTGGGGTTTGAGATCTTCTCCACGATGTCGATGTGTAGTCGTGATCGCTCTCTCTCCGCCGCTTTACGTCTTTTCATGTCAACATCGGTAAGCGTGCGCTTCCACTGAAATGAACGGAAAGGATATTAATTTTAAATTAATCAAATCTTATATAAAAAACGTTACCTCAATGATACCCAATAACCCGTTGCAGAAGCCTTATCTGACCGTTGCAACAAAAAGACAAATTGCTAACAACGACCGATTCTTTTTCGACAAAATGATTTCAAGCCAATATCACAAAAATTAGTTTCTTACTAAATTTTGCCAATTGATGTCTTTTATTCGTTTGGGAATGAACCAAAATCAACCCAATCTGCATTACTTAATCAGAGGTGAACGTATTATACCAGGTTAGGTTTTGACAATAACTAATCATCAACATGATCACCATTTCAGCAAAATATCCCTTTTCCAAAGGTCGTCGGCATGTTAACCATTCCACATATTGTACATTTTGAGTGCATTCTTTATTTTTTTTAAATGTATCAATCATCAAGTGTCATGTACTTTTATAGATCTATTTCAAAACTATACAATTCTATTTTCTTAAATACCACACGTTAGAAAATAAGCTTTAACATTTTATATGCTGGTCTCATTTCTGATTTGATAAAGGTAAATTGATACAAATGTTGTATCATGTATTCCTTTTTTATGCCAACCCGTTCATCCAGATTATTTTTCTCATATTGCTACCCCAACAATCGTCATAGACTCATCAAAATGTGATTTCTCTATTTCAATATATCTGTCTAATATAAATTTACACATCGAAGCCTATTGATCGGAAATTAAAAAGATAACTCCCGTAAAGTCCTGAACTGTTTTGGTGTGTGTCTTTCAATTTATTTTTGATGAATTTACAAACAAATGTAAAGTTAACTCTTCCCTTATTTCAAGTAATTTAATATGCGTCTCCAACTGCAGACGAAGTCTGTACCAAGGAATAGGACAACTCTCTTCAATATAAACACGATAGAGATATAAAGGATTGAAGTAGAAATGGAGTAATAAGTTAATAAGGGATTGGGGATTTTTAATTTGGAATTCAATATTTCGAATATGCTAAAATATCTTCCTGGCTAGCTATTTGTATCAAATTAGTACTAAGTGATCACTTAGACATCTTAACGACCAATTTCTCCTTTTTTCACAATGTTTTCTGCCCTTTCCGAAGGCCATTTTACAATTGCATTCCATGTGATATGTTTTCTGCAAAGTCTTTCAATTTGGGACAGTCGAAAGTTTGACGTTTGGTAAAGGGTTAAGCATTGTATCTGGGTAATTTGATAAGTGTATCGACATTAATCAGCCTATCTAGGCTTATCTGGTATGTGATATGGTCGTACTTTTTTTTACCGGTGTCTAATAAATCGATTGAATTCATAAAACCTGACAATAAGACTGTACAGAAAGAGAATTCGATAATCATATGAGTTTAAATCGTTTCAATGCTCTTTTAGTAATATCGCATTGTGTGATTCACTGTTGATTGAAAAAGATATCATTTAGGGCATTTTATTTATTTTTATTTTTTTTTAGTTCTATTAAACAATTTCCGGAAACACGATGTTTTACCTGATAGATGAACGTGTAGTTCGACAGGGATAATTCCGGCTGTTTTCTATCCATGGGAACAGGAATATGTAACATGTTTCGTCCTTTCTCCAATAATAATCTTAAACCATTTCATTTGAAGTCATCATTTCATTTAGTCAGTAATTCGAAATTAACCTTATTGACATTTAAAAAAAAACACGCATATAAACATTGATCATTCCGATTTGCTCGACCACAATGCTTTGTTGCCACACCGTGTATACACTACTTCACAAAACTCATACTGAACGATTTACAATAACAATACCATAAATATCAATACATGTACATACTATTGTCTTTGAGGTTATTTAAGGTCAGCCACTTTAAACACGCTTTGTTTTAACGGTGTGTTTAACAAACACAGCTGAATCTACAATGTGAAGTCGTGAAAGATCAATAATGATCAATCAAAGGTACATTCAGAAGACGTTTATGGATTCTGAATGGTTATGATTATTTGAAGTAATCGAATATTATTATATCAGTATTCTTAGTATCGACTTTGTTGAATGTCGACAAATGAAAAAAAAGCATGTGACAAACGTGATTGTATAGTTAACAATTCATATTTTCTTATTCTTTTATAAATTTAGATTTTCATAATATCTTATTTCATTGATGATATTCCATTAAAACCTTTGAAGCGGTGACCTAAGCGAACTTTTTTTTCGACACCTATGTGCAACGAAAAGAACTATCCAATAGTCACACATTAGAAACATCTCACGAATTAGAAAAATAACTATATACTTCCATATGCTTCTACTATATATCACACAAACAAGCGATCTGTTTCTTAACTCGATAATTCCGCAGAGTTTTCAAAAGGCATCTCCGTCGTCTTTTCGACTGTTCCAAATTGAAAGAGTTTGCAGACGACATTTATAAACGTGATGAAATTGAAAAACAATCTTCTGATAGGGTAGATAACATTGTGGGAAATAAAGAAATCGCTCATAAAGAGCAATTTCTCCTTTTCCCACAATGTTTTTCAGAGTCGTCTGCAAGAAATCGCTCATAAAGAGCAATTTCTCCTTTTCCCACAATGTTTTTCAGGGTCGTCT